>CAJQUW010008253.1:0-177230 GCA_907163375.1 Prostheceraeus crozeri | reverse complement strand
GTATTGAGAATTTTTAGTTAAATGAATAGACGAAATGATCTAATTCTTGATTCATCGTTTTTTCATAGACGAAGTCAATCGCATCAATAGTTCGAAAGAGTTATTATTTTAGTTATTCAATTTTCGAAAGAGCTGTTAGAGCTATATGTTTCAAATACATGAAACAGCTATCATTGCAAAAAAAGATAAATATGGTAAGCAATTATTATTATTAAACATGTATTTAGGCCTATTTCATTCGACCCTGATAATGCAGCACGCTCTCATTCAATATTAAGGTTTAGGCCTTGTTCTGAGAGTCTATATTTTCAGATGACATTCTCGAGAAGTACAACATTGAGGATTCATAGTAGGCTACAACATTAATGAATAGTAGGCTACAGGCGTGACGGCTCACGCTTTTATACGGTATAAATCTTATAATTAATAAGAATGATTCATGATAATGAAAGTTGAAATATTTAATTTACCATTACAGCATTTTACAAAATTTAGGGCTACTATTAAAGAAATTAAAGCAAAAACGTTTAGTTAAACTTCGCAGATAAACACATTATTATGCTCTCTATTATGATAGAAAATATTTCTCTTCCTTTGAAGCTATGGCTGTCATATGCAGTCGTATGATACAAACCTCAATGTTGTTATTCTATCTTTTTCAAATTACTAATGAAGTGATTCATCAAAATACAGAAATTGAACGGAAAAATTACAAGTGGAAAAATATTATATTTTCCCGGCAATTTTTCCGGAAAAATTACCGGAAAAATTTCCAGAAAATTTTCCATTTCATATCCTTAGTCACTAGGCCCATTGTCTATCAATCAGCAAGATAAACTTATGGCTAAGTGTGAATGACTTATTATTCTAAAATCTTGGTGAAATTACATGAATTGCTAGATTTCTATGTCAGACAATAGAGAATAAAGTTGAATGTGGAGTGCGTATAACACTAGACGGTAGCATAGTCACTAGACGGTGGTTATCTACTCACATTCATTCGCTACCAATTTCACTAGCATCACATAGCATGTAGAATAGATATTGGTATCATTAAACGGTGGTTATCTACTCACTTTTCATATAAAATGACCATCAAAGCTGTCGTCTTCTGTTGTAATTGTCAACCTCCTGATAGAATATGTGCGGAAATTCACGTTTCTCGATCACTTCGTCTCAAAGTATCGATCAAGTGATATCAGACAATATTTCAAGGAATACGAGGAAGAACAACTCCTGGACTACAAAGGTCTACGAAGACTGGATTGAATGGCGTAACAGTCGGGACGCCAACAACACTTATATTCACCTCAACGAATTCGACCCAACCAAATGCTCTCAATTCGTACGTGCATTAAAGCATTTTATCTTTGAAGCAAGAAGACAAGACGGCAAAAATTACCCCAAAATACCTTGTACAATATCGTTTGTGGTATAAACCGTTACATCCGAAGCTCGTATCCAGAAGTCAATATCATGTCTCCAGTAAGATACCCGATTTGCTACTTTCAAGTGTTTAGATGCAAAGATGAAAGAGCTCACTCGGATGGGAGTTGGAGTAACGAAGAAGCAAGCCGAGCCAGTAACGAGAGACCATGAAGAACTGATGTGGGACAAAGGCTCATTTTCAATGAATAATGGAACCGAGCTTCAACGAGCTGTGTATTTTTTTTTATGTGTGCAAAGCTTTTGGACTTAGAGCGTTAGAGAACACAGAAAACATGAATATTGCACAATTCGAATTTAGCGAAGACGATACGGGAGATTCGTGACTTCATCGGAAAGAACGAAAGATCTACAGTGGTGGTATTAAGGACCGTAAAACCTCGGCAAAAGAGATCAAACATTACGACACATGGAAAATCTAGATCCATCTATAAAATTATTGAGCGCTACATACAAAGTTTACAAGCATGTGATATATATCAGGCGCTTTCTATCGGCGTCCGTTAAAGAATATTTATTCAAATCAGCCACGTATTCAGTCCACCCCAGTCTGGTGTCAACAAATTGGGGAAAATTATTGTCAGAGGCGGCCGTTGCTGCTGGTGTGGGATCAAAGCAAATCCTACGACTCACTCCGGTAAGGTGACCTGTGCCACTCAACTTTTCAATAACAACATAGATGAACAACTCATAAAGATGAGAACGGGACACCGAAGTAATGCGGTGCAGCTGTACAAGCGTGCTTCAAACTGTCAACAGAAATAAGTGGGTGCGATTCTGGAACCGCCTGTCCCGAAAAGACCTTTGACTGATTGTTTTTGTTTTGATCAGTTGGATAGCAGCTTCAAAATAGAAGTTGATTTTCTTTAAAAATATATTATTATGGAACTTGATCTTTTAAATTGGGAGCTTTAAAACGGGTGTCACATTACTGAGAAATTTGTTCAGCTAAATTACGTGCGATGGAAATATTCTTATACGGCAATTTGATGTTAATTAAATGTGACATTAATTCATAATTTAGTAAATTATCATAGTTATATTACCATGAACAAATCAAAAGGCTCGATCCCTTCCCCCATAATTTCTAATGATTATTTTAATTCAGTATTAGTTGACCGAAGTATTGCGCGACGTCACTTAATAGAAATTATGGAACAATAGGGAATAAGTCTGATACGACTGGTCAGACTAAAATTAGATGTGTGCAATGAATCGCACAGCACTTTTGATAATGTGAGGGTAAGGAACTGTGGTGTAACCTACAATTGCTTCACAACACAACCGTTCAAAATCTGGGATACCCTATATATTCCAATGTGCCATGCGACACGGGTACATAGGCTATACATATACTTAGTGAACATTTAGTATTTTTGATTCATTTTAGGCATATTAAACTACCAGGCATGCCTGTTTTCGTGACAATAAGGAAGGATCGCGCGCAAGATCTTCGTATTACAGCATCATCATTTCCAGAGTCATGTTAGCGTCCCATAACGGAATGGTAAAGGGATCAGATGATCAATGAAAAGCTCACAACGTGTTCTGATCGACAGCCTCATTCACAATGCCATGCCCGAGCTACGGTAGCGATGCGAGTAGCTATCATATATTCTGAGAGAAGCTGTGACTATATAGATGTAGTTTCATGGACATTGTGCATTCTATCTGCCTCTAAATTATAACTGATGTTGCTTTCATTAAAAATTGCTGTTTATCAAAGGGACAACGACCAATTTTGAAGATTGTATATTTCTTTCGAGAATTATAAATTGGAGAATCAAACCTCTTGCTATTTTGACATAGAGACCGTTTCAAAAGTGATTGCACAAAAAAGCTAGGCCATTTTCAAATGAAATTTTCGTGTTGAAGTTCTGGATCAATTTTGATAAACGATATACCATATGAAACCTTATGTTCCATAGATTGTTTTGGCATATATTTCGTTTTCATGTGTGGTCAGCTGTGGTCAGTAGGTCTTATGAAAACAATTGAGCGTTTTCTTTGATGCAGAGTTTCAACATGAAGACGACAGAATTTTTTTATGTAAGTTGGCAGACAGCATGAACTATCAGTGAGCTTCATCATGATGCACGGTTTTTAGGATTGGCTGTATGTACAATAAGATACAATGCTAATAAGTTTTACCAAAAAAATGTTGCTAAAAAAATCTCTCAAGATTTTCTCATTGATGAAGATGTTCAATTTCAATAACCTTTGTAGCATGTGAAAGGTTATGTCAAGCACTTAAATTTGGCAACGCGTTTAGCTTATGTCTGATCAGCTGTGGTCAGCAGATTTAAAAGTATGAATGTTTGGTCAATTCGTTCACCGACACTACAGACGAAACTATGCAATACAGAAAATTGAGATTATCACCATTGAATCCGGCTCACGAGTGTTAAGCTTTCAGATAATATATTGTTTTTCGATTCGGATATCAATTTGTGCAATTTCATCCAATTTACACTTCTACCTAATTTTATGCCACTTTGGCGTTAACAATGTTCAACAACGGTCAACTGCACGCAACTTAACAACTTCTGTTGTATTTAACGCTGCTGCTTTCGAGTTTGAGCTTAAAATAATGCTGGTGTTATCAGCTCCAAGAATATGTAAGTTTTATCAAAATCGGCCCATCCGTTCACAGACAAACTTCAAATTTGTATTATTAATCCCATAGTCAGCCATTGAGTGAGTCATCACTTCCCTCACTTGAGGTCAGAAGAAATTCGAATCTCGGATCAGACGGGCTTGTCTCGTCTGTGCACCTGTTCACAGCAAACAATAGCATTTCCTTCACGTCGTAGGAATGCTAACATTTGCGTTGCGTCCGATTAATGGAGCTCATCAATGATGAAATGAGTGACACATGGGCCAACATTACTTCATTTAATTACACAAACCACACCACTATGTTTCCTGAACCAAGCGTTTCAGCTTACCAAGTAAATATGTCTATTGATCGATTATCAGCGTGCGATTAAATTTGACGAGAATATACAAAAGATATAAGAATTTTTTGTGCTGTGCAACCATTTGTGGAACGGTCTGTATATTCTAAAATAGAAAACATATATGCCTTAACCTCTTGAGCCTCGAAGACTGCTACACTGCTCCAATACCCATGACGTGCAGTGCAACCATGACGCTGAGTGAACAATTAATGGGAAGATAATAAATTGATGCGTGCAGTCCATGTTATGGGTAGTTGGGGCAGTGTTGTCAGCTGCTGGTCGAATCAGCTAATTTTTCATGCGCTTTCCATTTTTCATTTTGTCAGATAAGATAAGAGCACTTCTTTATGGATAAGGGTAAAGCAGATGAAAAGGAAGAGGTACTCCTATCCTCCTATCATTGACGTAGCACTTAATTGCATTCAATGAAGAACTGGCAATGCAAAACACAATTGTATTTTCATGCAAAAGATCTGTGATCTTCATGTGTTATGAGTGTGTTATAAGATCGTTGACGCATGTGATGTCACCAATTTCGGGAGATAGATGCCAAGAATCTACGAGTGTCAGCAGCCATGCACTTTCATTAACGGATTAAGTACACAGCTGCTGAAACAAGCTCATTGAACACATTATTCTTGACAAAACACACTTGTTTCACGATTCTTTGTCATTGAATTCTTTTGTCGATAAATATATGCTATTATATTTTTTTGCATAAATAAAATCAATTAGTTGATTAAAGTGTTAAGAATTAACAATAGCTTAATGACATATATCCATAGACATCGAACATTAGAGTTCGCATACATCCAATGAAGAACGGAATAGATGCAAACACGTGGTGACCTGTGGATTAACAAGAATTTGTTTGAAAGAGGCCCCAACAAGTTATTTTTAGGTTTATGGCTGGGAAGAGTCAGGAGTATTTTACAATCTTATTATAATTGGTTTTGAATGCTTGTACAAAATTTTTTTGACTGGTATCCGGCAATCATCTTCAGGTACAAAAGAATCTATTGATGCTAGTAGCGGTATGAATGATTAGTTTGGAAATTATATTTACAGTGAGGACATATGGCAAAATGCAATGTAGATATGAACAGTTTGTACTGGATTACATATCATTACCAGCCGCAGAAATAAAAACATTTTGTGTAGTAATATCTATTTCTGTGTTACCAGCAGCAAAACGTAAAAAAAATAAGAATTTGTTTGTATCACCTAGTTAATAACTGATACAACTTTCCCGCGTGTAGCTGCCATGTGATATCATTCAAAATCTTGACAATTATTGAATATTACATAACACGTCGCGGACTTTGGAAACACGTCTGAGGAAATCTTTGAAGCAAGGCTGAGAAACGATTACATTACCATGGGTTGCTTTATGCTATCAAAGTCAAGTAGGCCTATTTAATCATTATGCACATTGCCATGTTGCCACAAAATTGCCTATTATGTATTTAGCATGTCCTGACACAAGGAGCATTTTAAGGTAGAAAGAGAAATTAAACAATGCCTTTTCTCATTAGATAATCTATGATCATCTATCCACCTGTGCAGAAGTGACTAGATGCGCTAGATTTAAACATATAACAGTTTTCTAATGACTACTTTGTAGTTATTATGCTGGTGATCACCAAAACCGTCATTTATATATTTGTGAATCTGCTTAGTACTTGTGTCATAAATAAAATCTAATTTCAATTTAGTTCTATCCTCGCGTTGTTTTTTCGTTTCCGATTGTTATGAATTTTTGTTTTCCCAAAAAATCCATATCAGTAAATCCACTATTACGACAATTGTTTTTCAATTTACTAATAGCCACTTTTCTTTTTTCCGAATTGCTGCATCTATTTTGAGCATAATTTACACTATTTTTGATGGGCCTATACTTTTGTTTGACGTAATAGGGTAAATAGCTATTCTTCAACTAAATCTCCGAATGATGCTCTTTGACATGCCACTAGTACTTATCAAAATAGTCAGCTTAAAATGTTAAGAACTGCAGGGATTTCAATGGTAAACTTCTCACAGAATTGAACACTTCCACTCTTTCGGGAGGTATCCCTCACTAAACCTATACGGTCAAAGATTGTGAATCCCAACCACCTGCTGACAGCACTACTATTATATAACACCGCTTTCGATGTGCTGCTAACGCGCACTATCAACGAAAGGGAGCATCTACTGTATCTATCAGCACGAACGAACATGAAAAGACACATTTTGCTGTTGTATTGGCACGTCCCTATACCTGTATTAGTATGGAAAGAAGCTTCACTCTTAATAATATTAAAGAGGAAAGCGTTTTCAAAGGAAAGTTTTCCTGGTGGAGTTGTGAAAGTCAATCCGAACAATTCGGATTCCGAATGGGTTGATGGACGATCCAATGATGAACATTCGGATTGAACAATGCTGTGTCAAGCGTACTGGTGACTACTTCTGAAACTCATGGTTGATGATAGGTATGAGCGCCCACATCACCACAAGTGTGAAGAAGTCCATCAACAATACAAACTATGCCAGCAGTTATTCTTGGAGCTACTACCAAATATTTTTAACCTGTGAATATTTCAGTGAAAAGCACCTTCCCGACCGACCTTCGTTCTCTCTGAGAGTTGGATGACCATTGGTGAGCATTCGTCTACTAAGACAGGTGGTATGAGGGGGGCATCCCACAAGGAAGTGAGCGAATGTGTTAAGAAATCCTGGAAGCAAGTGCCAGAAAATGTCATTCGAAAAGGCTTAAAGAAGGCGATAGGGATGCCATTTTCTTCGAGCAATTCAACCGATTCGACATTCGATTCAAATACCGAAGCGGACATTGATTCCATCACTGAAGCGAACCTTGATTCCGATGCCGAAGCGAACCTTTGTTCAGATACCGGTGACTATTGAAGTGAACAGTGAGATTTCCCACCTGCAATTGAATCAATTATTCATTTGAGACTCCGACTTCTCCGAATTTTCGGAAGTTGAGTGATTAGAAAAGTACCGGCATGCTAGATTGTTTTAGTTTGTTTAGCTGAACCTCATGCTATTGGAATATATCTTAGACTCATATCAATCATAATCTTTCTCAATTTTTCAGATATTATGCCAAATTTTTAGTTGTAACCTGCAGTTTTCGGCTTTTCTAAACTACAGGTAGTACTTCTATCGGTGAATACAGTTTCAATCATTATTTCCTACTAGATAGGACACAAAGTGTGCATGTGCGCCGTATCCGCGAAGTGCGCCTTATCTGCTGTCAAAATGCGAAATTGCCTAAATTCGACATGTGCGCGTTAAACCATTGCTTATCGATGCAAAAATCTTCGACACTTATGCTAACCAGATGCGTTCATCTGATGATCTGCACACTTGAAAGGCATATAACCGGTATTATGTGATGGTTGATTGAAATTTGAAATGTATGCATGTAATTCAATATATGTGCGAAGACCATTTTGACTGATACTCTAGCTGGTGCGGAGTAGTATTTTAGACCTATTCACTAGGGCTTATGAAAAATCGATTCAAATGTATACTGACATTCAATTTGTTTTACATCGTATGTAATATATCGTAATTATATTTATATCAATATATCTTATAAGATTGTCACTATTGCTGAATCTGGAAGAATAGGATGTAGGCTTTGGTTAACTTCTACAAATAGCCAACTACATATAGTGAGGCTATTCGCACGTACCGTTGCGTGCGAATAACCTCACTATGTGCAACTGGCTATTCGCACGTCATTTTGCGTCGTAATGACCATTCCGTAAAATGTACCGCATGCCTGGTAGTAATTATGCAACTGAGCAGGCATATCTCATCTCTTATAAGTACAAGCGCGATGACTGAGTAATTTTGATTTTGATAAGGATATCCAACAGATATCTGCCCTTTAACTGCCCTTTAACCAACGCAGAACTAATAAGATGATAAAATAGATAGGCCTATCAAACGTATCCAAACACCCCACATTCGCCATGAACTGCATGCGATCATAATTCAATGGCTTTTGTCCTTAGTATAAATTTTTTGCTTTCTCATGGTCAACATGACATTATGTATGAAAAATCCATATCAACACATCATGGTCAATTTCTCATTGTCATAATGTTGCTCATTATTTTCATTATCTTGAATTTTTTCTCCCAATATTTTCCTTGAGAATTCTGGACAAAAATGAACTCAATCACAAGATAATGTGCTCGAAGTTAATGTGAACAAGTTTAGGAATCGCTTTTTTGTTCGGGAATTCTGTAGGATTTGAACCTAGCAGAAATTGATCCTTAAGCGTGTGGGGCCACGTTGCGATTTAAGCAGAATACAATTATTGTTTAATCCACAGATATTTTGTCGAAATATTTTATTTAAATAGAATTGAAATTCTTGGATAGGCCAAGGACTATTAAATATGTTTACAAGAAGTTACAAGCTTAGTTACATCTAGTTGTCTTTCGATAGGCCTATCGCTCAATAGGCCTATCAACTAGTCCACTTGACTAATGTTACCCAGGTGGACATTCAGCGTTATTGTCAAAAAATTGATTCATCACAAGGGAAACTCTTTTGATGTGACTTTCGTTCCGATGTCGGAAACCTAAGTTTTTTGTGAGTTCAATGAATTTAAAAGAACTCCGCTGGCCTTAAATTGAACTGTTACTCGATAAATCTTTTCGCTGGTGAGCATCGATCCCGCGAGTAAATGCGTCACCGCCATCTAGATTATTATTGTTCCAAGATAATTATTGATCTTAACCGTCGCCACAATTTTACTTATTATTTCCAGAAACTCCAGTGTTTGAGGCAATGCATGATTAGGTGTGAAAGTTTTCGGCTAGGAATTAATATCCGACAAAAAGGGTTCGGTTCCTACTCTTTTGAAATTAAGGACTTAACATAGGAGTTTTAGGTCGCTGTTGATTGATGACCACCAAAAGTACTGTCTGGCTAATTGGATCAACTGTTTTATCACGGGATCATGAGTTTTGACAATTTTTTCCTCACGACTTATAGACTTATGAAATTCTTGAAATTCCGAGAAGTAGTATCAATCAAAGTCACTGATTATATATTTGCATCTTTCTTCTTTAGTAGAACGCGGGAAAATGTGTCTTCCGCGAGCACAGTTAAGTTTTTTGTAATTTACATTATACATTTAAATTCTTTGATGAAGTCGAGTGGCAGCTCTTTGAGAGTCTCAGACTGTTCAAGAGTCAAAAATATATTGGAGAAGTCTATTAGATATTATGTCTGCTGACCAAGAAACCATAAAAATATTTCAGTGCCTCAGCTACGAGTTCCAATCGTCAAGAAAGTTAGCTTTGAACGTATGACACAAATGGGTATTCTCTTATTTTTATCCTTTTATTTTCATCAACCCTTGCCTGCCATCTGATCAGGCATATTCTAAAAATTTCACTCTTGTCATGCGATGTTGACTATCATCTTCTTCCAGCATGTATCCATGTTCTATCAATATGTTTTTCACATTTCTATCAGGTGCTCTTGTTTAGTTTGAGCTCCAATCATAATTTTTTCCGGCTATGAAACTGCTCCTGCAATAGCTTTTTAGAATCAGATTCATTACTTCCTGAAATATCAGTGATGCTGCTTGAATGCCGAGCTGTAGTTTCTAAATGCAAAGTGACGAATATATGTAGGAATGCAAGCAATATTTGACGCTCATCGGATAGCAGTACTTGAAAGTGTGTGTCTTTTAAATCCAAGATTAAGCAGCATTTCGCACTTGCAAACTTTTGCAGGAAATTTCTTCCAATATTGGAAATTGGTATTTGTCAACATCAATTAGTTTGTTCGATGCTGCAGAGTAGTCACCGCATTGTGAGAGAATTTTCAACTGGGTAGATTACATCGTTGCTTAAAAATCGACGAATTTCTGATTCAGCCAATATCCTTAATGAAAATGAAAGAGAATACGATTGGAATTTTATTTCATCGAATGACGATATTTAAATAAGGTACGACTTGAATGCATCCATTGGATGATGCATTCAGATGTAATGAATTTACAAGAATTCTGCATTGTTCCTACAACTGATGCCGTGTGTGTCTTTGCCACTTTGTTGATTTATTTTCTTTCATATATGGAATAATATTTTAAACTATGCGACAGACTCTTGCATTGTGGAAAAGAATTTTGCATGAAATCATGATTTCGAGTAAACCTAAATTTATTTATGTGATAATAATTTTCATTTTAGCCCGTAACCAGTAAAATGGCAACTTTGCTTTCGGTGTTGCCACGTTAAGAAAAGCTTTGGTCTACCCGGTTGTTCCCGCGCTTATGGCGTACAGCACAGATTCCCATTTCAACCGGAAAATGTAGTTTTTTACAACTTCTTCCATATTACATCTGGCCTTATTCGAATAGAGCTATTCTGTCTATGTTTTTAGTTTGTACTACTCATTTAACCTCCATACTGTCACTATATTAGTAGCCAGTAGCGATCATTTACAAGATGAGTAACATCTTGACGTCTCAGAAGCTGTGTGTAGAAGGGTATCTATGAGAGACCTCTGCAGTTTATACTGGTTAAGAGCCTATATTAGCCTGCCCATCCGATGAACATTTTTTTTAAATATTTTAATTTTTCATGTACTCCAAGGAAAAAAAAAGGATTACAAAAGTCGAAATTTTGTGGACGTTCAGTCGAATTTTTCTTTTTCGAGTAGTGACAATGTTTCTGAATTGCTTTCTCAGATGTTCGATTGTGAAATTTCAAAAGGTCTAAAGCTGTCCAGAAACAAACAGTCGTATTCAATTTCGCATGGATTAAAACCTTTTTTTCAGCTAGAGTTATGCAAAGATATCTGTAACTCGGGTGCTTCATATGGACTTTGTTTTGATGAAACAACATCTGTTCAAGTTGTTGAACACTTGGACATTTATGTCCGATTTTATGATGCCTTGAGACATCAAGTTATTGTTCGCAATCTGATTGACGCTTTTCTGGCATGCTACTGCTCAGATAGTCTAGGATGGACTAATAAAGTCTTCGAGGGACTGGTAATTACCTCTATTGTAAATCTCCTGCTTTTTGTAAGTAGCGATGGAACGAATGTGAACAAGCCCATTTGGGAAAAGGTGAATACATTAGTGAAAGAAACGACTGCTTCGCCTGGACTGCATCTGTTAGGATTCTGCAATCTTCATGCTGTGCGTAACAGATTCCGAAAAGGGTTATCAGATGTTGAACATCGGTGTATTGAAGAATTTATACATGACGTGTTGCATTGGTTCAAATTCTCCGCTCCCAGGAGAGAAGATTACCAGCATGTTCAGGAAATGTTGGATCTGGAATCAAAGACCTTCGCTAGATTCGTTGAATCTCGATGTACCACATTAAGCACTGTCTTAAAAGTGTATATAGAGCAATTTCCAGCCTTTAAACAGTGTTTTGAAAGTGTAAAGGATTCAAACGCAATCAGATCACCCAGATACAAACGCATTTCCCGATTCCTTAAATCCAAGTAGAGTTTAGTTCGCATGCGCTTTCTGAAATCTGTTGGTCTAATATTGAATGAATTTCTGTTAAAGTTCCAGACGAAAAAGCCGCTTATTCATGCTATGCTTTCGTCATTGAACGAATTACTCGTTAAACTATTACAAAGATTCGTTGAACAGGAGACTCTAACAAACTTGACCAACTTCAATGAGTTGAATTTGGATTGTGAAGATAATTACCGACTTTCAGCTGGAATGATCCAACAATCTGAGGAGAATCCGAACTCCCTCTTCGTTATCTTCAATGAAACTGAAAAGAGAGCACTTTTCAAGAGATATTCTCGGTTTCTACAAAACTGTTGCTAAATATCTATTGAAGAAATTGCAACGAAACAATGAAATATACTATGATCTCCAATTGTTGCATCCTGATATAGATTACTGGCCGAACAATCCTCTGTCGTCACTGTCTCGGTTGTCGCAATTGATCACACACCTGATTTCACCATCCGAAGCTGATAGTCTGAAAGATGAATGGAATATATATATCCTGTTGCTACCTGTTTCGATGTATTATATACAGGAGGTAATACAATATTACAACTGAATGGAATGAAAAAACTTATACAGAATTCAAAGAAGGTTTAATGAAGCAGCTTTCTTTGATTTCCCTCATGTGCTTGTTGGTATTCCATGAAAGCTGAAAGAAAGGCATCACTTCAAACTTCTTAGCTTTATATACGGCGCATCGAGATATATGTCTACTGACAGGCAATGGAGCTGTATCTGGGTGCTAAACATGATGTCTATGCACTGTTATTCTGTTTTTCAATAGACCTCCGGTTTGAACAATATAAAATTCCATACATCCCAAACATCGTAAGACGTAAATCACATTATGGGAGTAGCAGCTCATATTATGTTCGATGTTGTACGTTTTGTTGCGAAAATTGAATGTTTTTCCCTCAATCATATGATGACAAGTTCCGCATTTGTTCTCGTTACATTTTGTTACACCCTTTAGTTTATCTTTTTTGTTGCGACGTAGCAGCGACAAAAGGGATTGTGGTTGTTTATAAGTGGCTTGAATATATATATATATTCGTAAATTTGGGATGCAAATTATTCATTATACAAGTTTTATTTGGTTCTGAATTCCTTAGTTCTTTTGTGATGTTTTATTGCATCATTAAATTATATATATATATATATAGATAATAGAAAATCGAAAATGGAAGTTAAAACCAGTTATGTAATCACACCCAGATGTTATAAAGAAAAACTAAGCAAATAAATAAGACAGCCCGACCGGTTTCTGCCTGTTGGAGGCTTCTCAAGGGCATAGAATGATTTATATATATATATATATATATATATAAGCCACGGAAATGTCTGTTTTGTCACACGGCAACCATGATTTGGATTAACATTGAAATCGTATTAAAGAAATGAAGAATTCCCTTGGACATTCGAATTATCCTCTTTTGAGCAAATTTGCAAAATGTCTTAGAATGATATCGCATGGGAGTGCTAATCCTGAGCGTGGGTTTAGCGAGAACCAGCACATTCTTACAAATGAGCGTTCTCTCTTGCCTCAGGATTCTATCATAGGTCTCAGAACCTTAAAGAATGTCTTGGATCTCAATGATGCTGATGCTTTGAAAGTAATTATTACAAAACCAATGCTTGAGCGATTTCGTGATGCTTCCAGAATTAATAGAAGCTCATAAGAAAAGGAGAACAGAAATAAAGCCCTCGCCGAACAATGAAAACGAATGGATGAACAAGGAAAGCGCAAATTTGTTGAATTGGAATCACTCGAATGTGAAAAGAAGCCATTGAACATTCAACCGAAGAAGGTGCATAAAATATTGGAAGAAGCCAATTCTCGCTTACAGGTCGCTGTGCGTGTTCGGACACGGTAGAAGTCTCGACTGTTTCGGTTATTATTGACAGTTTTAATCAAATCATTGAGAAAATGAATTCTCTGGACAATCAAATTTTATTTGAGAAGAGTTTTGTACAGTAGGTACAGAGAGTTATGTACATTATGTTTCCATTTGATTATCTGCTGAAGCCTCCGGACAAGAACCGATTTATGATAATCCTATCAATTCTTATGGATCTAAATATGCACTAGTTAGAAAATAGTTTGAATTTTCATCTAAATCTTTCATCTCTTCTAGAACAGATCTCTCCGAATCACGAGATTACAATACATAGTCGGTTCTTGCGCAGTCGCTTCAATTGTTGTCATCTTTTTAATGTTTTAAGTAAGACATTAGACAACAAAGCTTTGATAGAGAGAGATTATTGCTATTGTTTTTAGATGTTTTTAAGACAAATAATAGTATTCATTTACATGAAGGACTTGTTAGTTACTTTTGGAGAAAATGTTTTTTTGGTTTGCTTTCTATAAACAATATCATCACGTCTTTATCACAAATTGATATCGAATATCATGTCAATGTTGTGAGGTGCTACGCCTTATTTTTGTTGCAATACAATTTCTAGATGGAAAGGAATTCATTTTTTATCACTTTACGCATTTACAAATGTCGCTATCGTTTCAATACATTCTTTCCTATGTAAGTGAATTACATTGGATTATTTGTGGCCTAAAAATCGAATCTCTCATGGAAAAATGAATTATGAAAATGGAATTATGATTATTTCAATACACAAAAATGATCTGTCAAGTTGATGGGATGCCTTCATGAATCCGATGAGTGTTTTGTACGTTCGATAGACACTATTCCTTATCTAAACGGTCGGAGAAATATTTCGCTTACGTGGAACTCATACTTGAAGCCATTTCAGTTAAGGCAATACTCAGCAAAACATATGCTGATCATCATTTTTAGTTAGAAAACATGTGTTAATAGATAGATAATAGTTCTTTATAAGTGTAGTTCTCAGATTAAATATCCCACAAAGACCACACTACAATCCCGCAAAACTCACGGATGGGCAATCACAGGCCTGCTGAGCAAATTATTTCGACAATGTTTTTTCTTTACTATAATCAGGGCTTGTGCGACTCAATGCTCGGAATTTTGGTTATGGGCTTTTGATGGCCTCAAGTCAAAATTGGTCGTGATAACGATCTCTCAGGGAAGTCTTCAAATGAATTTTAAATAACAGTTGAACGTTCACAACAGCATCTAAAACTTGTGTTTCTGTTCAAATTTTAGCCAGAAAATCAATGGACTCATACCATTTATCTTGTTTATGCTGCTGAGAACGCTCAAGTTATTCATATTTTATTTTATGGCTTTCCGTGGAACAGTATTATCAAAGCTGAGTTTCATGAACATTTTAACAAGAGCATTTCGGCCGGATACCGTATTGATTGAGGTTTTATACAAAGAGTGCTACTATCCCCATCAAATTTCGCACAAAGCTAAAACATGATGAAGAATTCTAACTATCAGATTAAGGTTGAATGTCTCGTTACCTCAATAGACGCTTCCAGACCGAAAGATCAACTCGAAATTGTAGTTAAGCGATAAAGTCAATTGAGTAGCCTATTCGTGGATGGAAAATATTAATCGGTCAGCATATATTCCATAAGAGAATTGTTCCCCAGTTATTTACCAAGTGGGCGTCTCGCCGTACCATTCTGTAGAACTTTGCGTCGTCAAAATTCTTTTTTTCCACGCATTTGTAGCACCCTTTCAAGGTCATCTACGAGACAATAAATGCACGTGACTATTAGTTTTATACTTGCTTTTGTACGCGTATGCGAATGTGTTCTTAGGTTCGACTAAACAAAACTGTCATTCTGCTACTTTTATCTGTGTATTTTATTTCTGATTTCTATTCGACGATACAATATAAACATTTCTCTCTCTCTCTCTTGCTAACAAGGAACAGAAGTCACAGAATATTACATAGACTATCTATATCATGATTCAAAGCCATTAACATTTAAGGCATGTATCTTGTGTGTACTGCAAATGTAAACAGCGTAGCATATTTTCATTGTTTAGTGAATCTCGAGGTCCGGGAGATCAGATGACCTGACGAGGACGATGTTTTGTAAGCACCACCCATCAACGTTTCATGAGAGCAGAGTAAAATGTTGAGACCAATCTATCATCTTTTGCCTGCCACCAGTCCATGTTAGCATGTGAAATCCCAATATTCACATCATTAAGTATTCAGGCCTACCCTACACTATACTACAATACACTCAGAGTTTAAATGATTGGTTGTAGGAGTTAAAATGCATCTCTTTTTACAGATGTACTATATTTATGCTGTATGATATATTGCAACAATATATGTAATCAATTTTTCTAAACACGTATGAACTTTTTTTTAGCAAAATTTTGGCTCCTTGACACTTCTTCTATATAAATGTGATTTATTTATGTCCCTTAGCTAATATCGAGGATAATAAACATTTACAAGTCGTCCGGCATTGTAAAATCTCCAGTTGGAAGAGAACAGAATTTTGGCAAAACGACATCAATGATCCAACAGATATCCTCATTGACTTAAAGGAGGGATCAAGGGAAGCAGGTTTATACTTCTTGAATGTATACACCTATACACGCGTGATGAAAGTCAATTTAATTTTATAATTGTTGATAATTATATAATAGGTGAATTATGTATTGTATATCGTCGATTTACGAGACATTAAAGGTGAACACTTTTAGCTAGAATCTTTTATTTATTGAGCACCTGATGACAACGTAGCCCTTGACTGCTATCAGTATAACACCCAAGGCGGTTGATTGAAGAATAGTTTTTGATTTCGTAAAAGATAGCGAACCGCAACACAATGGAGAACAAAAATCAGCGCGAGGAAATCATTAGTATCAAAATATTACTAGGAGTGCGCAGGAAACTAGAGACATTTCAGAGAATTTAAGTTTTTTGAAAACCCTGACTACAAAGATTTGACAATTTATGAACAAGTGCTACTTGATCACACGTCTGACCTTGATTTCTCAATTTCAGATCTTGAATATCACAAACAATGAATTCTGAACTATCAGAACTTTTTACGAACATGTGGAATGGTGATGTTAATTGCTGCATTCCAGGAACAGACTATCAGGTAAATCTACAGGGTAAGTTCAATAATATAGTTGCCACTCTTTTATTATTATCTTAGATTTCGAAGAGATTTTTGTTTGAAGTCTTTATCCATATAATCGGAGACGGTAATTTTGTCTAAATGCAAATGAAGAGACGTAACGATTAGGCCCAATTACGGAATTGGAATCCCTGGCTACAGCTAATGAATGAAATTATCATGCAAAAAGATCGTGATCATTAATTAATTGAATTAGTAACTAAGGAGGCCCATTGGTTCATCCGCTAAATGTATTTCCGGCGTCAGTTTACATATTTGATGCGGTCAGAAAAAAATTGAATAATGAAAATTTTTCCATTATACAATTAATTATGAAACGGTCTATATGTAAAAAATGACTTTAGGGTATGTGCTGATTCAAGCAATTCCTATTCAAGTCGTATAGCATAGAGTGTAATAACAAAGCTTAAATTGTAGTATCCATGTAATAGAAAACCGCAATAATTTATGGAAATAGATGGGCTTGCTTATTGGTCGTGGACATGTTTCATCGCCCACCTCCTGAGTCGTTTCACTATTTCGAAGGCTATAGTGGTTCTACCGTGCCATATCGCAGTGCATGTGCTTTAAAATGCATCGCAGTAATTTCCTGTCTAGCAGTAGTAACCAGGAATGTCTTTGAATAATATGATACACAACTCGGGATGCACAACTCCCAAAGTGTGGAGAATTAACTGTGGGCTGAGGTTTTACAAATCGCAACATTTATGTGGACAGTTTTATCCATATTTTGGGTTTAATTAGAACTTAAGGACTACATGGAAATACATGTAGTTAGCTCATGTGGACATCAATGTCATGTAGAACGCACATTAGTATAAATCGAGCTGATTTTATGGTGATTATAACATCGATTTGCTCTCACTGTTCAATGTTTTTGTTGATAAGCTTGCCATCTATTTTCTCAAGAAAGTCTGTAAAATCCTAAAAATCTTTTGTTGGTAAGTTTTCATTCATTCGCTGATTGTAGTTGGTACAGATCAGAAGCTGGTGTCTATATCGCAGATGTTTTATGTTTATGTGTTTTATATTCACAAAATCAAACACTAGTTATATTGCTGTTTATATCATTAGATACGTCATCAATCATATTATTTATAGACATCCGTGTAACATCGAAAGCAGTTTAGGTAGACATGTAACCAATATTTGGAACGCTGCTCTACAGGCCCCTTCTGTGCTGTTAAATTCTGTCATTGAAGCACATATAGCAAACAATTCCAGCGCGATTCAGAAGTATGACTTGAGTGTTTCTAGTTCGCTTTGTACGATCTGAAAAACATTACGTCGATGTCTTTATAATTGTGACAATGCATCCATTGTACTGCAGGTGTAAGCAAAATTCGATTAGAAGGATTTTAAGGATAAGCAGCGTGAATGAGTGAACTTCACGTAATTTACCAGGTAGGTTCACGTATTGATTTCATTGATAAACTGACGAATGCTCGAGACATAGCATTCAGTGAAACAGAAGCAATCATACAGCTTGAGCTTGCAATCTATAGGAAACACGAATTGCCTTTCATAATAATGATTAAAGTATTATTATTATTTGATTAATCATTATTGTTGTTAATAATGATTAAACAACAACCGTTTCAGAGTGCATTTTCCATCCAAATTATTAAATCAGATAATCACACATTTTGATGTGCTTGTTGCCATCAGAGTTGGAACCTGATCGGCTTTTGTGGTCCGAGTACAGTCCTATCCCGTTTCGGCGCGGATTAGACCCGTTGAAGGATTCATTTTACGACCTTGCCCTGCCTTTAATTTAACGTACCGTACCCGGCCCTCGTCCTGTCTTATTCTAAGTTAGCAACTATTTGAATACAGCTGTAAATTATGCTTGAGTAATCAATTATCATATTTTAAGACTTACTCAAGATGTTTTCCCGCAGAATGCAACCAACTGAATGCAATTTTTGATGAATAAAGTAAGCGTACGTATTCATATTCGTATATATGCTAACGCGTATATGCTTTTCAAACCACAATTATGTCTCGTTTGCGCAAAGGAAATTGCCATGTTATCAATAGCTTGTCCTGTCAATAATGCACATGTACTTTGAAGACTAATTAATTTGAAGGCAGAAATCGTGTTTCATGACTTACGCTGTGAAGAACTCATCGTTCTTGAAATCCATCGATATAATCATTCTTAAGGAGAATATTTTGCATGTGCGTCAGGGAAACTGATATCATAACCAACAATATCTAGTGATCTTAGCGCTTATCTTGATTGAGATGACTGCCGGCTGAATGGATAAGACTCGATTGTGCTGCAATCTGCAGTAAAGAAAGGTCAAGTTTAAGGAAAATTATCTTATAATTGGCGGCCTATCTCGGTCGTGTTTCGAAAAATCCATACGCGGGTCCAGCTCCCATTCTGGCAACCATGCACATTAAAATTTATTGCTTTCTAGTAATAGTGGCCATTAAACCATTTAGACGCCACAAGCGACTGCTGACTAATTACTGTCTTTATGTATCTTTCACGTGCTATTGAATAAATAGGTATTCGCCGTTCGAAAGAACCGGGATTTCAGGATAAGCTGATTTTCTTATCGACCCGCTTGAGTGGAGAACAAGTGGTTTCTCATTTTCGAAGCGCCAAACACTAGCCAAGCAGCACCTGACATAACAACACAGCCTACATCGACTTGCAGAGAGCGTTTTATCGGTCTTGAAATCCATCAATAGAATCTTTCTTAGGGGAGTATTTTGCGTGTGTGTCAGGGTAACTGATATTATAACCAACGATGAATAATGATAATACCGATCGTCATGATGGAGATGATTACCAACTGTACAAATTAGACTCGATTGTGTATCAATCTTGAGTGGAGAACAAGTGGTTCCTCATTTCCGAAGCGTCAAACACTAGGTAAGCAGCACCTTGCAAGGTTTTTTCAACTCATGGGAGTGTCTTAGACAAAAATCGCTTGAGAGGAAATGAACTGAAAACACAACTTGTTCTAATGAAATCGTCAGCGCACTGTTATACACTGTACGCACACACTTCGGGCGCAATTATGAAAATTGAGAAAAGTGCTTTGGTTAATTATCAATAAAATAAAAGTGAGAGAAGATAATGCCACGTGAATAAGTTCCTAAAACTAATGATTGCGTCATTTTTGCTGCAACTTCTACTCAGCTTAGCTAGTGTGTCAAATTATTATTAGAATCATTTCTGCCACTACTTAATGTCTTATAGCTTGTCTAAGTTAATGTATTTCGAATAAGTGACATTTTTAATGTATGATGCATAGAGCAAGTATATTAGGTAGAATGGTAACTCCGCATTTATTAAGTCCCCAATGTGTATATACTTTCGATTTTACTGAATGAACTCGTGGGAGATACAAGTGGTATTGTCAGCAAATGTGAGATACGCAAATTTTTGCAGTTTTGAAGAAATTACTACGGAATTGAGTGATCATGATAGCAATGCAGAAGGAATGATGGTATTTTACAGATTCTCAGTGTCATGACAGCCTTGGAGACTTAATGTTTGTTAAATTAGCAATTCGATGGGTTCCTATTACTTTCATGCTCAACCTCAAGAGTATTTTCTTTAGCATGATCATATCACAGGCAACCTGCCACTTGCAGAGCAAAATCACACAGTGAAGGACAATGATTTCAATTAACGTAGAAAGATGTAAATGGGTCCACATCACTATTCAGATTCAAGAAGTGAAACATGAATTTAGTGAATCATAAAATCATGCCGGTGAAAATTGAATTAAAAACATGAACTTTCAGCCAAGAAAGCAAAATCAGATCTCGACTTTTTCAAGAAGACTTCCATTATAATGCGGCTCATGAAATTCCGTTGGAAATTAGCTTTATTTCTGCTTGGTTGGGATGCTGATTGGCAAATATTCACTCCTTTTGATATCCAACCTGTTTCATGCTACATATAAGGGAGACGTCATCTCGGTAGTATAAAATTTTTTTGATTGATTTTGATTTTTTAAAACTGGTCAAATAATTTTTTGTACCACGGTAACGTGATCTACGCAAAAAACTGAATCTTCTGATATAAAAATTTTCACTGTATACAGATACTTTTTTGAGTCGACACTCTACCTATACCATAGTGGCCAAAATATTAGCCCACCCACTGAAATATCATGTTTTTGGTTTCCGTCTCATTTGGAACTAAAACTCAAAAAATATCCATCACTATCATTTATTGAATTCGAAAACAATCTATTTCATAGAAACATGATGTAAGAAGATCACTAGAATCAATATTTGGTAGGATAACCTCTGTTATCAAGGACAGCTTGGATGCGCGATGGCATGGATCTTACCAATCGCCGACAGTATTCCGGAGATATTTCGGAGATCCAAACAGATTTCAAAATCCGAAGAAGATCACTTTCGGAAGAAGGACAATGAAGATTGACTTTTGACTTCATTACAGACCAGCAATTCTCGATGACATTGAGATCCGGGGAATTCGCCGGCCAGTTTTCCAGTAGTTGAACTTGATTATCGACGAACCACCTTTTAGTCACTTTTGATACGTGACAGGGTGCGGAGTCTTGTTGAAAGTAAGTCACTCCATGGATATTCATGTGCAATTTCACTTTCTCATCGAGAATTTCGATATAACCTTGAGAATTTAGTCGTTTCCCTTTCTCCAGGAATGCAATACCAGCCCGACCTTTGGCAGTAATGGCGCCCCAACACATGATTGACGGAGGATGTTTCACGGTTTTGATCGTAAATTTCGGAATCGTACCTTCGGTTCGGTGGTCTTCGAATGTAGTTATATCCGCAGCTTCGAACTTGTTGAAATGTAGATTCATCAGTAAACATCACATTCTCCCACCAGTCCGGCGATTTATCCTTGTGAAGATTACAGAACTTGATTCGAGCCAGTCTCTGTTTCTCTGTTAATAACGGTTTCTTTGAAGGTCTCCTTGCTGGTAGATTGAAATCATCTGTTAATCTACGACGGATAGTGCGATCACTCACGGAGATGTTAAGTTCTGATGCAGCGTGAGCGATGTTTGCAGATGGCTTTGTAGGGTCTTTGGTAACAAGAGACTTGATGAATCTGTCCTCTCTATCGGTCGTACACCTCTTCCTGCCGGAAAGATAGCGATTGTTGGTTACCGGTAGCCCCAATGATTCTCGATCCAAGTGTCTCTTCACAGATCGCCGTGAAATCTTTAATCGACGTGCAATGTCAGCATGAGATAGATTCATTTTGGCATATGCACTTATCTGTCCTCGACAAAAGTCTGTGATGTCTTTCTTGCAACCCATAATGCGAAGAAATGAACGAAAAGTGGAATTCTGAATCATTTCCATTCTGATTCAAAAATTCGAAATTCAAATCTGTGATCACGTCAAATCGAAGTAAACAGATTTCACTGCATCAGACCATCATTAATGACTCATTTATGAAATCATAGATATCGTATTCAAATGAAAAGAACACGACAGAAGACGCTTAATCGTATCGCTTTATACTTTAGGTAAATCTAAGGGTGGGCTAATATTTTGGCCACTATGGTATATCCCTACGCTGTGGTATGATGTAAAAATATTCTATTGTATCGCTTACAAAGGTAGGAAAATGGAAGATGTTCGTTTTAAAACTTCAAATTTGAGTGACTTAGATTTTGAAGACGCAAATTATTTTCGATCATGAAAATGTATCTCATAATCGGAGAGGCAGGCCGACCGGAATTTTCGGTCCGGATCCCAGTGTCCGGATTCACGCACGAAATTCGTGCATGCACGAATCATGCACGAATGCACGAAAATTACGGTCGATGCACGAAAATCGTGATGTGGATTGCACGAATTTTTGCATCGTTCAGTTTTTTTCAGTATACATCATTTTTGATAGATTTTTGTAGATTACCGGTGTTACTGTATTCTACCGAGTGCGTAGAGTACTTACTTGGTGAAATGAGTGGAAACTGTAAGCTGTCTGCCACATTTAAGATACATTCTGTCTCAGAGAAAGATACATTTTACAGATAACAAGATACGATATTCTAAAAAACGACATGATTATATAATTATCTTTTGATAAGAATCAGGATTCAAATATGACAAATATTTATTGAAGGTAAATAAAGGCTGTGCACATTTTTTAGGTTGAAAACTTATTCTCATATTTCAGATCATATACTCAATATTATTGCTGGAGTTAAAAGGTATTTTACGTTAACTTGTCTCAGTTTCGCAGCTTTGTGCTCTTTAATGGAAACTTCAAGAACATTCGAAATTGACACTTTATTCATATGTGATTCTGTGAAGGATGACGTGAACAATGTTGTCGAATATACACACTGGTTCCCGCCGCTGATCTTTCAAGCGAACAATTAATTGACTTTTGGACAATGGTCGACAACTCCGGCAAATTTCCCATGTTGATGAAGTTGATCAAAGCGATTTTCGTACTCCCAGTTTGGATGATCATCTCACTTCCACGCAGAAGGAAATACAGAAAAAACTGAAGACCAGTTGGAGAAGCGCCGCCTCCTTGAAGAATTGCAAAAGAAGACATTAGAAGATGAAAAAGAAAAGTCGCCTTAGAGCTGAAAAAGACTCTCTCTTACAAAGAAGAAGGAAAAAGAATGCGAACGTGTCGTAGAGACTGTTTTGAAACGGAAGGCAGCCGAGCTCCTCCCCAAGATCTCCTCCCTTCCAAAGATACCAAAAATACCAAAGTGACTTATCTGGTGAACTTCCATGTAGACTTTCAGAACAATTGCCAAAGATACTGGACAGCGTCAGCTGATTAGTAATCTTAGCAAATAGCAATATGCTCTTACCGTACTAAATTTGTTGTTTCAATTTGTTTAGTGATACATAAGTATACGATTTATTATACTGTATACTCGTTCTATCTGTTAACATAATAGGCATACGCCCTTCCTACCAAAGTAATTACTTTCATGATAATTGGATAGGCATACTTTTTTGAAATACCTCCATCAACCCTTAAAATAAGTTAAATCGAAACTCTATACTCAGTGGCAGTTTCGTTTACTCTATCTTTAATTGCATCTGGCAGTTGAATGTTCGCATGTAATTTGCAAATTAAAATGTGAACAGGATTCTTGTTACCCTGGGTAGCTTACATCAATTTTACGTGCATTCACTCAGATGTACATTCTAGTACATTACAGTACTGCATGTCAGTCTAACTTTAAGTTCTTATGCAATGATGAGGAATTAAATATGAATGTGTAAAATAGCTCTGAAGCGGCTTTGCAACGAAATAGTGCTGTCTGGGATCATACTATTCAGAAAAGGTGACTTTTTTTCTATATATATCATGCACGAAAATTTTCGGGATGCACGAAAATTTCGAAATTCTAGAATCCGGACACTGCCGGATCCTATTCCCACTGTTATTGGACATGCCAGATGATATGCAGTATGAGTGATTTCAACTCACATACTTAAGCCGCAGATTCATGGAAACGAAGCATTTCAACGATCATATCAATTTAGTTTCCGATATACAGGTATATCAATGGTGGGCAACGCGTCGACCGCCGACCCATGTTGGGTAGCCCGCGAACATTATTTGAATCGGTGATGTGAAAGTAGCCCACTCCGACTTTGACCATTAAACGGTACTTCTAAGCTTGAAGTTGATATTCTGTAGAATTTGCAAAAGCATTAACTAATGATTTATTGAGCAATATCATGGCACAAAAATTTTCATTCGAATGCTCAAACCATGCTCCGTTAAGGCAATGTTATCTCATTGCCATCATTTAAAAAAACAAAGGAGCTTGCGCAATTAGTTTGGCTTATTCACATTTCATTATTCTTATAGATTTTAGAATGTAAAATACAGTTCCTTAAAAGACAACAGCTTAGTTGGATACAACGCTGCTGCATACATTTACAAATACAATTATGTCATGTACTACCACTATGTATAGTACAGCAGTCCTTAAAACTACGCTCAAAAATACTCAAAAAAGAGTTTTCAACATACCTATTTCTACTTTTTAAAATTGGCCCGCGAACCCTCTCGCCGGCCGCTACTTGTGGCCCTCTATCCCAACTTGGTTTCCCGCCACTGCTATGTATGAAGCTATAAATGCTAACTATCATACATGATATAAATTGCCTACTAATAATTCGTTCATTCAATGTTACAGGATTTGCCGGATATCATGGAAGGGACAACGCTGAAGATAAGCTTTTTACCTGGTTGGATGAAGATAAAGTCTTTGGAAAGAAAACTTTCAGTTGTGAGTTGCAAAGACATCAGCAGATGTCGTGATGAAATTTGATTTAGTTAAATGATTAGATTTCACTCACATCGAAGTCGGATATCAAACCTACAGAGGGCATAAGATAGCTATGATGGTACCAGTCTGGACTCTGATATCGGGTCTAGTTCAGAACCTCGTTGTCTCCGTCTCGAGATAGCTTCTGATGTAATTGCCGTATAATCCAACAGTCTCACACAGATTAAGAACCACTTCAGAGATATCACTTGTCTGAACATTAATGAAGATAGACCGTTAACACTGTCTGCAGACCGCAGAAAATTATTAAAATTGATCTTGTGACCACAGATTTATGTATTCCGTTGCGATTTTTTGCATGTCTGATCTTCATGACCCATTGCAAACGATCCT
This sequence comes from Prostheceraeus crozeri, assembly GCA_907163375.1. NCBI lineage: Eukaryota > Metazoa > Platyhelminthes > Polycladida > Euryleptidae > Prostheceraeus > Prostheceraeus crozeri. Next base: position 151,604 of record CAJQUW010008253.1, on the reverse strand, counting down.
AAAGCAGTATGCTTCTAAAGGATTCTATAGGCGATTTTGTGATTTCATTATCAATGTCCAGTCATGCAGTTGCTTTTCAAAAATTGATTATTCTATTAAATAGGCTTTCTTTCTTGAACATAGAAGATACCATGGTCACGTTCATGCTATAAAGCACTTATCTTTATAATTGTTCATCAGATGTAATAGTGATGGGCTCATTTAACTTTTCAGGTCAGATTTCCCACAATAAATATTAAAGTCAATTAAAATAAAATAATCAATTTTAATTTTTATAAATTTTCCATTTATACAGTCACTTGTTATATCCCCTGATAAAACATTTTTGCAAAATTGGTTTTGCCTTTAATATTCCATCCACAGAATTAGATTGTGTAATCGTATCACTTTGCTAGAAGTGCAAACTGGTTCAAACAAATGGCACATGCAGGAATTCTTAATAAGTGAGCAAAAAGAAATTTTTAATACCTTACAGAGATAGGAAAAATAGTCGTGCGTCGCTTGCGGATTGCTCTGAACTCCTTCAAAATACTCCGATCGCCACGACTCCTTCAGATTTGAAGAATTCAGATCATTGCGCAAAAATTTTCTCGATAATGTTGGGCCCTCCGATCATTTTTAAAAAGTTAGCAGGCGCATGAAAAAACGTTCACAAACTTCTCTGTAGAACTTGACGTCGTCTGTGTCTCTTTGCTGTGTGATCCGGTTGATAAGTCACTGAAACTTTGCACAATTTGGCGTGTTTAATGTTGAACTGGCTGCTCATTGTTCGATTGCTATGGTATTTAGTCAGGAGATTGTGCCATTTCATTTACGTTACATGTTCCAATGCTTCCCTTCTAGTCAAATAGAGGAAGAGGCAACCTGTCTGATTCTGTGATTCCATCTATCTTTCGGCGATAATACTGAAATGTCAGTTTTTTCATTGCGAGCGTGTCATTAGAGTAACTTTTACTGCAATATTCTTCTGGGTTTATGTTGCCGTTTACACAGCGATCTTTCATAATATAGTTACTGCCCGCAAATAACATTTCTTTAAGTATTTGACTTGACTGAATGATGAAGTATTAGCTTACGAGTACCGATACTTCATATTTTAGCGAAGCAGACATCCATTGAAAATTAGGAGATGTGTCCACTTTTTTATAATGGTGATTTTACTGATTGATAGATCTTCATTCTGTTGACGGATATCTTCATTCAATTTGTTACCCGAGACCAGGGATGCAAGCGGTTTACCGGTGATCCATTTTTTGAATGGACCAACATTGGTCAGCTTTATGTTTTTCAGCAACAAAAACATTGTCAATCTTATGACTTTTGTTCAGCGAGAGTGGAGACTGCATCATATTTCAAATAAAATTGTGCTTATTTCTAAAAAAAATTAGGCGAATTCAACAATATTGCTGACCCCTGAATTATATTTTACAGCTGTTAAGCGGGGATTATATAGAGAGGTTACATAAAATATATAATTTGCCTGTTTATCTTCTGATCGGCTAGCCGGTTAAGAAAGTTTGACCGCTGCCATTCCTGCTAGCGACTAATTCTAAATGTATTGGTGTCAGTGCTTTACACTAAACATTGAAATTTACTTTTGTTCTTTTGTTTGATGTGCAAGTTTTACATTATGCACATGGCATAGTTTTGAAAACTGGTTTAATTTTTCAAAAATTATTGTTATCTCGGATTTTTGTCATCATTCCGGTCACTTTCCTTTAATGTAAAAATGCATAAACCCAAAGGCTTATAGCGTCATAAATCCTAGTGACGTGGGCCTGAACTTCTTTTGTCATTCATTTTCATCAGAATTTGATGTGTCCATGATGAATGTCACTGACTTGTGCGTGATATTGTGACAAATTATTCCCAGCCGTCAGTCAATCACTGTGAAAACTGCTGGAAGAGGTTAATGCTCGCAACACACAGGGGATGTTTATAGAGAAAGGTGAGTGTCGTGCTTATAAAATTCATGTGTTTCCTATTGTACTTATAAGCTCATCATACGTAGCCAACCTACCTTTCATATTGACAATCACTGTTGAAAAGAATTGAAGGAATATAAAAACGAAGAGCATGAAAACAAACAAGAAGCGACGAAATAAAGACTTTAAAAAAAACGTGGTTTCTAAACCCTTGTCATGACTTAGGTAGGTCTAATGACTAGACTGTGCATGCGGGCCCCTGTCGAAGGACATTAAGTGCAGGATGCAAACTGAGCCACCAGTGTATTCACTATCACTCTTCTGGGCATATTGTCTAAATGTTTCATTATAGATTCTGCGTGTATAGATAAAGACCAGTGTTCGTACTGGGGCGCGAATTCGCGCCCGGGCGCGAATGCGCGAAAAATAAAGGCGGGCGCGAAAATTCCGAAAATATTTTCGCGCCCCAATATTGTCCCATATATTTTCGCTCCCCAAAAAATATTTGACTATAATATATCACTGGGAACTGTTAGATGTGTCTACGACTATGTATCAGATTGATGACAGTAATAGGATTGAATATTTTCCTTCTTATTCCAGAAAATGCCTTCCTGACATAACACTAACAAATAGGAATAGTGTGTAAACCTACTACGACATGCCGTAATCATCACTGCGTATTCTACATTTTATTAAGGGACTATTTATCATCACTGCGTATTACATTTTTGAAAGGGTGAAGCGATTCTTCAGGAGGGGAACTGAAAAGCTCCTCAAGTACTTACCGTTTGAAAATGATGTGCTTCAATCGTGCCAATTTCTTTCCCCACATCATTCGAACGATGCTGATCTGGAGAACTGGGCGAAGACTCCGAAGTGCTTTCCCCAAATTGTTCCTCAAAACGAGATTTCTACTCTTGAAGTTGAAGCTTGACTCCTTTTTTTTTTACTGAATTTTCACCCCTAGCACAGCTATGAGCTATGAACGAAGCTAGGGGTTACTCAATGAAAAACTAATAAATTGTATTACTTTAAATAAATAAAAGAAAAAAAACAGATCTTCTAATCTGATTAAGCTGCCCCCATCAGAAACCTATTCGCACGCCTCTTGAAAGTATCAAGATTGTATTGGTCAGGGAAAGTGGTCTGGGGAAGCTGATTCCAAAGCTGTGCCGTGCGAACAAAAAAGCTTTTCGAGCGACTCACAGTACGTGCGCGTTCTAAGCTCACATTATAGCATGTGAGTGCATTAGCTCTGCGTGTGCTTCTGGAGAAGATCTTAGGTTTGGGTACGCACTCATTTACTGCAGAGCTGCTTCTACCGAAATAGTACCTGTAGAAGAGACTGAGTGAAGCAACATCCCGTCTGACGGAGAGCGGCTGCAACTTGCTAGCAAGTTTTTCACCCATGAGATTCTTGACACGTTTCTCAACCCGTTCAAGGAGGTTAAGATGCGTTTGTGGGGCGCCTGCCCACAGATGACAACAATACTCCATCAGAGGACGAATAGTGGACTTGTAAAGATAGCAGACAGTCTGTGGTGGAAGATAGCTGCTGGCACGATAGAGACTACCAATGCGTTGAGCTGCCTGCTTGCTAATGGATTGGATGTACGGTTTCCATGACAAGTCTTTCGTAACCGCCAATCCAAGGAAGGAGATGGAATCTTGTTCTCTGATCCTATTATCTGACATCTTAATGCTATGCTTCCTTAATGACTTCTTAATGCGATGCTATGCCATCCTTCAAGGTACAACAGAGAAGCCAATGGACATTGGAGAATACTGGCAGAAAATGTCCTCAAAGATGCCAACTCTGAGTCGTCTGGCTCGAGTCACGATGACATTACCCCACGGAAACGCAGAAGTGGAGAGGGTGTTCAGTTTGCTGCCTGATCTAGTGACAAAGAAACGGAGTAACCTGTCCGCGACTACAATGAATGCGATCGTCGTTATTAAGAGCGCCATGGCATCGAATAATATCTCATCGCGAAACTTCGAAGTGACACAGGCACTTTTGGAGAAAGTTGCCAAAGCCAAACAAGCATGTGAGCTGCGTTTGAAGAGCGAGATGGAGTAAGAGGCAGCAAGGAAGAAGAAGGCAGCAGAGAAGGATATATTAAAAACTTTCGAAAATCAGAAGAAAAATGATTCAAAGCTGAATGAGTTAGAGTCCGGTCTCAAAAATAACGAAAAGCGAATCAGCGATATCATGAAACGGAAAGAAAGCCTCGTGAAAATGCAGGAGGAGGCATGACGGTCATTAAAGGAAGAGGAGGACCACCTTAAAGCTCTGCTTGATGAGAAGGAGAAGATGGAAGAAAAGAAACGAGCAGTAGCTGAGAAGCTCATGACTAGTACTTTGAAGCGAAAAGCACATGAAGAACTGAAAGTTATTTCTCCCAAGAAATTGAGGTGATATTTTCTTTATCAGTGCCTAGCGCTTTTAGACAGCATTTTGATTCAACACAGCTCGATCATCATGTACCTGATTGAATGAAACTACTTACATGTGTACTTTCATTTCTGATCTTTTCTTCATTTAAATCACAAGGAAAATAGGGCATAAACTCCTACGGTGTATTAATGAAACTTATTATGTTACATTTCAGTACCAGATGGAAAGTGTAGCGACGTTATTTTAACGAAGACGTTGACTACACCGAGAAAATGTCAGGTATGACAGGCCCTAACACCCCGATTTTAGTTTTTGGTTCGGTTCCATTTGGCCCAGATTTGGTTGTAGTGATTTCGGGCATTTTTCTAAGGCCCCACAACCAAATCCTAGCCAATTGGAACTGGAAAAGGCATTTCCGGGGTTCCTTAGGCTCATTTGATTCAACGCTGCGGAAATGTTATAGTAGCGAATTAGAATGAGTACATTATAACGTACTTATATGTTCGTATATGATCTCATTAATATCATATGGTTGTCTGCTCCATGCAGGGCCATCCATTAATCAACTAAGTTTTCATCTACTCCATCAAAGGTATCTAATAAATGCTGTAAATCGTCATAGACCTATGAAATTGACTCGTAAATATGCCTATATGAATTCCATATATGTTTGAAAAATGTATGTATTGACCTTACGCTCGTGCATGCATGTATCTTAGACCAATTAGTTGGGGGCGCGAATCGCAGGGCGGGGCGCGAAAAATGCGAAATCGGCCAGTACGAACACTGAAAGACTTTGTGTGCATACTGGACATTGATGCAACTTCAAAAGAATGACAATGAAGTTGCCCTACATGGAGCTGAAAATAAGTAGATAGTTAAGCTGAGGAACCTGCGTTCGGGTAGCAGCAACGGAATATGAAATACACGGATGTTCTCATGTATCCGCCGAATAATCTGTCTTTAGTGTGTGTGACTTCTGCTCGCCATATGCCGTTGCACGCAGAAGTTTAAGATGTCATGCACTTCAATTTGATCGACACATCAGTCAAAAAACTTGCTCCGTGACACTAGCGGATTCGCTCACATAATGACATATTCAAGTCGATTGCCATGTCTTTTGCATCAAATTAAATGAGCCTCATAATATTAGTATATTGTGCAGTAATAATGCTCTAATCATTCGTTTTATGAACGCCATAGCGAAATATGATGAAGAAATTGAATTTGTCATTCAAATTCTACAATGTGTGACACACCTAAAAAATCGCATGTGTAAATGATAAAACTGAAGCAAGTGACACCCTTTTAAAGCTTTGCGTGATTTTTAGGACACTCTATATCTACGCCCTTGATTGATGATTCTGTCTTTCCCTCGGTTATCATCAATATAACCATTAGAAAGAACAAAAAATTAAGGAACAGCTGATACAAAATATTACTGCATTTGAATGGAAACTGAAATGTATGTAAAAAATAAGATTTGGAAAAAATGATGGTTTAGTGTCACTACACCCTCATACTGGGGGCTTGGACGGTGTTGAAATTCTCAGACTTTAATCTGGAGCGTTGTGATCTTTTAGTCCGGATGCTCTTCCTGCCGACTTCCAACGACGCTTCGGGGCTCGATCTTTAGAACGAAAGATCGCTATACCAAGTACATAACCACTGTGCTGCGGAGACCACTAAATTAGGAGAATTATTCCAAAACCAAATTCTTATCGGAGTATTTGGGCATAGGTATGTCGATCCCTTCTTAATGCATAAAGGAGATCATTTGAGAGACACCCATATTCAAGAGTTGCACAAAATTATAATAAAACCTATATTATGCTTCATTCGCCTTACCGCTTTACTTCACTCAAATGTTTCTCTTGCGAAGAGTGCTCATGCCATAATGCGAATTTATATTTTATCAAAATCTACCGACATCACTCCAACCTCCGACTGTTTTGCTTATCATCCGACTATTTCTCATAATGATCCGCTGATGGTATCACATAAATGATGACATCAATAGTATTAGTGAATGAGCTTTGAGGACTTTGCAAATACGATTTTTTAGATCATTTTCATGCCTTAGCAAAAAGTCAGATCGCCGCATTCCTTGTCATATAAAGTAGATGGCTGTTGAACGTTATCTCTCAGGGAGTCAACACTCCGAAGTTACATGCGTTTTGTGGGCGGAATTAACAAGCAATATAATATTTGAACAAGAACTCGATGACTTGCTATCGTAATCAGGACTGTGACAATGTCATTGCTTAAGCTTTTACCAAGGCATGCTATGATGTGATGCTGTTTTTTTGCATTTAGCAGAATAGCCTTCCTGAACTATGTACCTGCAGGTACGTGTCTTTGCATTCGTCATCCTGAATAATTGATTGTGATGCACTGAACTGTTTATGATAATAACAACAACAAAATTTACAGATTTTAGTGAAACAGTGATAGCTGCACAGTGAACATATAAACACCTCTTATCATTGTTTATTTGGATGGTTAGTGACAAAGTGCATGTAAACATGTCTGAATTCGATTGTCTTGTTTATCAGACATTCATAGTAGTGCGTCTTCATCGGTGAGCTCTTCAAATAAATGGACAAAGACTCTGACTTCATCTTATTATGATGTCCTGAGTTTCCTCTATCACACAAGTATCAAAAGCAAATTTAGCTGTTTCTCATTAATTCGAATTTCTGGTTTTTAAGTAACTGACTACAAAGCTAAAAGCCCACAGGCAAGCCACATTTCCTGCGCTTGCTATCGAAAGCGCAGGACGGTAAAGGCTTGTCGCGCTTTTACAAGTGAATTTCCACATGATCGGAACCAACATTTTTTGAATGGACGGATTGAATGCAAATCTCTCATAAGCAATCCTTGTGGACGTGTGTGAAGTTAGCCGTAACAATATCCGTACCACATCGAAAATTGCGTGTGCCACTCTCGAAAACAGCATTTACACATAATTTTAGATTGTGCCAGCTTGTGCCACCAGTAATTTTTAAAATAATGCAGCAGTTTGCGAGAAATCGTCCATCAAAAGTTCGAGGTGGTGCGGATGTGAAGTTAGCCGTACCAATTAACAGAAAAAATCTTAAATCGCATCTTTATGAATTTTCAACGACATGGACGTCCAAAATAACACGTCTAAAGCATGTGCCACACACTACTTTGCCAAAATTCACAATAGTTACTGAGAAAATGGACAAAATGACCTCAAAGTGGTACGGATGTGAAGTTAGCCGTACCACTTGTGAAAATCGCGTGTGCCACTCGAATCAACCCACCCAATACACTTATTGGGAGTGTGCCAGCTTGTGCCACCCCTCAGACAGCCCCAACTCTGCGTAGAATTCGCACAAATGCGGATTTTCCTCCGCAGCCACACCCACAGCCCATCCGTGCAACCTATTTTTGGAATTCCATCATCATTTTACACAAAATTCCCTTGCTGCTTGTTACTAATACATTTTCATATTCAATTTTTTCATGTCACTGACCTTAAGCGTCGGTGTTGCTAAATTTAATAAAATCCTCATGACAACAATGTCCTCTGACACATTTAAACAAACAACAACATAATGCTGTTTTTCAATAAGTTGCAAAGTGGATCACCAAAAAGAGGACACAAATGCATTTTCAGAGTGGTGGCACAAGCTGGCACACTCCCAATAAGTGTATTGTGTGGGTTGATTCGAGTGGCACACGCGTTTTTCACAAGTGGTACGGATGGGCTGTGGGTGTGGCTGCGGAGGAAAATCCGCATTTGTACGGATTCTACGCATAGTTCGGGCTGTCTGAGGGGTGGCACAAGCTGGCACACTCCCAATAAGTGTATTGGGTGGGTTGATTCGAGTGGCACACGCGATTTTCACAAGTGGTACGGCTAACTTCACATCCGTACCACTTTGAGGTCATTTTGTCCATTTTCTCAGTAACTATTGTGAATTTTGGCAAAGTATTGTGTGGCACATGCTTTAGACGTGTTATTTTGGACGTCCATGTCGTTGAAAATTCATAAAGATGCGATTTAAGATTTTTTCTGTTAATTGGTACGGCTAACTTCACATCCGCACCACCTCGAACCTTTGATGGACGATTTCTCGCAAACTGCTGCATTATTTTTAAAAAATTACTGGTGGCACAAGCTGGCACAATCTAAAATTATGTGTAAATGCTGTTTTCGAGAGTGGCACACGCAATTTTCGATGTGGTACGGATATTGTTACGGCTAACTTCACACACGTTCCTTGTGGGAAGAGCAATTGTTCAACTTAGGGTCTTGTGGTCTCCATACAAAAAAACGGTGCGCTTCAATTTTGTCAACATGATTCTCTTGATTAGAATACCAACCACTTTCTCAAAAGCATTTACTTTCTCTCCCACGAATCACCTGCTCGACGGGATGAATATCAGACGGTGTTTTAAGGGAGAAGAAGAAATTCCCAATTAAACTCTATCCAGCAAAATGGACAGAGTTTCAAAGTGGCCGATCAAGCCCTTTAGCTGCTGCATCCATAGAAAAAATACGTCGATGCTGTGGAGTGTGGATTTCGAGCACTTTGTAGAAAGCTATAAACAAAATTTCTCGTGCGAAACTTGCTAGAACACCATTTCAAAAATGACGGCGCGTACATCCTCGTCTTGAAGTGGGTCCTTATTCTTCAGCTCCTGCTCATCAGAAGTATTACACTTTCTCGCAAAATTCCCATGTCATCATCCACTGACTATTTTTGCACGAAGAGCTCGTGTTCCTTTCCTAAAACCTCCAAGAATCTCCTAAATCAATCGGGATGAGACTGCTCTTCAGAAGTATCAAACTTCCTCGCAAAATTCCAATATTATCAACCAATTACTATTTCAAATTCCAATTCAAAATGTCATTAACATCTTCAAGCGGATTGAGAAGAGTGTCAGGAATGTCACGGATCAAAAATTTGCTAACGAGTTGTTACCGCTCTCCATAAGATGGGATTTTGCTTCACTCAGTCTATTCTACAGATCCTATTTCTGCAGAAGCAAATGCAAATGAGTTCGTACTCAAACCTAGAATGTTTTCCAGCATCACACACAGGGCTGATCCACCCAAGCGAGCTCAGAATTCGCACCCGTGAATAGCTAAAAAAGCTGTTTTGTTCACCGGGGGCAGCTTTGGAATCAGCTTCCCCAGACCACTTCTCCCTCAAAAATACAATCTTTATTGTATTTTCAAGAAGCGTACGAACAGGTTTGTGATGAGACAATTCAAAAAGCATAGAAGATTGGATTTTTATGTTTGCTGATATAAAGTTCCAAAATTTAGATCTCTAGCTCTTTCGGTGAGTAACCCTTAGCTTCATTCATGGCTCGTAGCTGTGGTAGGTATGGAATTTTTGCAAAATAAACCAGTGTCAACGGCTACTGACTAATTTTTGCATGGAGAGTTCGTTACCCATTACAAGAAACCCCAAGATCAAGCGAGATGTGTATCACTCTTCGTCGACGAACGGTCTCAAATCCATGGACGATGAGAACTTGGCTGCTCCTTGACATACATGTAGATTTGGCACCCACGCGATCTCCTTGCATGCAGCGAAGTTTGAATGAAAAGAACAACCTGGAGATTCGAACGGAGGCAAAAATCATCGTCTTGGTGAGAATTAGCATGTGAGAACGCTCGGCTTTGTCAAAGCCTCTAACAATTGTCTACCTGTGTTCAATCAGGAGTGTTTCTTGGTCAACTAAGAACGTAGCGAGGTAAGAGAAAATGTGACAAATACCTGTTGATTGACCGTCATAAATCGGCCATTTGGAAGCGGTTGACAACAATGAGGTTGTCGTGTTAGGAGCAAGATCGTTCTGTCATCGCATCGGCGAACTCTATTTTCAACTTACGATGAACCGATGCTCCACTGTGTTAGTGCTCAGATAAAGAATCTGATTTCGTCTCGTGAGGTTGTTCTCGTTGAGTGAGGAGTGTGTGCCAATAAAACATCTCTTTGAGGATAAGAAAGTTGTTTTGCTTCGTCATATATCAAGACGGTATCTGTTATATACCGTTTATACCTGACAGCTCTATTATATCAACTATCGGTTATTGATATATATATATATATATTGATCAATTCTTCTAAGAAGTTGGTAAACTTTTTTCGTATGCAAGCCAACTTATAAACAAAGCATTTGAGGGACTGACATTATCGACAAAACTAGTGTTCAGTGGTCCGATTTTTTCCTATCTAAAGGAATTGCGACTATCGGAGCATCTACTAGTGCTCTTTAAATCGTTTTCATTCTGTGAAAGCATTGTTGAAGTGTTCTTCAGTTAAGCTTAATCTGTGTGATGGTTATCGGACGTGATGCGCAATCATTGGCAATGCAAAATGATATGATTTCGTATCTGAATGATAGGGTTTTCAATCTAAGTAATAAATCACAGCTCTTAATTTCAATCAGTATGTGTTGATGTGCAAAACTGTTCATAAATCAACTAACAAAACAAATGAGTTCGGATTATCAATCTGTATTAAAAACAGCTGTTCAATAGCGGTATTCATTAAATAACTACCAAATTTGAATATTCATTAATCTCGCTGTTGAAGAAAATGTGTATATAGTTACTGATGACTTACTGCACTATATATTCAATGAAGGGAATTTACATAATCTCCATGATATTTGATGATGTATCCATAACTGTTGACGAATGATCCCGAAGCCATTAGAATTAAAAAAAATAAAATTGTTTCGCGTAATAAGTCAGTTATCAAAATAGTTAAGAAAATATGAAAATCTGAGATAGTCTTGTTTTCACGACGACTATTTATGATATGGAGGAGGAGGCGTGCTGGCCGGAATTGAAGCTGGAATCGAAGCTCTTCTCTCATGCTTTCCTTCGGACTTGTACGATGGCGGGGGAGACGCTCTCTTCTCTTTCTTCTCTTTGGGTTTGCATGCTGGAGGAGAAGCTTTCTTCTCTTCGGGTTTGTATGCTGGAGGAGGAGCTTTCTTCGCTTCGGGTTTGTATGCTGGAGAAGCTTTCTTCGCTTCGGGTTTGTATGCTGGAGGAGAAGCTTTCTTCGCTTCAAGTTTGTACACGGGAGGAGGACTCACAACGACGGTTTTTAATGCACCTTTGGCAGTGGTCATCGGGCTAAGACCTCGCACTCGCCTGTGAATGCATTTGCGGCATATTAAGACACCGAGACTGATCAGAATTATGGTGACAACGACGGCGATGAGAATGATGATGATGAATTTGAACTTGTGACGATCTCTGCCATCATGATGGTAATCTTGACGGTGATCCTTCTCATCATAATCGTGATCTCTGTCGTGATCCAAGTAATCCCTGTCACCTTTATGCGGGCATTTGCACTTATATTGACATTCCTTTAGAGACTTGAAACGATTGGAGTTGCCGCCACATCCTTTGTAATTGAACATTTCGCATTTCTTGGTGGCTGAGTTGTAGAAGTAATACATCATAGTAGCTGATAGGCAGGAGGTACCTTGATCCTTTGACATAAGGCACTCTTTGGCAGGTCCTTCTCTGCGTCTGTCATCGTCCCCTTTTCGGTGCCCTGCGGATGCGATGGCTAGGAGACCCAACACAAGCGTGATGCGAAGGAGAGTCGCCATAACTGATACCATTATCTTTGGGGACACCGTTCTTATACTCTTTAGTAGCGACAACAATAAGTCTGCTTTGACATAATTGTTATTTACGTCAACTTGTCATTGTTAGCTCTACTGATATCCAGGTCACGTGTTGGTGGGGATCATTCAGCCAACCATTGTCCTATTGTTCAGAATGTTGTCAGTTTGTTTCGCATCGATCGCACAGCAACTAAAGAATGTGATGATGATACCTTCTGTTTCTGAAACATGATTACCTAACTGCGGCATGCTGATCTATAAACAGATGCATCAGTGACTCTGAAGAATCTGACACTGAAAGACTCATAGACGTCATAGTTAAGAGGACCGCAAAGTTGACTGACTCCTAACCCTTAATGTAATTGTTTGCTTTCATAATGCCTGACTCTAATTGAATCTGCAGTGACAAGGCAGAACTGAACAATTGAGCACAGCCACTGAAGCGATGTTTTTAATTCTTGACATCACCTATGTAAGTGTGACCAATTTAGATGTGGCAAGGACTTGATAGGTGACAGTCGATGGACGATAATAACTTGGACAATAAATATAGCCGATTGAAGCCATGATTCAATGAAGTGGAAATTCTTGTGAAAGGTCAATAAAATGAATCATATTTTTCCTCCTTTGAAATCAAGTATTAAAGTAATTAAGCAACTCAAAATGTAGTCCTAATCATAAATGCGACTTATCCAGCATGTGTCCACTGAGATAGAATTAGAAGCTATCAGAAGGCGATGATTTTCACACAAGCTTCAAGAAATACTAGCGATGTTGACATTTTTAGGAGACTTGAACTTTGAGCGCCGCATCTGGCGACGCATGATTACAAACAAAATATTAAGAGGTGTAAATTAATTTCAAATGATTGCAAAGATTTACAGTTCTGTGATGAAAAATATATTTCCAATTGACAATATAGCATTTTAATTTCTTCCGTTTTCAAATCCATTCTTATCTTCTGAACAAAATTCTAAGTTATCTTGTCATGGCAAGCAATAGTTGTCCATACAAGTGATATGCCTCATTGATGGTATCTGTTAAAGAGTTTGCCGACGAGTCATCACTGATGCTGCAGTGTTATTCCGTCAATTCAATCCACAATATCTTGTCTAATGGTCATGACTCACTGTCCGATTTGTCAGCAGACCTGTCGCAGCATATTGAAAGGTTCTGAACCGGCTTAATCGACTGTGAGCATATTGAAATGGTGTTTCCATGTAATTAAATGCAAACAGCGTTCGAATATCTACCAATCAGAGAATTTCATGCGTGGTTATTAGCTATTTAGATGCATTTCTCTCGAATAATTGCGTTTATCTCATAATCAATTAGCGAATATGTTGGTATATTCAACTGCTTTGATGTTGTCGGTAGACAGATCGGATCGTGTGTTATGTCTCCATCCATATCAAGCTCCGATGCTCATCGATATCCTAGAGAGATGTCATCCCCCTCCTTCCAATCACCTAGAATTGCACGAAAATCTTCATTATGATAATCAGCACATCAACTTTCTATTTATGATATTTTTTACCATAACTCACTCATCTTTGCACACTACAACAGGGATTGAAATTTGAAATCCCAAAGTTTTGTGAAAGTTACACCAATTTTGGCCATGAATTCTCTTAATGACAACTTTTTCTGATGCTATGATGGCCAAATGCTTTGAGAAGTTGATGTTAGTATAAAAATATGTTGGCAAGATTGATTTTGTGAAGATAATGCAACTCAAAGAAGTGTATAAATTGCGAAGAATTTTATGTCATAAGTGGCTTTTGCAAAAAACACTCAAAAAATTTATTCCATTTTTCTAATTACTTTCAAATGATTCTTAATACTGGAGCCGACTTTAATGATGAAAAAATATTTACTAAGTACTGTTTACATAGTACTCAAGCTTCGAAGACTGTATCAGATGCCTCGATCTAGTTGATGATTATGTTGTGATTCATAGATTTATATTTGTGCAATTTTGATAGTGTGCTGACATTAAATGAATCAATGCGTTTAATTGAATCATATAATGCAAAGAGTGCAACAAAATTCAAACCTTTAAAACTATTACTCTTCAAAATAGGTCATAATTTTGACCTACCAGTGTCACAACGATTTTTCGGAGAAGTTTGGAAAACAAACTTCAAATCACCGAATCGTGGTTAGTTCATTACTTCAGGCGATTTAGCTTTAAAATCATCATAACAAAAATGCGTCGGGGACCGAAGCACTCTCTCCCTTGATCCCGGTATGGACAGGATTGAGCTAATACGATACGTAGATTCATCGGAGCACTCTCAACGTGCGCAGTATTCACAGCATTGATTGTGATTTTTTCTTGCAGCTTTCCGTGCTCTTCTTGATAACTACGAATCCGAGCTTGGTAAAGCTGAAGTTGTGACGAGGGAAGAAATCTCGGAAAATAAAGCTTTTATAAATGAAATTATGGAGACCAAAGTGATGAAAATGGCACATGAATACCTTGTGTCAAAGGGGAAAGTACCAGCCGACGAAATCGATTTTAAGAAAATTATCTACGATCTGTGGTTTAGAACATATCGAAGAACTCGGGGATGCCGGTAAGACTACCATCCTTCAATTCCGTCTTCGCGGACATTTTCTTTATTTTCACGTGCCAATACGAGTCTATAGACCTACACCAGAAAGAGTCATTCAACTGGCGATCAAAGGAAGCAGCAAGTGAATAGAGAAATTGGGATGATAAAGTATTAATTCTTTAACACTTTTCATTTCATAGAAAAGTTATTTGCACTCCTACGTAAGTAGATTTTCTGAGTGTTTTCAACGACACCATAATCCAATTAGCGGATTCATCAGCTGAAGACTTTTGCAATGGTGTCGTCAACCTGGTAGGTAATGGCATTTCGTCTAAGCTACATTCGTCTTTTGCTGCATTTGACTGTGTATTTTGTCTGGAAAACTACATTATATCTTCTAACTTTATATTATCATGTAAAATATCTCAAAAGTTGAAATATATCCTTTAAAACTAACGTAGCATTAATCACTTAAGCTATTTACTACATTCTCGATTTTAGAAGCCATACGAGGGTTTTTTGTTTGTCATCTCAAAATGGATCTCCATACCAGAGTTTCCTGTGTTGCCTCACACTAATCAGATCTAGTTTCAGCGTAAAGCGGGGACTCTATGCGTGTTGTTTCTTTAATTGTTGTCAATTTATATCTGCAAGGCTCGGTTATAAGCAAGTCCTTCTCAAACGCATCGCACGATCGCAGAACATCCATTGTCGAACTTTGAATATAAATATCAGATGATTGAATCGCTTTAGGAACGGATTGAACCCAAAACATTTCAGAGCAGCAAAAATTTTTGTGGTTTCTTGATAGTAGATTTAAAACCCTACAACTTAACGACTGTCGTGCAATTGTGATAATTTTGTAATGTTCAGTTATTCTCAGGCATATCGGTTATTACAGTGCGCAAAGCACGACTATTTGTCAGTAGAAATTTTATTTAGTAGCGGGACGAATTTTACGTTGCGAGTTAAAATTCGTCCCGCTATTAAATACGGATATTTCTTCTATGTAGCTGGTCAAATTACCTTATTTTTGCTGTTAGAAAGGCTATTGATTTTAGCGACTTAGAAAGAGTGTTAACATCTAATTGGGGACGGTATGCAGTTTGCTATTAGTAAATTGACACTATCGAGTGACTGTTTGACATAGCAGTGAGATGTGCATGGTAATTTGAATAAAGATTCCTTTTACATTTTCAGTGAGCAAGATTCCAGTGGTTTTGAGCACGTCTTCGTCGGTGAATTGAAAGAGGATGACGTTACAGGATTCCATAATTGGATTCAATTCTATTTACAAGAGAAACTTGGTCGCATCAACTACAAAGGCTTCTTTGACAGAGGAACGGTGAGATATCATTTTTATAACCAATCTGAGGATAACTAGGTCGCTAGCAGCGACATATGTTTTATGTCTGCGATTGTTTTCATACTCAGTATATGGCCTTGTGTTATGATATTCGCTATGTCCTAGAGGCGTGAGTGCAAAGAAAGATTGAGTATGAAGATTATTTTAAATCACTAAGAGATTTTAAAAAGATCACTAAGTTTATGTGAAAGACCATGCATTCTCGCTTGGCACTCAGTATCTATGATTGATGAGCGCTGTTCTTTCCACAGAAGTATGCGGGGGAAACTTTGAATCTTGATGTGACTCAGCAAGTGACATTTGCTGGTTACATCTTCAACCATTAGCCGCATGGATGTTTATCCTTTTTTGTCGGGATTCGCTTCAGTGATAGAACAGATGATCTTGCTGTCGGTATTGATCATCTGCTATCACACTTATATCACTTTTATTCAGGTGAAATTTTAACTCTGTTTTATTAAGTCATCAGAAAAATATTTTGATGTGTTGGGACTAATTGCTAGTGAGCTGTGCAAACACGAGGAAGAACAAGTCAGCGTGGATGGACAAACATGTGTGTCTTCCCTGCCCATAGCCCAGAGTACATGAAGGAGACATTAGGGGAAACACGCGAACAGTTAGAGCCAATGATAAAGAGTCAGGGGAGAGAGAAGAGAGAGAGAAAGTCAGTCACATCATCATCTCCCTCCTCGAATTCCGTGCGGATAGCGGATAGGCGGAAGACCACGGGATTTCCTGTTCGATCTTCTCCGTAGAGCTCCTTCGACTCCAATCTCGATTGCTTGGCGGTCTTCACGATGACGGACCAAGCTCCTCGCGTTCCATCTGTTGCCGTCAGATAGCAGATACGTGTAGTGTCCGCATACTTCAGTGATGCGCCGTGGTTCGGAGAAAGGTGAGAGGCCTTTCGGGACATGGGGTAGTCGAACGCGCACCCAGTCGTTGATGCGAAACGGACCTCTGTAGCGTGGCTTTTGCTGAGGAGATTGATCGTCGTTCTCGCGGGTAATCGTAGGTGCTGATTCGTTGGTAGGCTTTCGGCGGGCAGGCTCGTAATCCGTGCGGATTCGACGCTTGAAAAATGCTTCAGCTGGAGTCTCGCCTTCAGGAGTCGGGCTGGTTGATCGATAACTCATTAGCAGCTCTTGAATTCCTGAGGCGAATTCCTTCTTCCCTGAAGCGAACGTTTGTACACCGTGTTTCAAATAGCGGTTGAAGACTTCAACTTTTCCGTTTGGTCGAGGATCGTAGACGGGCGTTTTCCAATGCAGGATGTCTCGTTGTCGTAGAAACTCTTCAAAAATTCCAGAGCAGAATTGCTTGCCATTGTCTGACACTAAGATTGACGGATTGCCGTAGCGAGAAAATAATTCTTGAAGCCAAGAGATCATTCGACCGGAAGTTATGTCACCGGACAGGAGGACTTCCGGGAATCCGGACTTATAGTCTATGACCACTGTCAGGAATCGCTGATGACTTGGCGCGTTGGCGAACGGACCGGTGATGTCGATAGCTACTTTGTGCCATGCCTCGGTTGGCAGTTCAATTTTCGTTGGTTGCACGACGGTGGGTTTGTGGGACTTACTGCTGTCTCCGCAGGCGGTGCAATTTCGGACTAAGTTCTCGACATGCGAGTCCATTCCAGGCCACCAGTAAATTCGTCGTAGCTGCCGCTTTGCACGAACAATGCCGGATGTCCAGCATGTGCGACGTTGAGGATAGTCCTGTGCATGGAAGTAGGCACGACAATTCGAGAATCACTCCGTATAAGTAGGTCGCTCTCGATGCTGAGTTCGTCTCGTACATTGTAAAAGGGGTAAATGTCCGGGGAGAGGTCATTTTTCGCAGGCCAGGATGATTTCACGAATGTCATTGCTGCTTTCAGGGTGTCGTCTCGAAGGGTTTGCTTCTTCAGTTCGTCGAGAGATATCGGGCTGCTCATTAAACTTGCAATTGTGGCAGTACTCTCTGATTCCTCATCCACGATCGCGTCTTCTTTCTTTGGATTGGCTTGAGGTAAGCGGCTCAAAGCGTCGGCCATGTAGTTGGTGCTGCCTTTGATGTAGCTCACGGAGAAATCAAAGCGAGACAAGCGTTCACGCCATCGGATGAATTTGGTGGACTTTCGGGTGGAAGTGTGATGTTGGAGGAGAGTTGACAGAGCGCCATGGTCAGTTCGGAGAGTGAAATGGCGGCCTAGCAGCAATTTTTCCCAATGCTCTACGGCCCACAAACACGCGAGTGCTTCACGCTCGTTTGTCGCGAAGTTGCGCTCACGATCCGAGAGCGTATGTGAGGCGAATTGAATCGGCACTTCAATATCATTTTTCTGCTGCGAGAGCTGCGCACCGAGTCCAATGTCGCTTGCGTCGACCGTAACGATTGTTGGGGCATGGGGATCAAAGATTGAGAGTTGTAGCTCCTCCGAGATCGACTCCTTTAAAGTTTGGAATGCCCTCTCTTGGTCGCAACCCCAAGTGAAAGCTTGGTTCTTGCGCGTGAGACGTCGGAGAGGCTCCGCCAAGTTCGCAAGGTTGGGGATGAAGTTGGAGAGGTAGTTGACCGCGCCCAGGAAGGATTGCAGTTGTTTTAGGTTCTTCGGCGGTGGTGCTTGCTTGATGGGTCGGATCTTGTCGGGGTTGGGACGGACACCATCTTTGTTCAGTCGGAAGCCGAGGAACGTGGTTTCGGAGACGCATAGCTCGCACTTGTCGACCTTGACGCGGAATTGTTTGTCGGACAAGGCTTTAAAAACGTTTTGCAGAGCTACATCATGCTCTTCACGAGTCTTGCCGTAAACGAGAATATCGTCAATGAAGGCAATAGAGTTGTTGCACTTCTTAAGAGTTTCAAAAACACACTTTTGAAACACTGACGCGGCGTCGCGCAGACCCATGGGTAGTCTGTTGTAGGCCATTAACCCAAGTGGTGTTATCGTTGCAGTGTATCGGCGGCTGCTTTCGTCCAAGAGTATGTGAAAATACCCTTTTCGTAGGTCGATTTTTGAAAAGAAGGAGGCACCGCGTAATTGAAGGAGCAGATCCTCGAGGAGAGGCAAAGGATGTCGATCAGGAACAATGTAAGTGTTAAGTGGAGAAAGGTCACTTGTAATTCTGACACCTCCGTCTTTCTTAGACACGACGACCATACCGTGAGCACAATCGGATTTGCTGATAGGAGACCAGATCCCACTGTCGATCATACTCTGAATCTCGCGCATAACAGCATCACGTTTGGCCAAAGGAACAGAGCGAAGTTTGGTCACGTGAGGTCTGAAAGTCTCGCTCACAGAAATTGTATGCGTGTAGTCGGGGAAGGTCCCAAGGTCGTTGCTTCGCAGAGAAGGGAAGTTATCGAGCGCACATTCTGTTGACTTGTCTGCTGCGCGCACGCGCGCGCTTGTAGAGCGAACACTCAAGATGTTGGCGCGGTCGTCACAGATTCTTAGTCCCAGGCTCCGCATGACGTCACGACCGATGACGCTAGGATAGCTGTTGGGCACTACGAGGAAGTCAGCGGGAGTGTTGCGGCGGTCGTTGTAGCTGAGGCTGCATGCGAGAAAGCCTTTGATGCCAGATATGGGGCTGTGGTCGAAGTTGCGCACAACTTGATTGTTCGGGCGAATCGATGCCAAAGGGAAGTTGTCAGAAGCCACTGCGTGCTGTAAAGTGGAGATGTCGGCTCCGGAGTCTATCATGAATGTAACATGGGCGGTCGCTGAGTCACACTGGACAAGCAATGTAATTTTATAAGCAGGAGATGAAATTGCGCCGATCTGGAGCTCGCTGAGGAAGAGAGATTTGACGCTGCGGTCGCTCCTCTTGTTTCGTGACATGCAGAGCGCGGCAAAATGATGCAATTTTTTGCAGCTATTACATGTCTTGCCGTACGCAGGGCACTCAGGAGACTTGAACTGATGCACAGTCGAACCACATCCGATGCACGAGTTTGAAGTGCTTTGTTTAGTAGGCTTAAAGTTCTTGCCACTGCCACGCTTGTCTCGATGATGCGTGACGATTGCGATGCTGCGATTGAGAGCCTCGGTTCGTATCGCGGCTGACGCTTCAGAAGCGGACTCATCAGCTTGCATCGTGTGAAAAAAGACGTTGAGATCCACGTCAGGCTGCTGCAAAAGTTTCTCCTGCGTCTTGCGGGAGTAACAGCCGATCGCTAGCTGCATCGCGAGGTTGTGTTCTTCGAGCTTCTTCGCCTCGGCGCCATCTGAGCATAGGTTGGTACAGTCGACGTACAGGGTTCGTAGAGACGTAAGGAAGTCCGCGGCCGACTCGGTCGGGCCTTGACGTCGATTGCGAAATTCATATTCAGCGCGCACAGGATTGACAGGTCGTTCGAAGAGGGTGGATACGGCGGCGCTGAAATCAGCGAAAGTCGCAGATTCAGCTGTAGCAGCTACTGGGTGTGCCATTAAAATACGAGCACCCTCAGTTCCGAGCAATGCAGAGAGATAGGCGTTCTTTGCATGGTCGCTCAGTTTGTTCGAAGAAGAAAGTGTCAAATCCGTTAAGGTGAAGAAGTTTTTAAGCTGTGCTAACCAATTAGCCCAACGGACCGTAGGATCACCAGGATGGTCCATGAAGGTGCGTGGTAGTGGGATCGTTAATCGTTGAGCCATTCTCGTCGCCAATTGATGTGTTGGGACTAATTGCTAGTGAGCTGTGCAAACACGAGGAAGAACAAGTCAGCGTGGATGGACAAACATGTGTGTCTTCCCTGCCCATAGCCCAGAGTACATGAAGGAGACATTAGGGGAAACACGCGAACAGTTAGAGCCAATGATAAAGAGTCAGGGGAGAGAGAAGAGAGAGAGAAAGTCAGTCACATCATATTTTCTCTATGGGATCGTTCACAATTGACGTCAACCATGACCGGGGAGTGACCGAAAGTTGACATAAGTTGATCAAAATTTATGGAGGGAGTTGGGGTCTAATGAAAAGTTGACGTCAATTTTTCTGATAAAAATACAAAAACACTCACCAGTCACGATTACATGCACATTGACTTCTGTATAATCTTCCCTGTCGATCGCTTTATACACGTCTACCTACATGCAAATAAAATTCTCGAAATTTTACAGAAATGCCCGGTTAACCAGGTACTGTGTGATTTAGTCCAATTGTAATTCTCAATGACAATTGACTTCATATGAGTTCGACTTCATACATCGAATGAAAAATACCACAATTTGCATGGTATAGCCTATAGTACCAGCTCAGATGCACAGTAGACATGTCTATGATATAAACTAAGATACTAACTAAGAATAAACTAAGATGGTCGATGGTGAATCATATGACTCGCTATATAAAGTCTGACTATCTTGCCCCCATCGTAATTGTTCAGGACATAGTCACATGATAAAATTTGAATATGAGATTGTAAATGCCTGAGCATGTACAATATGTAAAAAGCAACATGTGTGACGTTTCCATTCAAAGACTATGTATCTCTCTATCAGTGTCTTAGCTTCCATTCTTAGCGAGAGACCGCAAGAAGGGAGTCGAATGCGTGATTCTCACGCCGAATGCGTCAAATTTGGCCATGGATTTGTCACAGTAACAGGCTACCCCCAGAGATGACGTGCAAAAATCCCTTCACACAAGCAAAAACACGATGTTGCACATGACTGACTTGACTGCTGAAGTCAAAAGGTTCACTTGGGGTCCTTATGCCGACGCATATTGATTGATCATATTTGTATGCGGAGGAAGGATATCAGCATGGCCTGAACTCATGACTGCAGCGCATTGAGCATTGTCTGTTTCACGTGAAATCGTGGTCAATCGCATGCGAAGTGCTTCGACTGAAACACTGTTGTTTTCTACATCATGAGAAAAATAGGCATACAAAAACTTCCATAGTCTGAAAAAGTACTGATACAGCTTCTTACCAATTGCAGATGTCTGAGAATTCCTTGTTGAAAGTTAGATCAATTAATTTTTATGCTTGGGAAGCTTCTTGAATTCTTCCTAAATCATTCTAGTTGTATAAGCCTACAAGTAAACAATAAAATGAATGAAATTTCAAAAATTTCCTGTGCATCTATTGAATTGATGCATCTGGAAGATGCATTCTACGAAAAAGTCTTTTGAATTGTGTTTGACTTGGATAACTTTTACACTTTTCCATTCTTGATAAAATGAAAGGAAGCTTGCGACGTATTACAAAAGTTCAATAGCTTTCCTTGAAATCATGTGACAGAAGCATCAACTTTATTCTTCATTTTCGCCCCAGCAATCATGCCCCTTTTCAACCGATTCTAGTGACAGCTACTCTGACCGGTCGCGAATGGAAGTTGGTAATGGCTGATTGCATGTTTTTGTGTTTGTCAACAGTCAATTAGTGACAGTATTGTGCGCATTCATTTACGTCATTTTGCAATAAATAACAGCATTTCGCATCAAATGGTGGCAAGTGTTTCTTAATTGTCGGCAACATCGTTCATGAGCAGAAATCTATCAAGTGAATATTAAAATTTCCCAATAAATGGCGGCATTTTGTACTCAAAAACTGAGCTGCCATAAAAATGAATGTCTTGCGTCGAAGACGTATAATTTCTCAAATTGATGGACAATACATGATCGATGCAGTCATCAAAAGAAATTTTCAAGTGTGAGAACATGTGCTTGGATAAGATCACCAGATGATCGATGAATCGGAAAGATGTTTTTTTCGGAAAACAAGAAGTCAAAAGCCACAATTCCAAGTCACTATTAATTGAAAAAATGAAGTTAAAAGAAAAATGCTCTGCGGTTCGGAAAACCTGTGTTCTTTGACAAGTCCGTTTCAATTTCTCAAGGGACACAATAGGTTGTCCGAAACATCGTAAATTTTTGCTTTGAACTTCATTTTTTTCAATAAATAGCGACTGGATACTGTACTAAAAAACTGACTGATGAAAATTACTGTGACTTCGGTCCTGAAATTCCTGATGCTTTAAACTTCTCGATGTCATTAGAAATGATATAGGATCATGGTCAATTTAAGAAAATGATGCTAATACACAATATTTTGCGGTCTATCCAGACCGCGTCTTCAGGGGAGAATGATATCAGACAATTCATGAAGTACAGTATGCAAAATCAATAACACTATGAAGATGGCCAACGATTTCGATTCATGTGGGCTGCACAAAGAGATATGACCTACATCTGTCGTTTAACTTTTGTATCACTAAGTGCACAAACAAATATTTTCATCCGATTTTTTGAAATTCGAAGCAAGCTTTTTCCAGGTTTACTGGTGATACGCATTGGAATATCATGTTTATTGTTTATAATTTTATTGATTTTCTCCAAAAATCATCGTCAACAAAGTCCAGTTTCAAAATCACTTTGTTTTCTTCAATATTTGATTTTTCATGATAGCTTTTTTCATGATTTTTCTGATGGGTCAGAATGTCAAGTCTCGACGCATTGGAAACTAGTTTTTACGTAATTCAGCAGCTTGCTATCTGTGTGCAAACTTATTTTCGAACAGCAAGGTATGCTATACCAACTATATTTTAATTTTCCTTTTACTGAGATTGAAGCAGCTGTGACGATTGATGATTTTGAATAAGACTAGTGTTGAGAACATCAGGCGAAATTTATTGAAGAAAATTAAAGTAGGATAAATTAATTAAAACCTCGACATGTTTCGGCTGGTCTTTACGGGAGGAACCCAGCAAGTGATTTGGACATGGCGAGGTTTTAATTAATTTATCTTACTTTAATTTTCTTCAATAAATTTCGCCTGATGTTCTCAACGCTATTCTTATTCAAAATTTTACTGAGATGTTTATGTCCCCTTCAATATTAATTTGTAGTGACTGTAATCGTTCACCTCATCGTCAACCGCATTAGGCATGCAGCGTTATGACAATTTCATGTCCATCGCCAAAATTTCAAGGAACATAATTCATGTCGAGTGAATTCTGGCATCATTGCTACATAGTTGAATTATAGTTTGAAGTTTTCTAGGTTTTAAAAACTAAGCGTTTCAAAATTTTTTTACATCGCCGCGGGCAGGTGTGACCAATGCATAACCCAAATATATAGTTTCTCCGTGAATCATTCATAATAATTTCCTACTCATCGTGCTCAAGGTTTCTCGAAACTCATTATAAATAAAAATTGACTGCAAATGGGACTTATGTTCATTTTATGACTGTGCTAGTTATCGACATTGCATTGTATTCAATGACCTCATAATCTGAATGCAACAGTTATTGCCATACAATCGACTTGTGAAGACAGCTGCAACCACAAGCTGCAAAACCATGCGAGAGAACAGCCTGATTCTATAGTAGGATTATTTCCCAGAATTTGCCAGAACTCGTCACACGTCGGCATGACAAAATTCATACAGTGTATAATATTGTTGAGTAAGCGCAGATGTATTAGAGCTGAAAATAGATAGAGACAAACAGGGCATGACATGGGCTCATAAGAGCATGAAAAATGAAAAATCAGAAGATGAAACATTGACTGTGTTATGTCTTGCTACGAGTTCATAAACAGATAACTGATTTATTTTCAAAGCCAGTTAGTGCGCGACTTTTCACTTCCACCTGAATTCTGATGTCAACCGTCTTCTCGCTTGTTTGACGCTTTATCAATTATTGCTTATATGTGGGTTGCACATCACATAGCTTATAAAACAATTCCGTTATACCTTATCTCCCCTAATGCAGATTTTCAAAATATACCCATTGAAGTTGACCAAACGACACATAACTCATCTTCACTTGTAGATGAGGGCATTTTCTATTCACGTGCGAAGTCTATACAGATCAATATATGAAGTAGTGGCGATAGTAAAACACTGGTGTTGTGACACACTGTGACGTAAAAAATGACACCTAAACGATTTACATGAGTTCTTAGAAATTGAGAATTTTCTGCTTTTCTTTGAGATTATCATACGATATCGAGAAATCGATTTTCAATTGCACAATGAGTACATTGATTGAGTCATTGAGTTTCACAATGAGTTATTTAGTCAACTTTCGAAATTGATATATAGGCCTAATGACTTAGTATTGAATCCATTTTTGCGTTGATTTGATTTCTAATCGTTTACTAATCTGACATTTTGACCGTCGACCTTTTTATCAATATTTTTGTGATCAAAAGCCATCTCAAATAATTATGTATTAGCATTTAATTTTTTTCGTCGAAACTTCTTCATTTTGTAATTACTAGGCCATAATTTAAATACCGGGATCTAACAAGTTCGTCAAATAACAGATTGAAGGCTCTATGCTGTTTTCCAGCTTCCTGAAATGCATCAACTCATGATAATTGATAAAAACATAATGAATTCTATCTCCTGCTATTCGAATAAAGCATTGAAGTTGGTTGCAAGGCAGTTAATACATAAATTACATGGCGCCTTCAATAAAAGCAAATAAGCCTTCAGAAAATTCTATATTTCTTCACAATGAAGTCGCTAGATCATCCGGTTCATCTTATTAGTACATGTAGTATTAGTGTATATCCTATTAATATGTTGTTGTAAAATACCCTCGTCTCTGCTATATCTTAATAGCAATAGTTGATTTGAACAGGTCTGTCAGATTTGAAAACCTAACAGAAATCTCTAAATACCGATATCTTACATTCTGTTTTCTATTCCTTCAATGTTATTTCCTTCTGAGAGATCGACTGAGTATTTATATACTTTTCCTGTCACTTTCCGGCTTTGGTCGCATTGAGATATCAAAGTTTAATCATGTGTTTTTTGAAACATAAGGAATCATTTTCTTTGAAAGAAGTTGTTCGATTGAGCGATAAAACACGTTGTACATGGCAGCTGATATTTCACAACCGCACTGATTGCATCATTAGGACTGAATGTTGCATGACGTAGAACAACTCAGATGACAATCGCTGGACATCAGTGTATAAATGACAAGAAGACAAAACACAGCACTTAAGAAAAGATCAATTGAACAAGAGAGTGACAATGTACAAGTACTGCTATGTTGTTTCATTACAGTGCCACATTTTTGTTTCTTTTATGTCTTAATGTTTTATCTTATCCTATCACTGATGTCTGGCGCTTGTCATCGACTTCTGCTCACTGTGATGTTATGCATCATGTACCATGCTGACATTCTTCCTTGAGGATTCAGTCAGTATTGGCGCAATATTATGATATTTTGATACTGTGTAACTTCGTCGAATAAACTTTTGTTCAAATATTCGACAAATTACTTCACACCAATGAAACATTTTGTTTTTGCTGAGTGTCGTTGCCAAGATTTATAGACTCATGAACTGTTATCATGCAACTTGTTATTCTGTGTTATTTTATTGACGATCCATTGATTGATTATGACTTTGGATCCACTGTCCCACCATGTCGGTTCTCTGAGGTGGCAGTCGAGAAACTTCTTAGTTCAGTGCGTCCGAAGTCAACATGTGGTCCAGATGATATTCCAATTGTTATTTGGCCAAAACTTTCGAAAGTTCTATCCTTCCCTCTTACTTTGTTATTTATTTAATGTGTTTTGGAAGCTGATGTCCCACCTGTTTGGAAAAGAGCCGAATTACCACTACCCAAATCTAATCCTCCAAGTCCAAGTAATGTGCGACTTATTTCCATGTTACCTATCCCAGTGAGAATATTCGAAAAGGAACTTATGAGAAGCCTCAAACATGAATTCATTTCACGATTTGATAGAAACCAATACGGATACAAGCCTCATAGTTCGACCACTTGTGCTCTTCTGAACCTTCATGAACATATCACATCTTGCATTCAACAGAAAGATGTAGTGGCCTATCATGTTGTTTCTATCGACCTCAGTAAGGGATTTGATAAGGTATCTCATAGACTTTTATTGGAAAAAATGATGCAAAGTAATTTCAACCATTTTGCCTTGAAGTTCACTTCGAATTATCTTTCAAATCGGTACCAGAGGGTACGTTGGTATAACGACTGTAGCAGCTATACTAAAGTGAAAAGTGGGATTCCACAAGGGACTTCTTTGGGCCCTTTTGCGTTTGGCTTTTTCATGGCTGACCTTTCATCCCTTTCGGCGGACAACGTTCTTTTTTTGAAATATGCCAATGACATAGTCATTGCCGGTTGTGTTAAGAAATTGGCCTCAGACAACCCTGTGAAGGACATGTTTTCTGCAATTATCAACTGGACTAACGTTAACAGCATGATAATAAACCGCGATAAATGTCGTCAGACATTTGTTACCAGTGGTATTAAGCCACCAAATTTGACTAAGTTCGCTATTACTGACGTTCCTATTGTCGATTGTGTTAAAATTCTAGGTATTTCTTTCGATGACAGACTTAATTGGAGCATGCATGTCAATGCTATTTCTAAAAGAGCATCTACCAAGATTTTTGTGCTCCGTCCTTTTCTAACTGTACCCGAATTGGTAACAATTTACAATAACTGTATACGTAGTATTTTGGAATATAGTGCACCGTTGTTTCAAGATTGAATTCCACACTTGCCAACATAATTGAAAATGTTCAAAGTCGTTCTCATCGAATTATTTGTGGGTCCTCTCAATGCATGCATATTTTGTGCCGCTTTCATATCGACGACTGATGATTGGAGCATCTTTATTTAAATGTATGGTCAATAATGAGGATCATATTTTGCATCACCTTGTTCCGAAAAAATTACAATATTCTAACAAGTACTGTATGCCGGAATGTTCTTTAGTGTTGAGAAGAAACTGTTTTATCTTGACAATGATAAGATTATTTAACAGTGGTTTCTGTAGTTGATATTGCGTTACTATTTCTTATGTGACGTTACTTTTTCCTTTGTAGATTTTGTTAGTTTTCTCACATTTTATGAATAATTACTTTGATTTTGATGTTGGTTTGTAAAAGGCCTCACGCTTCTCATTATTGAGGCCATGTATGAATTAAATAAACGTTCATTATTATTATTATTATTTCTTTCAGCCGGATGAAAAAGAAGAGGCACCTCATATCATGACCGTTCAATTCGAATGGGGCGATAGCAAAACAAAGGCCAAGGGTTCGGTTTTCATCGGCACATCTCCCGAGTTCGAGATGGCTTTATACACGACCGCTATGTTGATAGATGAAGGAGACATCAGGGTGAAAATTGGGGACTATAAAGTTGAAATTGTCTGTCACAGACTGGGAAAATT
The DNA here is from genome assembly GCA_907163375.1 of Prostheceraeus crozeri. Lineage (NCBI taxonomy): Eukaryota > Metazoa > Platyhelminthes > Polycladida > Euryleptidae > Prostheceraeus > Prostheceraeus crozeri. The sequence continues at coordinate 123,559 of CAJQUW010008253.1, read as the reverse complement.
TATCGGCACTTGTTTTCCTAAATGCTTGGAAAATTAGGATGAAATAGTTGTCAAAGCTAGTCGATAAAAACATTTCCAGACTTCCAATGTTGATGCCAACCTTGCGCTTCTTGACATTTCAATTTAGTGAATATCTTTGAAATTATGCTAATAGTATTTGCTTTTATTCCTGAATCAGCTTTTTCTCACGGTAATCGTGATGACATTATTGTTAGTTTCTAATTTCGGTAGGCAGATTTTTAACATTTTTCAGTATTCAGTTGTTTTGTATTTACAATTTCCTATGGCGATGAAAAAATATATTTCATTTTTCTTCAATGAATGAGTTCTAAGTTCTATTCAGAATTAATAGTTAATATGTCAATGAAAGAAAGTCGAAAAAAGACCCGTAAGGATATATGCAATATAGCGATCAAGTAGGCTTATACATGCCAGTGGCGGCTCGTGACATTTGGTCCAGGTGGGGCATAAGCATGAAATTTTTACATAATCAAAAATCTAGTCTAAAAGGATCTTATTTTGTAAATGAAAAGCAAAGAATATGTTAGCAACATGCTATACATGTGTAAGTCGATGTCACTGCATTTAGTTACACGGTTGAAGCAACATTTTGTCATGGACTGATCGCTGGTGCTAACCTCACATCACCTCACTCAGTAAAAAGGGAATCACAATGCATTGTCTTTGCATTGACGGTTAACCAATCAGAAGCGTTAGGGCTCCCTCTCGAGTGCCCATTCTGTGACGCATTCATCGCGTGTTAATTCTGTCTATTCGCTCAGATCGTGAAATGAACCACTCTCACGTCATCTCAATCTCGATGCTTGGGCGCGCCCATCAGTCTTGAAAACGATTGATGGATTCTGCTATCGTCACTGTCGCGCAAATGGAATAGATGTACATGAAGCATAGTTGAAATTTATGATCAAGAAATGGAGTCTACTACTGATGTTGCTGGTTATTTAAGTTAGACAACATTTCAATAGGTGGGGCAGTGCCCCACCTGCCCAAATGGACGAGCCGCCACTGATACATGCAATTGATTTTGAAGAAACTTGATATAAAGGCATCTTGATTATGTACCATATTGCGTTTGAGGAAGATGTAGGAGTTGCTGCTATTCATTTTTGTTCACTTTCTTATGTGTAGCTAAATTTTCATTCTACAACAAAAACTCGAGTACACTGGCTCGTCATTGATGGTCAAGGACACATTCCAGGTGCGGACTCGCCACTCCTTTAGCTCAGTGCTGATCACCGACGAATAGCGCATTTGTTTGGAACGACAAGACAGAGATGGCTGGCTACTGAAGGAACAAAGATATTCAGTAAAAAAACGGTGGTCATTCTTTATGGCAACTATTGAGAGACGATGTTTTGGAAAGGTTGTTCAGTTTTTCGCGGTCAGTCATCCAGATTCGACTAATATGGAAACCACACCAAGAGACAATCGAGATTCATTTTAATTGCTATTAAGTGCATTTACTTGCCTATGGTTTATATATAGTTTGTCTCCTGCCGCGCAAATACCATGGGCCTGCTCAAAAAAATTAAAATTTGTTTGCAAGCCTAGGAAGTGGTAAAAAGCACACAGTCAAAACTTACACATTCAAGGATATTTCAGATGTGCGCAATTTCTTATAAAAACAAATTGCATGCACACACCACTTGCCTAATGAATTTGCTTTTAAATTCATATCACTACTTCTGTTATTTTCCGATTTATCTTCCTGGCCATCTTAGCCTACCAAAACGAGTAGGCTATGGTCTTACTTGAAAGTTTGCTCTTATTGACCCGATCAAGATGTTAGTATATGCATGAAGATTGATCTTCTAGTCCAAAGATTGTGTATCACATGTGTCTAATATATTATTAAGTCGTTTCACAGGTCTAGCGATAAGCCAAATTTTGTACAATTTGTAGGCCTGCGATTCGCAATTAGGCCCTTCATCTATTTACGGATAAGACACACCAGATTTCTTTGCTATGACATATTATAGGATTCAGTTTTATTCTACTGTCATTTTCAAAGACAAGTAGTAATCCTGTCCTCTGACAAGTTATAGCAGTGTACAAGGATGTCTTTGAGAATGTATTACACTGCTTAAGTACAGGATCAGCGATATTTATTTAGGACTCGCGTTCCTGGACAGGTGCCTATGCTATGGACGAATAAAGTCCCCTATATCATACATAGACCTAGTCGTCTAATTATCACTAGGTGACATTGCCACGCGTAATTACGGAGCACCCCAAATATACGTGGTTAAGGGCAGTTTACACTTTTTTGCGAGTGGGCCTACTACGCGCTGCACCAAGAGTCAGCAATCACGCGTGATCTGGTGATGTCAAAGCATGGGGGAATGTTTATGAACAAGCACGGGCGAGCGTTAATATAGTATCCGCGTCGTCTACGGTTGTCCTTGTTGCCGCTTGAACCACGGATGAGCCACTAAACATATGCATATGTTTAGTGGCTCATGTTAACATGAATTATAGAATTAATTTACAGAACTCTGTCTTCCCTGAGCATGAAATTTAGGTCCTATCACATTGTTCAGCCTCTGATACATGCAGACACATATGAGACGCAACTACGTAACAGGACTGCCGACAAATGTTGCACAGATCTCACGCGTAGCCACGGATGTTTAGGGTCATGTGTAATTGCGCGTAATTGAGCGCGACATGTCACCTAGGCAGTGCTGTGACATTTCAGTTTGCGAGAAGCTAAACTGAACATTTTATTATAGTATCATTCTCGATTTGGCATTGTGTCTATCTAAGCACGACATGCTGCTTCACTGGCAATTGGTCCTCCCTAATATAGGCCTACTTATCTTTTGATTTAATCTTAGGCCAATAGGCATACTCAATTTAAAAAATCATATGATAGCAAATTCTCATTTTCGAGCTATCATAGCAGAATAGGCCTACCTCTTTTGACGAAGACTTTCAAAAAGAGATACAATCTGTCAGTCAGAAGTCAAAATATTCAATGAGTGGCTGAAATTTATTGATGCTTCATCAAAGAATTTGTCACAAAATAATCTCTAAAAGAAATTTGGCATTTTTGAAATTTAGAGTTTTGTGTACCTAGGCAAATCACATGCATTTATGTGTAGGCCTACTCAATTTACTTTATTTCACCTGAAGGGCCGGTTTCAACGAAGAAAATTTTCGTGACAATGCAACATCAATCAACTCCTGCAGCTTTCGCTACTTTTTTGGCACTTAATTCAATCCAATGAGCTTTCCATAACACTGGTGAGAATGGATCATCCAATTTGGATGACAAATTCAAACGATAGAACAAATTCCCTTCGGTAGCTGGAGGAGCGATTCTCCAGATCGATGTGCTCATTGATACTGCAAGTGCAGATGAGAGGTGACGTTATAGTCAATTAGTGCAAACTAAGGAAAGCTATTTCAATGTCTTATGAAACCCTTTCTTTTGATATGCCTATGAAATCATCAAGCAGAGCTAAAACCATATAAATTGTCCTAATGTTGAATATCCAGAAAAACTAACTTGTGAAATACATATGTACATATATTTTGTAATACTGAACTGTCAACGGTTTCGTTCACACAGTAGGCTATCTATGATGTAATAAGCATAACAATTTTCCATCAGTGGTTTTTCAGTTTTACCCAGTAGAAGGGTAATTCATTCATAATTCAGAGTTCATCAAAAGTTAACAACAGCCAAAATTTTATCAAAATTGATAGAGACACATTCTATCGGTATGAAACTGATCTTGAAAAATCAGTTCTGCTAACTCTCAAGAGCCACATAAGAGAGAATACTTGGAGGCTGAAAATAATTGAGTTAATTTTTGGCATCATGGAACTTTTTCACAAAATTCTTTAGTCTAAACTCAGGAGTTCAAAAATTAAGCGCATTATCTCAGTCTGTAACGTTCTATTTTCGTTTTGAGTTAGATGATTTTTTGGATGTATCTTTGATGTAACCTTGACCGACTAATAATGTTCTCGCCGCATTTAAAATGTGCTTAAAACGATCAGGACCTAACAAAATGCCACCATACCACCTAGAAACAATGACCATTACATTTCTAACTTCTGTCATTCTAAGCAAGTTCAACAACCTAGATCCGGCTTGGTTTTCACCATCGTCAAAGCATTCGCTATGTACAATACCATCAGACGTTTGAAAGATCCATGCAGTAATATTGTGAGTAGCATTGGCAATTTTCTTGTTTTCAAGGAGTTTATTCATCACTAAATTTGTTTCGATTTTAGAGCTAACTGATGCTAGATGAGCTTGGAAAACACTTTTCCTGTCAGTTATTGCTTCTCCGTGAAAGATAGCAGGGCAAGATGTTTCTGATGTCATGCCCTCTGATGCCGATATTGCACTTTCTTCTAAACTGATGTTTTGTATAGCCTCTTGAGTCTCAGAAATCGCGATGGCTTCACATAGTTCTAGACCATCTAATTTCTCTTGAAGATATTCACGCAACTTTTCAATTGATAAATATATGATGGGTTCACCAATGTTTTCCGAATACACAGAATCAAGAAGTCTTTCAACGGTCTGTCGTTCTTGTCCACGCAACCAAGGAGCATTGATTTGAAAACTTGGAGGACCCAAAGAAGGATATTCGTCACAAAATCGAATTTCTAGTTGCAGAGAAAATGTAGGATTTGAAATCGCATCTGATATATTTATTGAGTAAATTCGATTAGATGCGTCGAAATCACACCAGTCGTCTCCATAAATGGCACTTAAAGCTTCGATTTCTTCAATTTGTTTACATAGGTTTTCAGTATCCATATCGGCATCTGAAATGAAAAAATGTTCAATGCTGAAATAATCACAATGATTCATGAAGCCTAAAACATGTAAATGTGTAGGCCTATGTGCATGCGAGTTGTTATTCTGGATTAAAAATATTGAAATTAAATTCCAGAATCTCAAATAGCCAATTCATCAAAGAGCAATGTGCGACTGCGTCCACTGATAAATTACTCTATAATTACTCAATGATCACCAATAAAACAGCATAAAAACACAATTCGTGACAATCAAGAACTTAATGTGATCCCTAAACTTTTGTTTAATTAATTATGTTGCAAAAACAATTGAAAAATCAACGACACCCTAATTTCGGCTTTTGATGCCACCAAGTGGTTCTATTCTTCTTTAACAAAACATATTTATAAATATGCTTTCTCATCGCCTTTATTGAAAGAGATTCGTGAGTCAGAACGCTTAAATAAAATTAAGCTTTTTGCCCGATATTGAAAATAGTCATCAATATGGCTGAGATGCATAGAAGGAAATGAAGTTGCACTAGAAATAATTCAAGGAAACAGCAGGAATTCTTGCATTGACTGAAAAGAATCGAATCAGGAAACAATCGAATACATTGCATCATCAGAAGAAGCTTAGTCATTATCAATCCTAGCTATATGAAAACATGACTGGGAACCGGTGAAGGTCTGTTAGTGCAAGCTGTTTAGTCGCAAGAGAAGATGCATCACATGATGGAGCACTATTCGACTCAGTAATTTCTCACCGCAGACCAAGTCGTGCCGCATAGCAGCGGGAACTACACGTACAATATAAGAAAAATAATGAAAATGTATATTTTGCATGGAAGGTCATTTGCAAATGGTAACTCATTCTAGATCGTAAATTTAGCTACTTTGCTGTATACACGAGTCACGCTTTGTACAGTACTTTATCATGCAATGAAAATGCCCGTGTCGATAATCTGACAAATTCACGAACGGCTGCGGAAACTGAGACTCTGGCACCGACTCTCTACGATTCTTACATGCTACTTCAATCTTTTGTAATTTCGTTAGTGGCCGTTACATAGCATACAGTATATTTAACCATGGGAACTTCAACCATAATTACAAATCTATTATGAAACCACGTCGCAATGTTCTACTGCCATCGTTATTGAGGAAGCAAAATGTCTGTATGTCGCTAACTCTTAAGAATATCATTAAGTAAAACCTGTGTTGGAGTTGTAGAAAGTAGGTCCAAAAAAAGTTGCCATATGCTTGTGGATCCAACAAATTATGAATATTAGCTTATACCTGTGTAAAATCAGCATCGAAGGGAATCTTTAACACACTAGCATTCAAAAATAGACTACTTGCTATCGTCATGTTCATTGAGAGATCAAATACCAAATCAAAGCGAAATTGAGTGACTGAGTATTTCGGTGATTCTATCAAGCGCCCAGTTCATAGCAGGGATGCGGAGTCGAGTCGTAAAACTGCCACGCCCAAAGTTGCAGTTGAAGTTTCAATAGTTATTTAGGCAACTAGTTCTAGGTATTATAAGTTATACAGTTTTTCTCAATCAAGTTAATCCAATGGTCACTGAATTAAATCCTGTGGTCACTCAATTTAGTCCCATGGTCACTCAATTTAATCCTATGGTCACTGAATTTAATCTTATGGTCAACGAATTCTTTATTTCGTGTTTTTGCGTGCTATTATGCACTTGTTGAAGTGATAATGTGTATTTTATCAACTTGAATAGCAAGTTGGGTAATCTATGAACCCGTGAATTACATTAGCATCCTTAAAATGCCTGGGCAACTTCCATTCATTTAGCGATCCTTCAAGGCTGGTAGAACTAAGATCAATTAGATTTCAAAGCTATGTAGAAAGCAATACGCAGTGCTTGTTTCTGTTTGTTCCATTTAAGAATAGATGCCATAAAAAATTTACAAACAGGGCATTCAAACATGAGAACAAAGTGTCTTTTACATGTCTCTACCTTGCAACGTACAATCAATAAATGAAAACATGTGTCTGTCCCAATTACCACAATCGGTTGGTGTAATTCCTGAGAACGCTGATCTCGCACATTCTTCCAGGATTCGATGACGATGGTCTCTAACTGTGCTTCCATTTGGAGTAGTCATAATCTCAGTTCGTCTTACTTGTAAGTCCCGCTTAATCGAAAACTTGAATTTGGAAAATTGTTCTTCAATGGGATTAAACATCGGTGAATATGGAGGAAGTCTTTTAACAGAGTGACCATTCTTCAAAACTGCCTCCTCTGCCCGACGATGTGCTGGAGCGTTGTCGAAGATGAAGCATGCAGTATCTTCAAGTGTCATCGTTGAATCAATCAATGAATTGGTTGAATTGGACATGTGTCACCTTCAGGTAAAATTCATAATGGAATAAGCCTGTGTTGGACATGCAGGCGATTACATTGAAGTTAGCTCCTTTTGAAGACGGGCGACTCACTGATGCGGTGGTTCCAACTCGTGACCTTCCTTTTGCTCTCGCACACCAGACGTTGAAATTGGTTTCGTCAATGTAGCATCTGGCAGTTTGAACTCCGTCAGTCCTCAACCGCCCACTGTGTCCGGCCAACTTTGACGTCTTCTCGATTCCTATCAACCGGCTGTTGGGAAAGGAGCTTCAGTGAGTAACCATGTCCATCCAAGTAGCGATCAATTGCGGCAACAGAGACATGATTGTCATTGCTTATGTACAATGATGGCACAAAGAAAAATCTATGGTTTGTACATCAATTTCGATCTATTACATTACATCATAGTCAAACTGTCTATCAACTTAGTTGTAGAAGTTGTCGAGAGCAAATTGCAGGTTTTTCTTGAGGAGAATTTTAAGTGAGATGGTAGTATCGCTTCATATGAAATAGCCTACTATTCCATGGTTTTCCAAAGTTTTGAAAGCTGATACTTCAAATTATTCAAACATTTTGAAAACTGATTTTAAGAAACTTGAACATTGAGTCTTTTTGAAGTAAAACAGATAATCCTAGTTTCTCAGCCTCTGATTTCAAGATGGAGTAATGTATGTTCTTTAAATCGGTTTTACAAGTTGCTTATGTATCTGATTGTATTCTTGATAGATTACAGGAGCGATATTTAAAAATGCTGAACGCACAGAACGTTTTAAAAGATTTCTTTATTTGTCGTCCTGTCGCGGTTGTACTTTGTAAATTCAATCCTGATTTTGTGCACATGATCGTCAGACATAGGGCAACAATCCAGATCAAAAATTGACTTTTAAAATATAAAAGCCAAGCAGGAAACAAGAAAACCAGTTTATAAAATTTGCTTTTTGCCACAACTAAGTTCCCCTGGCGTGTGCCATAATTTTCATGCAATTTCCATTCTAGGACTTTCTATGGTATTTTTAATTTCTATGATTCCACCATAGTCTTATAATTGATCTTAGCTCTACCAGCCTTGAAGGATCGCTAAATGAATGGAAGTTGTCCAGGCATTTTAAGAATGCAAATGTAATTCACGGGTTCATAGATTACCCAGCTTACTATTCAAGTTGATAAAATACACATTATCACTTCAACAAGTGCATAATAGCACGCAAAAACACGAAATAAAGAATTCGTTGACCATAGGATTAAATTCAGTGACCATACCATAGGATTAAATTCAGTGACCATAGGATTAAATTGAGTGACCATGGGACTAAATTGAGTGACCACAGGATTTAATTCAGTGACCATTGGATTAACTTGATTGAGAAAAACTGTAGTTCTAGTAATATATTAATATAAGATATAGGTCTAGTGATAGTTATTTAGGCAATTTCTTCTTTATAGCCTTCTACGCGCTAGATATCTTTAATGTCCGATCCCGAAAAAATCTTACCGGCAAATCTATTGAGTTCGAATGCTATGATGAAGCAATCTACACAAGAGTCATGGAAATTAGCAATACCACAGAAAGACAATACCTGAATGGAAATTGTATGAAAACTAAGGTACACACCGGATGAACTTAGTTGGGACAAAAGCAGATTTTATTAACTGCATTTCTTGGTTACTGCCTGGTCATTCTACATGTACTGTCCAGTCAGTTTTTGATGTGTAATCTAAAGTGGGAAATTGAAGTAATGTTGTTGATATTTTTGAAGCCAATTTTCTTATAAGCTTTACATGCGTAAGTGACATTTTGTTTATCTGAGTGACGATTGTGGGTGAAAAGCTTTAATAAGTTAATTCCAGTAAACCACTCGCTGTCTTCTACATTTGAATAAGCAATTATCAAATGATCTGATTTTTTATCGGTGAATTCTTGATGTGCTTTCACAACCAATAGGTTACACTGATATCTTTTTAATCTTTCTCCAGTAGGAAGCCCGCTATAGGTTTTGTAGCAAATAAGATAACAACAAAACAACCACTTTTCGTAATAAACTTATAGTAAATTCATGCCCAAGGCCTTTCTGTAGCAACATCCTACCGTCTTTAAGGAAATAATCTAATAACTGATAAATACATGCATACAAATTTCTACATAAGATATTCAAAATTATAAAACTATAATATGGAAAATCTGAATCTGTGACAAGCAGAAACAGTGATAACTCAAAACACATTGATATGCCGTACATACGGTTGAAAGAAAAAAGTAAAAAAGGGAATTAGAAAACAGAAAGAAAAAATGAAGAGCCACACTGGGAAACTTGCCTATTCAAAATTGGTGACCTCTTCATAGAAGCCAATTTGTAATCATTTGCAATCATTTGTAATGGTTGCCTTCTCGCCTGAAAGGACTGCACCACAGCAGCAATAGCAAATGGAAATTTCGCTTGAATCCAGAGCATAGGCATATTCCTCACTAAGTTTACTTAGAAAAGACCTCATTGAGATTTGGTCAAATAAGAAATCTTTCTCGGCGGTCATCGGATTTATCACTCACTGTCGTAAAAAGTTCTCTGATTTCTTGACTGCAACATCCAAAATTCTAAGAAGAGAAAGGTTTTTCTTCCATTTTTGTCTCATTTCAAAATCCGGAGATTTTCAATGTTATCCACAGAGACAATAATCACGCGGCTTAATGAATGTTAACGAATTTCATGATTCCACAATAGGTGAAACTTGTTCAAATGCTGTCTAATGAAGTTAGTTGAAGCAACTTAATTAGTTAGTCGATTGAATAACAAATGTCGACTAATAATAAATCATAATTGTAATTTAAATTATGCGTTTGTCTCCTCACTAGCTTGTGGTACGGTTTTGAGGGGCCTTGGTCATGACTTCTGCAAATAGATTACATGATTTTTCATACAATATTTTCCGTATCAATGGAGCAAAAGTGGCACTATCGGGTCGAAAAAGAACTTACACCCAGGGGCGACCGCACAGAAACAGTGTTAGATAGTTGCAAGTGACAAGCAAATTTCAATGTGTGATTGATACTGTTAGAGATTTGTTGGTTTAACAGTGTTTCTGTGCGGTCGCCCTGGAGTTTCTGTTTAATAAGTTTAATAGAAGTATTTTTAGATAATGCGAGTGAGAGACATGCTCTTAAATAACAAATTTCACGATTACTTAAATTAAAGAACCCAATCCATTGGTTTTGTAAATCAGGGCCTTAGTCTTCAGAGTCAGAGATGGAAGTATCATAAGCCTGCTGCATTTGCCTTATTCAATTACCATCATTTTGCTAAATGTATATAAGTAGGCTATATGTACAATCTGAGACCATGAATCTAAAGGCAAGGCGGCACACTTCGTCTCAGAAATTAACAATAACAGACAAATTACATTTCTAATTTCGGTAATTTAAAGGAAAATATTTTGTAACTGCAATGAAAGCGCCAACAATAGATGGCTTCTAATTTATCAAAATGTCTCGCATGAATTCTCGTAAACACCAAATGCTGCACTAAATTTGAAATGCTATTCGGATACCTCCGTTCATAAAATATACAGTAGGCATGATGCATGTGGTGGACCCACATGTAAATAATAAAATGGAATGTTTACACACGTAATCATTCTAAGTTGATATCCATGATTTTTGATAGACAATTTGCATTTTTTGAATGTATACACCATAAAATATAGGTACTTTTAGATTCATGAATTTTCAAACGTCAAAATTAAACTGATGTTCTGTCTTAAGCAACATGATGTCTGATTTTTTGTAGACACAACAGTAGTATGCAATTGTTTTCAACTACGTGTACTTTCTTGGATTATGATAAAATATGTTATTAATTGAAAAAATACATACGAATTATACACTACATTGCCTTGTCGACAATGACTTATTCGCAAAATGACCTACATGTTCTGAAAGGAACAATAAAAGGCAAAATCACTGTTCAAAACAAAACGGAAAGAAATTAAAATAGGAGTCCTGAATCGAAGATCTTGGCCACCTACATTGGCCCCCATATGCAGAAGCAAAGCACGGGCGTTCGCACGCTGCAAACAAAGACTCAGTCTTCCGTGAATACCTCTGTCTATTCCATCACGTGAGGACACAGCTTGAAGGGATAGGCGAGAGGCAATTCTTTGGAAGACTGATCGAGCATTCTGTGCCGTAGACGGAAATTGCCAACAGCTCACAGTACCACCCTAGTTCAAAACACTTCGATTAGTTCTCACTTCTGCTCCTGTCCTCGCCTAAATCAGGGGCAGACTCTGCGGTGACTCTCGCTGACAACAATGAGTTAGAATTTAGCGGATGAGTCACCGTGAGATCAAACGCCGCTGAACGACCAAGGTGCCATGAAGAAAATGCAAAAAGTCCCGTGTACTTTTAAAAGATATAATCTTAATTCTAAAAAAATTATTCATTTTATAAATAGGCCGGAGATGTTGTTAGAAACCACTTCTATTAGAAAGTCAAAAAAGTAATTGTTGATCTATAACAAATGTGGTGGACCCTGCTCGTCTTTGCCAAAGATTTATGTGACAAATGAATGAAACAACCCGTCGTTTCAAAGAAACATTTCAAATCATGTGTCATCACTCATCAGCGTATTATTGAAAGAGGTTTTGGATGCAGAGAATTGCGATATTTGGGGTATTAAATAGCCTGCATTTTAGCGCTTTTGCGGTCTTCAGATATAGCTCAGTATTTGAGGGTAAAAAAATAACAGTCAAAGACAAGCGGGTTGTACTGATGCCATTCATAAACGAAAATTTGTGTAGTTTTCTTCGACAGACTGCCATCTACGTAGAATTCGCACGTTGTTTCGAGGGACAGTAGCACTTGACTTTCACCCTAGCTTCTCTAGACTGTTGTCGAAAGCTAAACACACTGCATACTTAACAGGGACAGTTCACTTCACCGTTTGTTCAACTATCCAACAGCAGTAACAATGACAGTGCACTCCACTAACACAGCCTATTAAACTATCGAAATAGGTCGTAGTTGAACGCTTTAATGAAGTTAGTCAAATATAAAGTAGTACATGCAAAAAACAGATTCCTTTTTTTGAACCCAGTCTTCAACCTAAACATAATTATCAGCATTTAAGACATGCGACCTTGAATTTAATGACATAAATAACTTTAATACATCGTCACAACAACCACTGATGACGTAATGAAGCAGAAACACAAGCCGAAACATTTCAAAAATGCGAAAGCAAGTCCCAGTGTTTCTTCAGTCTGTGTTCACTCTGTATACTATCAACGAACATCAGTGAGGCTTCAATGCAAAAAATCCAAATCGTGCATTCAGAAACCAGAACAGCCGAATAGCATCGAATCTATTTCTACTGAGTGACTGATAAAACATGAGTTCTGAATGAAAATCTGGATTCGAAAGCAACACTACATGCGTGCATTTTGAGGTTAAGGTGCTTCTGCAACGACGTAGGAGGTCGAAATCGGGTAGGTTGTAGGAAAGTTAAAGAAAAAAAGAGAAAGAAAAAAAACTACACACCTTTAAGCAATGGCTTGTAATAAAGAAATCAAGATGCACCTATTTACATAGCAAACAACTCGCAACACAGTCAATGCCTCAGTATACTTAAGGAATATAAAACCAGCTAGTGCGAGTGGCTTAAATCTCAGTCAGAGAGCGAAAACACCGAATATCGAGGATCTCTCAGTCAACCAGATCGTCCTTACGTTTCAATCGTGGTCTCCTTTCTCTAATATAGCGAGCTTGAGCCAGGCGATTTTCCAGAGGCGAGCTAGACTCAGCGACAATATTGTTCACGGTCGAAGTCGTCTATTGAGAGTTCCGGGATTATTCTGTATTATTGTGCAAGCGTAGGCTAAGTTCATGCTCCTCCAAATGAATTTTGAGGGTGCTGTTAGTTAAGCTGAATTCACACTTCTGTTGTGCGGCATGCTGTATAACGCAAATGTCGGACAACATGACGCATTGCTGCAACAGCAAAATTGTCGCACAGCAAATTGATCGCTGTCCGGCAAGATACGACCATGCTGTCAGGCATAGTTATTGATTGCTGTTGCTGTGACCTTGTTCATACATTCATATTGCTGTGCGTCAATTCGACAGCCATAGAATTAGAGCATGGATCCGATTGTAGTGATGTATTGGCTGCGAAGGAGGAGACGGGGTGTACGACGATGGTATGCTCGACCTCTGAACATACCTCGCAACATTAGATGTGACGGCTGTCTGGTGGATGAGATGCGAGAAATGGATCCGGAGGTTCACTTCAACTACTTTCGCATGTCAAGAGAAAAAATTGACGAACTGTTACAAAAAATTCAACCTTTTTTGTATCACGCACCTATCAGGGCTGCCACTCTAATCAAAAATAAAAACCGGAAAGTCAAATCGGAATGGGCCCCTAAAACACGTAGCCATGGGCCCCTAAAGTAAGAAAATTACAAAAATTCGATATCACACAATCCGAAATTTTAGAAGCTTTCAGTCAGAAGTTGGGTCTATTCTAATAAATATCTTAATGAATCCTCATAGTTAGCAATCATCAGTTTTAACAAGGCAAACTAGAATGCGTGACTCGAACAGCTATTATATTCAAAATAATTGCTTTTGAAGGTTAAACAGAGTGTACTTCAAGACCCCTCCATCCTTTCGTTCCCTCCCCCAACGAAAAATCAGGAATTTATCTAACGCTCGACGATTTTAGCTCGATATAAAAACTGCATATTTTCGAATAGTCTGCATACAGGCCTATGTACAACATAATTACTTAACTGTTTCAAAAACAACTTTCCTCATTTCGTTCGAAAATTTTACATTTAACTTTACAATGCACTGTTATCGTGCAGCTCTGTCATTTCCTATTAATCATGCCATGACGTCACACGATACAGGATCTCCTCATTACTTTGAAGAATTTTCATGAAACCCTCAAACACAAAATTGCCGTTCAGCTGTTCGGTGTTTGGAAGACTGCTTCAGCAGAGCGATCTGATCACAACAAATATCTTAATATAGAATCCATGGATCAGCGGGGTCTAATAGTTTGGGCAGGCACTTCATTATGATGCGTAATTGAGCCATTTTTCTTTAGAGAAACCGACAATTAATGGTAAAAACTTCCTTTCCACGCTGCATTAAGTGACACCGAATGTCGCTGAGGATAGTAGCATCTTCATGCAGGTTGCAATGCCAGCGCACTGCTGCCATAGTCACATGTTAGCAATGTGAAGGGCCCCTTTGAGCTTGCACCAATGCAAAGGGGCCCTTTAAGATTGGAAAAGGGGCCCTTCTGAGATTGTGAAAGGGCCCTCGCAGCTACGATCTCTATAGGCCCCTTCAGTATCTAAAAAGGGCCCATTTCATAGTCTTAAAGGACCCCTTCTCAATCTTAGAAAGTCCTTTAACAATTTCAGGCCCCTTCAAGATCTCAATAGGACCCTTTCACAGTCTTAAAGGGCCCCTTCGCGATCTCAAAAGGGCCCTTCACTATCTTTAAGATCCCCTCAGCAAGCTCAAAGGGGCCCTTCACATTATTACGAGGGCCCTTGAACAATTGAAAGTTCTTGAAAATCTAAATTTTCTGTTCCTTGGAAAAACATTTTCTCACAACTTAGCTTAGTCTGGAAAAAAACCGGAATTCCGGTTTAAACCGGAAGAGTGGCAGCCCTGACCTATTATTCCTGTGAGCAGCCGCATCCGACTGGCTGTGACTCTACGTCTACTTGCCACGGGAAATTCCCGACAAAGTGTGGCCCACAGCTTTGGGGAAATCCAGGCCTCCCACGCTACTTTTTCAAATTTCAGGACACGAGAATCACTAAACTTCAGGACAATTTCAGAACTTTTTTTCGCAGCAGCTTCCACCATCCCTTACAGCCAGAGTTGGAAAAGTCGGAATTGGAATCGACGATATCAGGCTGTCTAGCGAGCATAAGTGAGAAAAATGAAAAAAATGAAGCGATTTCTCGAAAAAAATGAATTAAGAGTTGGAATAAGTAATGGAGAGTTGGTAATAAATCTAATGCATAAATCACATGCGGAAACAAAAATAGTGCCAATTTTAAGCTAAATACTGTATGACATCCATCAATAATTAATTATGTATGGTAAGTCGGGTAATTCGGGAAGTATTTTGCTGTCTTAACATATTTTTTTAATTTCTATTAAAATACTAGGAATTTTGAGACACAGAAAGCAATTTAGGAAACTACACCCATACGTAAGTAAGCAATCGTGAAAAGTATTGATAATGCATGAAACCGTTTATTTAACAGAATCTATCAAAACTCAGATTAAGATTTTTTCAGTTTTACGTTTTTCATCAGTTTCTCAAATGGACATTTCCGCTTTGACCCGATCTCTAGTCTTTCCTTCTTTTGCTTCTCGCTCATTTCAGTCACTTTTTCCACTTTATCGTTAGCCGCAGCATACAGTTGCTGAGCGACACGTATCCCAACGATGTCATTCGAATCTATAGCTTTGTCCATTTGAGACTTAGCCTGTTCCAGCATCCGTAGAGACACTTGATATTCTTCAGTCACCTTATCTTCTTCTCTCTTCAATTTTCCTTCCCTCTCGTCAAGTTTCTCGTGACGTTTAAACGATTTTTCTATTAATTCTTGGCGTTTCTTTTCCGATTCTTCAGCTTCTTTTTGCTTCTTACGGACGATCTCTAATTCTTCTCTTTCGCGTCTCTTTCTTTCGGTGAATTTTCGATGTGCTTCTTCAACAGCTTTGGTTATTTCCTTAGAAGACGTAGCTATTTTGTGAGCACCACCATGACGCCGAGCATACTCTTTTGCTCTTCTCAATGCTTCCAGTGATTGATCAGTTAATTTAGTTCGTTCAACAGTCAACGTATTTTTGTTGTCTGACAGAGAACGTTCGGCATCAGCATTTCCGTTCGTTAAAGACAAACAGGTCTTAATCAATTTCCCAAGAAGATCATACTTTTTTAAATCACTGTTTTCGAATTTCATCTCAATAATCTTACTTCAGTAATGGTCGATGCGGATTAGTTTTCCAGTAGCTTCATCTTTAAAAAAATTCTCAGGGATGGCCTCGGATTGATAAAGCCTCCATTGATATCTGATCATTGACACCTGACTTCCTTTGATGATTGGCATGATTGATGCGAGTCTGCCAATTGCATCTAAAGAACCACTGGCTTTCCTTGTATCTGGCGCTAAATATACTAAATCTTTCAATAAGGCAGAGTCAGGCGGTAGCTTTTGTTGTAAAAATAGTAAAAATCGCTATGTATGATGTTTTTATGGATTCGCGACAGTCTCTTTGAAGCCTTTCTGAGGAAAATGAACTGATTATAGTTTCCGCTTGACCAAGATCAATCCTACGCAGATGATTGGATGTGAGAGTGCTGTCGATTTTAAGAAGCTCAGCGACTGTCTTCACTTCAAAGACCTCCGGTTTCAGTAGACGTCCCATAAACGTTGTTAAAAGATGCCTCATCTCCGGGAAAAGTCTGTGTACCAGTGGTCCTGTCTTGAAATATGGACAGATACCTTTCGAAAGAATGCGCGATGTCGACTAAGTATTTCATTGATGAAAGGATGACATTTTCATGATCGGTAAGACATTTTCTGATTCGTTCAAAACGTTTATTTTTAGGTAGACTTGATTTATATTCCGATTGCTTTGGAACAAAAGTAAGGAAATACTTTTTGCAATCATCCCATCGAAGAAACAATTTTTCAATCGCTGTAGACAGGGTTAGCCAACGAGAATTGATGTGGCGAATGAATAGTGCTTCATCATGTTCAGTTACTGAGTCGGAAAGTTGAACAAAATCTTCAATTTTACAAGGTGCGTTTTTGAACCATGCATACAAGTCATACAGCAACTGTTCAACCATCTCACCAAATTCAAGAGAGACGATGCCCTTTCTAAAAGCGTTATGAGCGACGTGTAACGTACAAGTTATCAGTTCTATGAGACCTTTGTAGCCTCTTTTCTTCAAACTTTCATCGAAATCCCGGTATATTGCCTTGTTGATGTTTGGACCATCAACTGAAATATTGAACAGGCGTGACCATGGCAGATCGTATACGTCGTTATCAATTAATTCAACAAGCATTTGTGTGACATCGATGGCTTTCGCCCTACAAAAAAAGAGCGATCCTATGTATGATGTTGTAACTTCTTTAGCATCTTCATTCCAGTATCGAACTAGCAAATCCATTTGTTTCCTCTTCTGAGGCGTCGTGGTTTCGTCAAAAATTAATGTAAAACCTCCTTCTGACGTTTTTACACTTGAACATAACCATTTCAATAGCAATGGTCCCAAACCATCTTGCAGCACGTAGGACGCTTTGTCTTTACTCATTGTAAAACTCTTTGCTATCTCGCTGTCTGAAAACATATTTTTAAATACCTCAGGTGTACCGTCGCAGTCTCTGAAACTCATATCATCCTCAGCGACTTTGAATAGCCACATTGCCTCAGCTGCTGAAACCTTTTCCTTAAATGTTGGATCCAGAATGACTGTCATACGAGTAGACTTTTTCGTACATTCATTGACAGGACAAAGACGAACAACTGATTCCCCAAAGCGCAAACTTGAGACGACTTTATGCTTTGGTTTTTGAGAATGCTGAATCAAACACTGGAAGCCTTGAGTCGAGAACTTTAAATTGCAATTGCAAAGTGTACATGTAGCATAAGCGTCATTTTTCTTCTGTGCCCACAGCCTTATTTTTATCTGGTTTGAGTCCGACTTCTCGAGCCACGATTCTGACCATACAACCATGATAACGTTGACAATAAAGTCAGTGTGCTGACTTGAAATAAAAAGAATGTATTTGATAATTTTTCAACATTATCACATCAATTCATAAAGGACATCGACATTACAATCCACAGATAAAGAAGAAAATTACTCATTTTTATCGATATGAGACACAACAAGTACATGTATGTATGATTATATATTTTGTGTCATAATGAAATATCTACCACTTTCATAGTTTGTAATTTCTATATTGATTATATTTTGCAGGTACGTGTATGATACCATCATGATGATTTAGCTACATGTCAATAGCTATTTGCTGTATACAGGGTGAGTCATAAAGTGTGCAAAACTTTGAAAATGTGCTGTGCTTACTGAATTAAATATTTGACAATCATTTTAATGCCGCTTTGTTCGTCAAGACTTGGGGTTTTGTTTTCAATGAAATCTTTCGTTCCTCTAGAAATCACATCTGTAAAATTTTAAAATTTAAATCTTATTAAAGTATCTATTAGTTCATGGAATCCTAACATTGTTTAGCGCATGATTTGTCATTTTGCTTTTATTCAAGGATTTGATTTGACTGAAGAATGATTCAACAATCGCTTCGATTTTGTTCGACTAACGATTCGGACATAAGCTAGTCATCCAAGTTGATCGAAGATTTTGAATTTGTCTTTCAATTTTGAAACCTATGATTAATCTTTGATGTGCGAGGAACAGTCTCTAAGACCAAGGTTCAGTAGTGTTCCTGCCTCTGACGATGTCGCTTAATATATAGATAAGATTGACTCGCGTGAAGTTGTTTATTCAAATAACGAATACCCATCTGTTACTCTACATGCATAATGTAAGTGAATCATGTCCTCGCACAGTGATCCCATACAACCTTCAACAATCAGTAGACTGATGCAGAAGTTCGAGAAAAAGCCTCCATATCAGCCGTCTGTCTTCTGGTAGAACGAAGGTAAGCTAAGGACGTCCCGCGATCGAAATGTTGATCAGCAATCTTCAAGCGGCAAATTCATTGGGTCGCACTATCTCTCGACAATTCACGCGTGGATTCGCCGTCCCTCAACCACAGAACATCTCAACGCAACGTCCTACGAGTCGTTCACCAAATTGAGATGTAGGCCTATCCATTCCAAAAATCTCGAACACATGCGATTAGTGGCCTTGATAAGTGCAAATGTCTAGATTTCATCAAGTGGATATTGGAGAATAAGGAAATTCTGCCAAACATTCTTTGGTCGATGAAACTTGTTTTACATAAAATGGACTCGTTAAGCAGTGCAGCTGTGTGATAAGGGCAACCCAGATCCAAATTGGTGAGGCATCTCCACTTAGTCAAACTTTGCAATTGGATGTTGATTTCTTCTAGCTTCAAATTGCAGTCCTACTCTTTAGAATCGACCGTAGATTAATATAATTAAACCAACATGTTTCGTGATAATCTTATGACTTTACAAATTGTAAAGTGTCGGACGGAAAATTGGCTTTTGATATGAATCTTTAACCATAGAAATTTCGAAATTTGGGCTTCTTCTGATGAAATTTAAATTAGCTGGTGTACTGCAAAGTAATTATAAGAGAAAAATAATATTTCACGCAGAGAAACCCCATGTCTTGGTAATTATAGTGATGCAAAAACTCAAGCCGAATTATCATCTCGGTCAGCACTACACTTCATTGAAATTTCGCGTACATTATGACTCACCCTGTACATAGCAAAGTTGGAGTTGGACATGTTTTCGGCGACCGATGTAACTGAGCCAGCATGGGGAATAGTTCTAAAAACTTGGCCATGGACGGCGGTCGGTTCCAACAGTTGTATATAGGTCCGATTCTTTCCATCAGTACTATTAAGTGTTAATAAATCGACCGTAACGAGGGTCTTTTTGTATTTCGTTGTCATATAAGAACACTTCTACAGTGGGGTTTGCAAAATCATAGTTTTTGCAAATTCGGTTTCTTAAAATGGTTTACAATATTTGAAAATTGGTCATTCACTAATTTAACAATACATTAGATGACCAAGCATTGTTGGTTTTACCACTACATATTTTTCTAATTAATGCGTAATAAAATGTGAGCAAATAAATTAAACGTTTACCCGACAAATCTCAGTCGAAGATTTTAGTTATTGAGGTGAATGATTAATACTCCATGCTAATCTGGCTCAGACGGTACTGACAATTGCTACTCTCCACCTGGACGTTAAGGCAGAACCGTAAGTCGTTAGGCCATGGAAAAACACCATTTAAAACAAGAGATGTACATTGTTGAAATAAAAACGATGATTTTCTGTTCGAAAGTCAAAGTAGTTTAACTGTTTGTAGGGTTTCAAGCCATGCTATTGCAAAAATCGGGCTTGGGCCTCGAAGATATTTGAATATTAAGCGACATTTGAGTCGTAGGTATAGGTCATTGTTTAAGAAAAGGACGAGGGGAATTACAAATCAAAGTACTTTCTTTGGCTTATCTTAAAACAGTAAATATACTCGTAATTGTGAGCAGACTTAGGGAGAGGAATGACCATGGAGCCCGGGTTCAGTTTTATACTGGACTTGAAACCTTACAACAGTACAAATACGATGACCAGCGTTTATTGTACCACTACAACTAGTCAAAACACTTTTCAATAGTGTCATCAAAAATGCCATGTGTAGGTATGAAAACCTGTAAATATTATGACTAAAGCAGGTGAATTCATTTGCATTATTTAAATCCGAGTTTCCAGAGAACATTATTGACAACATATGGAGAATACACTCTTTTTAGCAAAGTGTTCATAATGAAATGGAAACAAACCAACAATAAGAACAAAACACATCCAAAATTTCTTTTCCTAAGAAAATGGAAACTATTACGAATAACATTAACAAACATAATGGATAACATAAACGTCACATCACGAGTTTCTTTTGTCCAGTTGAAAAAATCACATAGTCCGATTGAGAAATAGCTGCCAGGCGAATTGAAGTAAGCGTCAACATAACAAAGTTCTGACTGACCTTATATATAACAGATGTTGTCCATGTTTTTATAACTGAAAATGTAAAATGGAAATAAAATTTTGAACATCATATAATGCTTTGGTATATAAATACAATTCTCAAGAATTTTCCCGTTATCTATTGAATGCAAATAAATTTTGCTGAATCATTGAAATCATGCACATTCGGAATTAAACCGAAATGGAAAAGTATTTTAACTTCAAAAAAATGAAAAAAATGACAGAATTCATAAAAAAATGAAATAAAATGATGCAAGATCTAAAAAATGAAAAAAAATGACGACTAGACAGCCTGTGATATTTAAATCTACTGGAATGGGAATTGACCTTGATAAACCTCAATTCCACTTTTTCGATAGACCTGTGATAAATCTATTTGTACAAAAATTGAAATCACAGTACTCGGCCGCTGTGTTAACTGCACGCAGAGATAAGAGATAGATAGATCGACAGAGGTAGCTTTATTCCATAGTTGAATAAAGGATATTTTTGTGACCGATGGGCCTACAGCCCCGACACTGTTATTTCAGCGATTAAGCAGACAATGAAAAGACAATCATCTTTGTTCAATCTGTTATTTAGTTATTTATCAAGTAAAGTAATTAATCAAAATAAGGCAATTGTTGAATTTAGTTATTGATAGGATATACACAAAAAGTGGAGATTAACTTAATTGTTGTATACACGAAAAACAATTGGTTTGGAAAGAGGAAAATTAACGCTGCATTAAAGGGCAGCAACCCTGTCAGTTCAAATCATAATATAGACAGTGTCAACAAATTATTGTAATAGTTGATTATTCAATTACATGAACTATTATTCAACTTCCAGTCACAACAATTAACAACAATATCAATTTTGAAGACTATAGTTATATAGACACGATGCGCAACCATAAAAGATAAACTTTACACTTACAGTTCACTTCTTAATATTGAATTCACTTCAATTCGATCGGACTCACTTATACCAAAATAATATCATAAATATATCTTCAATCATAAAAATCTTCAATCGCGCTCGCTGATGTGTTGCCGTATGCGCTGCTTTGTTGTTGTTACTTCTGTAGTTATGTTACACCGCAAGAGCCCGTGGTTGTTCAAACAGTTACTGAAGATGTCGTATGTGTTGTTGTTGGTAGTTGTTGTTGTGTCAATTTCTCATCGTTTCTAATTTATACAAATTTTTGAGACTTGACGATAAAGTCACTTTCTTTTGAAAATTGAAAGAGTTTCCTTTAATCTCTGCTCGCTAGCTTTCGACCCGACCACATTTCGTTCTTATCACTGAATTTTTAATCTCCTTTTTTAACATAGACCGTTAATCAAATTTCATGATATAATTTTTATCGTCGTTTTTTCTTTCATCAACAATCACGTTATTCGCACACTGAATTTCTTTCTTCTGTCAATTGAGTAATAGATTTATTCGCATCTCATCTCTCTCTCTCTCAGCGTTTGATTCTTTGCTGACCGTTAACTTTTTCTTTTTTTCGCGAGATATTGAATATCTTGTTTACGAAAGGAAGATAGCGTGGGCTGACCGGTTACATATATACATGTACACAAGAAATATGAGCTATTAACATGAAAACGCAAGTAGGAACGATGCAGGGAACGGCACACAGGAACAACGAGGATAGGATAAAGGCACATGGGTTAGATTGAAACGAACAAACGTTAGATACATTAACATAAGACACTATACGCGACTTGCAATTATCGGAATTGAATCTTATTATGGAATTGGAATTGAATTGAACTGTTTCGACTGGAATTGCAATTGGAATTGGAATTAAAAAAGATTTCAGCGGAATTTTTCCAGCTCTGCTTACAGCTGCTCCTTTACATCACCCTCCTAGTGTAGGGGTCGATCGCAAGCCATTCTGTCAAACTAAGTAGTATCCTAGAATTCGTTTTCTGTGATCAACTTTTCAATTTCCTTGTAATTGTATCTTACATTTGATTTATGCCATACGACGAATTCCGATTTCCATTTAGCATTATCATATATGATTCTCATTATTATTTTAGTATTTTGTCAATGATTTCTTTATCTCGGAATTTGGTTAAACATCAAATTAGGCATATCTCAAATTTTGTCGAGACAGCTCAAACCTCCAAGTTCTATACCTACTGCGTCCTACTTAAAATACATAAAAACGAAAATCAAGTTGATCAGAAGTATTTACTATGATAGGAACCATTTCAGATCAACTTGATCGTTTGAATTCATGTTCCTTTAACAGTTTGGCAAGCCAGGGGCGCTTAACTTCCTGCACTCCTAAAATGAATGTCCCTAGCTACATTTTATTTGATTCTGTATACCGGTAAATTCATTTCAAATCTGATGACTAACCTTTATAAGCATAAACGCAGACATTTTTCGCATAAAATGATATTTTCAGTTGAACTGTAAGGAAAAACTGTAAGAAAATCGTCATATTTCAGGACTTTCAGGACAGTTTTAGAAATTTCAGGAATATCAGGAATTTCAGTACGAGTGGGAGGACTGGAAATCCAAGGTATGTAGTGTATTCCGTGAAACATTGATAGCAATTCGAAGTGCTTTACAGACTGACTACCTCCGCCCACCATCCATGGAAGACTTTGAGATGTCGAACGAATTCTCGATTTACTGGAATTTCCCTTCATGTGTAGGAGCAGTGGACGGTTACATGTCATAGCAACACTCTACAACTCTGGCAACCGTTTCTATAACTACAAGCACACACATTCCATCGCCTTGATGGCAATTATTGACGCAAAATACATCTTTCGGTTCGTGGACATTGGTCGTTGTGGCAGAGACAGTGATGCTGGTACTTGGCAAGACTGGGATGTGAGAAAAGCTTTCGAGAATGATGAGTTGCATATTCCCGCTGCTGACGTTCTACCCGGTACCATCGAAAAAGTGCCTGGCGTGTTTGTGGGAGATGATGCGTTTCCTATTCGCCCTTACTTATTGAAGCCACTCTCGGGTCAAAATTTGTCAGACGGAAAGAGATTTTTAGTCATTATCTCAGCAGGGCTCATCGAGTAGTGGAGAACTTGGTCTGCCCGTATGTCTGCTTTGTTTCTGTTGACGCCTTTTGTCTGCCGCTTTTTTTCATTACATTTCTGTTAGCCCGGGCATAAGTGTCGCGAAGTTGTCGCCACCTTTCCCGTGACTCTTTTGAGGAAAATCCTCCCAGCTGGTCTTATATCGATTCCCAGCTTCTACCGCACATAATGCGATCTTTGTAGTCCTTTAAACTACAACCTTATAAGAGCGGACAATTTCTAACAAATTCGATGAGGTTTCTCGTCATCCATCGGCATCGTTCACCAAATGATAACTGATTCAGCTGACTTTTGATGTGTGAGGAATGACGCACTCTTTTATTCCCACACAGCATGCTGTTACAGCAAAAATATCTATGCACAGCAAATTGAAATGCAGTGTCCGCAATCATGTTCATACTCTCACGCAAATGTTTTACGACAATCTGATGCCGCATGTTGGACAACTTTGCTGTGCTATGCTGTGCGGCAAATTCATTCAGCAAAAATTTTGCTGTACGGCAGAAGTATGAATTCACCTTTAGCCTGATACTTATTTTGCTGCAACAATTGCATGCAAATTCACAAGCCACAAAGAGCACATCGCAGGGAAAAGGTTTGTAGAAAATGAGCTTACATACGAATAGAATTCAAATCCAGCATGACTATTCGCATCGAATGCAATGCTCATCGTCTGCCATAAAATTATAAGGCCAAGAAAAATTTCATAATAAATAATGGAAAAAGTGACATAAAAATCAGCGCTCAAATAAAATTAAAAGAATATACCGAATTAGTGATTGTGAAAATAACGCTACTTTTTTCTTGGTTCTGTTACTAATTGTTGCAATAGAAAAAGTTAATACTGTATTAAATCTTGTTAAGCAGTCGTAGACCTAATAAAACCAATAGTCAATGGTTTCCCACATATGCTACTTAAACGCATATAAACTGTCATCATTGTAGTCCATCGACAGCCATTATCCGTGCGATGTGCGATTTGCGAATTTGTATGGAGCATGTACATAGTGTGCACTGGCAGAATAATATTGGAACGCTCAATAAACGACGGCACCTGTGACCTTCACAACCAATATTGTTGCTGAGCCTAGCTCGCCTCTGCATAATCGTCGGATCAAGTCCACTACATTAGCAGACCACCCAGCCGATTCGAATTTAAAAAAAGCGAAAAAACGAATCCTTAACTTAGAAAAGCGAAAAAAAGGGAAACGATAATTTTTACATCAAGCAATGTAGAATGGCGTTATAACGACATAATATACCATCAAGCCATACACTACCACGAATACTACGAACCTGTGCAGATTGCGAATATTACTTTCTGATACAAATATGATAACTTGTCGGAGTACCTCTTAGGAGGTATTTTCCTTTCATCTTGTTAAACGATTCGCAAATGCACCAGACTATATTTATACATAAAACTGGCTTTTGTATTCTATTAATGGTCAAACATATAACCAGCGATCTATTTAGATTGCTTCAATTTTAGACAAATAATGTAGATTCCAAGATTGTTTCATAGACTTGTTGAAACATAGTGTTGAAAAAATCAAAAAAATTCTGGTAGAAAATTCAGCAGAATGAAGATGATTTTATAATTTCTAATTAAAGGAAATTTCTCTAACTGTCATGCTTCCAATTGCTAAATTAGCCTTAAACTTTGTACATCTCTTTCATCTGAATATTCCAAAAGAATATTTACATTTTCAAGTATATTTATTAGGTAGGGTTATGTCAGTTGGTCATGCGAAATGGATCATATGACGAATAAAGGATTCTTATTAAGGTTTTAAATTAATATGGCAATTACTTTATACAGTGATAGAATGTACACAAAAGGTTTCATCTAATAATCATTGTAGTTTTCTTCAGAACTCGCAAGCCTAATATTGTGCTAATAATATTCCTTGCTAGGATGCATTTTTGTAAAGGAACATAATGCTCATGATTAAGCTACATAATTGAAGCAAAGTTGATATTTTATCAGATGGGTGGTCTCCATGGCACGATGGTTAAGTGCTTGGCCTAGCGATCTTTTGGTCCTGAGGTCGAGCCCCGAAGGTGTCATTGGAAGTCGGCAGGAACGGCATACGGACTAAAAGTACTACAACGCTCCATAAGTCTGACTATGTCCGCACCATCCATGCCCCAAGTATGGGGAGTAGTGACGTAAAAGCTTCATTAGATGGTCGATACCGCATGGCTCAGCACACACAAGCTATGAAAATACATATAGGCTATATAGCGGGTGAAGTATGACGTAATCAGTGTGACTGCAGTAAACGGTTAGGCCTACTGGTACATCTATTCTTCAATCTGTAACTCAGAAAGCTTCAGGTCGTTATGAGAAAATAGGCTACTCATATCCGATCATATCAGCATCATGTTAATGTCTTCATCAGTAGATGCAAAATGATTATTATACACATCATCAGTTACACGTTCTTCACGAAAATCACAGTGAAAGTGACGTAAATAAATAGCTTAGTATAATACCTGGTAAAATTCAACAGAAAATATTCCATTGTGTATATCATCATCTCAATTTCTTAGGATAACTTATCAACATTATGCAATGCATCTCACTCATTCGCATAAAATGATCCGCTTGTTTCACTAATCCAACATCAATCTTCTATGAAAACTCGATAGTAGGCCTCCCGGGTGTCTGGCAAGCCAGCATGGATTGATGTCTCGAATTCCTTGACTGATAAATTCGATGACATTCATTTGTAGCATGTAACCCGCATGCACTTTCAACATGCATCAATTCAGACTCGTGTAAAAGACATAGCACCATGGCCTCAAGGTTACTGTAAAAAATTGAGCATTTACCGGAACTCAGTACGACAAGGCTTTGATTTCAAGAATTGCTACAACATGACTTTTTTGCTAATTAGGGCACATTCTTCAACTCCTATATAATAGTTATTACATAAGATTATACTATTGTCAAGATGTGCATTTAATTGTTAACACATGAATGATAACATGACTAGAGTAAAGCGCAACATGACAAAAAGTCACGTTGCGTTGTCAACATGTAAAAAAGACCTGTACTACGAAACACTTTTTTCCTGCCCTACCAAAAAAAGCGAATGCTACCAGATAAAAGCGAAAATTTAGGCATATGTTCAAAAAAGCGAATGTCTGGGTGGTCTGCATTAGAGAAAGGAGACCACGATTGAAACGCAAGGACCGATTGGCTGGGAGTTCCTCGATCTTTGAATGACTGAAAAACCACCTGCACTAGCTGGTTTTACATTCCTTAAGTGCATTGAGGCAGCGACTGCGTCGCGAAACGTTTGACATGTAAATAGCTGTATCTGTATTTTTTCTAACAAGCCATCACTAAAGGGCTTGCCGTATTTTATTCTTTCTTCTTGCTGCTATGAACAGCTTCCGTAACAGGCTATTCATAATTGATTAAGAAACAGGGACAAACATGAAACCCACGTGGATAGAGATCAAATACTAGACAAAGCATTCAATTTAAAATTGCATTGTATAAACACTAGTTTCTATAGAATCAGTGGGGAATCGAAGATCGTGGAACTTCTGCACAAAAATTTATATCAGCTCAAAGGTTTTGGTGGTGGCATGATGCCTTATCCGAAGGACTGTGTACTTACAGGTGTTCGTGGGACATCATTTCTTTGTGGGTGCATCCCATGAAGCGGCCTTTTCGCATCCTCAACAATGAATTTCCTCCAATTTCTTTTAGACAATTTTTACAGATGTATGGTAGTAGTGACTATGATTCCTTCAATTCATAGTGCATAGTGCAATGAATTATTTGCAAATCTTGATACCTGCTGTGAACCAATCGAGTACTTTTTTGACTTCATTCTCTGAGGGAGAAAGCTGCATATTGAGGTCCTAAATTTGATTGATTCTGTCACACTTTTTTTACAGAACTGACTCATATAATACACTCTATTCCAATTGTCAACTTGTATGATCATGTTGGACAATTGTTTGAGCGACTAAATTTCATTATATTGAAACTTTTTACTGTATCAAATTATCGGGATATCTCATTTCATTTATTATGATTAATTAATGGGGCTGTTCATTAACTAAAATTATGGCCGACAGAAAATCAAACCGATTTAATATTCTGCCGGCAGAATATTAAATCGGTTTAATTGTCTGTTGGCAGAATTTTAGTTAATGAACAGCCCCAATATCTCTTTTTGTGAAATTGTGACGCCTATCACCAAGAATACAGACGAGAAACTTGATGTATATCATTAAGATTGACGATTCTTCCTGATCGGAGAATAATCTTTCGGATCGTCTTAGTAGAAATTGTTATAAATATTCTTCTTATATTTTGGGAACATATTTGCTTTAAATTATAGGAAACACTATATTATTACCATCTTTTCTTGCTTCCATGGATAAACCGAGCGTGTGGAATTATGCATGTCGAGTTTTGTGGAAATCGCCGAACTAAGAGAAATCTACCTGATCAGTAATTCCATATTCTACCGGATCGGAAATTCCAATGTACCTAACATTACAGCTCTATATCTTATATTGCAGATTGCGCAAAATATTGGAAAGAGTGCACAAGAAAAATTTATTTTTTAAGAATGAGGATATAGTGATCCTTTGTTCGAGCTCCTTTAAATTTGATAGCTGAGTTTAGAATTATTTGGTAGGACATCAACTTTTACCTTTTGCGGGAAAGCTTTTGTACGACGTTTTTGGGCTGTTTTGATCCTCAATCACTCACTCCATGATTTATCGTTCCTTTCCCCACCTTTTTGCCAGTGTTGGAAGTCGGCGAACGTCGGTCCGGTCTGATGGCGGTTCTCCACGCGCTCCGATCTTGAAAGTCGATGCGCCCAAGTTTAACGTCCTGAGGTTGTCGCACCACCTCTTCTTCAGTCTTTTTCTTGGCCTGCATTCTTTACACATGACCAACGTAGTCTTCCCCATTGAATGAGAGCATCCAATGAATGGATGCCAAGCCGTCTCTTTACATCATCAGTGGGAACCCGATTGGCTAGCCGTTAAGAACAAGGACCGCTCTGAGGACAGTAATTTTGTCTTGACTAGCAAATTGTTGCAATGTTCGATTCTAACTGCCTGACAATTTTTCATTAGTAATTCTGTTTATCTATCATAGTGTGTAGCAAAAATGATGGCTTAATTTCTTTGTCTTCAGAATTGTTGTAGTGGCGCAACACAGACAGTGGATTACATTGCATTCAATGAATTTCTACATCACTCGCAAGGCTTCATGAAAGATTTTGATAATTTCAGCTACCGCGTCGGGGGTAGATATGATGGATTGTTTTGACTTAATTTTTTTAGATAGATTGTTTTTTTAGCTTAATAGAAAAAGGGATTGGCATTGTCAATCGGCTTTAGTTCACCGTTTCTTATAAGCATAGTTGAGTGGTTATCGATCTTATAATTCCTGATCGTTTTGATAAGAACTATAATCCAAGTTGAAGATAGAAAATTGCTTTCTTGCATCAGCAGTTTATGATGTTTGATAGACACATTGAAGGAACTGACATAATTGATATGATATATTGATTATCTCGAAGGAGCTGATAGTTATACCAACTGTTGAACAATGCATGTAATTATCATTGACGGCCATTGCTACACAGTAAGAAAGCAGAAGATTTATATGTAGTCATATTCCAATGGAGGTGGTTATTATATAGAAAGACCCGCAAAAGTGCCTTTATTGATAAATTTTGGTGCGAGTTCTTTGAGGGTATAGAGAAACTTCGGCAGTCATTCCTTTCATTGACAGATAAATCAAAGGATCCAGACGCGTCGCCTGATTGACTGCTTGACTGGTGTCAGTCGAACATTAGCTATAACAGTGTTCAAACATTGTGATGAGTAATAAATATGACCATCATTGACAGTAAATTGTAAACTGTAGCCGAATATTGCTATACAGAGTAGCCAGACATTTTGAAGTTCATGCCCTGATTCAGTAATTGAAAGAAAAACGAATATAACGCAGTTTTACATACACTGACTGCGCTGCATTTCTCGAATCTACTATAATAGAGATGTAGGCCTAGGTTCTCCGAACCTTCATGTGTAATTGCTTAAAAGATCAGTAATGGAATATTGAGCACGTGGATAATATGCTGCTTAGGCTACTGAAGGTGCTCAAATATCTATGAAAAATACGAAGGTGATTGCTATTCAATACAGGCTTAGTGTTGAACGAAAACCGCTCTCTATTCATAAAAACGCTTTCTTGCACATAACTTCTGAAATTTCCATTGAAATGTATCGTGTAAAGCACCAAAACATTAACATGACCACTGACCAGGGGCTGTATTGATAAAGATAGCACTAGCCTAGCGCTACCCTTGTGCTAGCCGTACAGCAACTTCCGCATTAATGAAGGTAGCAAAATTGCTAGGGGATAGCCTAGCTCTACCCTAGCGCTATGTCTAAAATCTGGCAAATTCCCTCGCAAGGTCGAGACCATGCTGGGGATAATGATAGATTGAACATTCAAGCGGCACATCCTATTTACGCACTGCACTTTCGCACTAGACGTCCTGATAAATGGAATGGATAGTTATTTTCAACATTTAGACAGCCAATATTAACTATCTGTGAATTTCACTTAATGACGACAAAATAGAATATCATCGACACTAATTGCTTGCGTATGAAGCAATACAACGGTGCTAATACTCCGTGAGTTTCATAGTTTTCAAATTTACTGAATTGTGGGCTTGCTATTTTAGAATCTCAAGCACATTTTTAAATACCCATACAAGCGCATTTCAAACTGCTTGACATTCATAATCGTTGATAAATTTGTATGATAATGAAATTGCGATGAAATAGTGTGTTTAAAATTGCTAAGTAATCGAACTGTAATTTTTTATCTCAGTAGACTGATAGGAATTAAAAATTATGAAATATTTAAATTTATATAAAAATCTAAATTTATATCAAAATTTTAAATAATGTATTGACGATAAATTGACAAATATTTTTCTTTTTTTCTCTCCAGAAATTTTTGGAAAGTACTTCAGAAATAATTCAGAATAATAGAAGAAATTCAGAAACTAAGATGAAAGCTCCCAATCAATACATATGACACTGCCAATGTTATGATCAAAAGCGTTCAAGATAGATAGGAATTACAATAATACATCATATTTTTATTTAGATGTAGTGACTTGTTCACAATGTAATGTCAGACAATTCGAGGGATATATTTTCTGATATTTCATTCTCAGATTTTAACATAGGCCTACTTTAAATTCATAATTAGAGCAATCATGGCATGAGAGGATCCCACTAAGCTTAGTTAATTGCTAAGATTTGCTGTCCAATACCTAACAAAATAATGAGACTGAGACTACATATTGAGTTGGATTGCCATTGCTCCATCGTGTGCGGTAGGAGGGGCGTCATAATTGTCACTTACTGAGTGGAGAGAACCTTGGCAACATAATATTAGCAATGTATTCTACAATGTTTCTGCACTTTCAAATTTAGCCAATTATTATGTCACATTCACAGAGATAAATTGCTTTGTCTGCGTTGTTTGGTCTAGAGATGACATTTTTTAATACTGATGGTCACGCCAAGTACTAGTCCCGAGGGGCAGAAAGTTCCATTTCCCATTCAACGTGATACAAATTCAAGTCTGGATTCTGACGAACTAGATCATTGACACCGCATTGAACGTACATAGTCAGTAAATTTAGATCGTGCGGAGTCGAACGATGTGAATCAAATTTTCATTTGACGAATTCATCACGGAGAAACATTGAGTCAAAGATAGGTACGATTGACTTGTCAGTTGTTCAGTCTTCAATGTGATAACGAAAGCTCGTCACAACGACGTATGTTCCCTAGTACAACTTTCCTTACGCATTGCCTGCAATTGGCCAATCACTTGAGCCAATGGGAGACATATTTCTCCACCTCTCTCTACCATTGCCTACAACGGCAGAGATAGAATCACATCACCTCTAGAGTAACCGCGACAGCGAATCCATCTCTGTGATCACATTAATGATCAGAAGATCATGCCGTTTGGAATGAGCAGCATTTCATGCATCGAATTATTCAACCGTTATTCATAAGCAGGGTTTTTATAATATATTTCATGTTTTATCTTCTCTGAATGATAAGTGTCAACAGGCTGTCGGGAAAGACAGTAAGCGCTTTGATCCCCGACAAGTGACAACCAACCTTGAACTAGAAACGCCGAACGCGCGCGTGAGCAAATTTTCTCTCGAATTAAGCGTTTAATTGTCAGATTTCTATAATTCGAATTTTCACTACTGTTCGGCCTGCTCATAATCCAACAAAATTATAGGGATTGTTTTACAATTTCGTTGAGTTAACTCAAATTCGCTATTACAGTAATCATAATTGGGACTTCAATGCACGTGCGGAGATGCCAAGTGGCTACAAATCTTAAATTTATCCTTTCAACCGCAAATAGTTAACTGATGAAATTCGCGTTACATTTCACTCTATTGTGTAGGACGTTAAACACTGCAAGTCAAGGACGTCATTTACTGTGAAGAATGTATTCTTTTCTTTAACTTGCAAAATTAGTTCCTTCTGATGTAATATTGAAGATCGGGAGATGAAGTCGATTAAAATGAAGTCCAGCATCTATTGTACTCGTCCGAGGGACATCAAGGATACGAAGGAGTGCATTATGACTACATTCGGCGAAGTGACAGATGCGGTGCGCATAAGACGATGGATGTTGCTGTCGGTTATGTAGAGAGTGATAGAAACTGACAGCCGTCATGCTGAGTTTCGTATTTCGTGAAAAGGATTTCTTTTCAGAGTTTTAACTTTTTGAAGATAAATTGCATACTTGCAAGTAACTTCTGTGAAAATTTCATGGAAAATAATATAGTAATAAGAAGTTATAAGCAATCAGAATCGGCGATTTTAAATTACTCACCCTGTACATTGACACCATTAAACACTTCCTCAAAGAAAAACTGAATTATATGTGTAATTTCTATGTTGCCACTAAATTAGTGGACAAAAGATGGTCTATAAAATGAGACGGGATGCTACAAAGTAGTACCGTGGATAAAAATAGTGAAAAGCGAGCTTGCTTATTGGCGATCATCAGCCGTAGTACCAGTTTTCACATTTGTTCCAAACATCTCTTGACACTGTTAAGTCATAACATAATCAAGAGACCTTCAGTGACGATAGCTCTATACTATGGCCAAGCATTGATTTGATAGCCATTTTGTCATTTAATAAATACGATGCAGGTGCATAAGTGCACATTTATCTCTACAGGCTATGATATTTCTGAAACAACTTTGATTTAAGTTTATCAGGTTAAGTGAATATGTAACCAAGAAATAATAATTATCCTTATTACTTTATCATTTGTGCACCAATATGAATCAGATGCGTTCTTCAGCTTTCATGCCACTGCTGTACAACCTCTTGAGATGATTATTTGAAAGGAAATATTTTCATTGGCGCTTTTGATTATCTCAATGCTCCTGGGTTCTTTGTGTAGCTCAATTTTTATATTAGGCTAGCGATATACTCGTAGTCTTACAGAGTGGGCGCATTCATAGCTTATGCAGCACTTTCAGTCGAACATATCATGCCTCTTCTGATAAGATTGTAAGTTTATGAAGTGCAGCATGCAATTTTCCCTCGCAGTTTCCCTCAAATATGTCTACATTATTCAAACTTTCCTGATTGACTGACGAAGTAGAAATCATTTCATCATTATCGAAGATGTTGGAATTGGACATTTTCTTCATAAAGCTTAAGAAAATTAAGTGTTTGAATCGCCAATTCTAAGATTTGCTCTTCTGTTCCCTGTTTCATCTGCACTTCGGATATGTACTCATACGAGAGCTCATCTAGCATCTATAAAATTTTGATAATCATATAAAATGGTCATTTGTAAATCTATCACTCTATGCCATGTAAAAATTCATAGATCGCATTCTTCTGGATGATCTACTTCGATGATCTGCATGATGCAATTTATTTCCCGGTTGATTTTTGTAACAGAAATATGCGTTATAAGTGTTGATGCGAACGTTCCTGCCATTCGGATATCTCTTCTAGTCTTTCCTTTGGACTAAGTTTCGGGACCATTTTCACCGCAGACATATAATAGGTCTATGAATGCGTATATTTTCACTTAGCTAGAAATAAACATAACTATGATTTCTGAAACTAAATTTTAAAAGCTGACCGTGATGCAGTAATTAAATAAATATTGTTGGGAGGTTGAAAAAAATTCAGACACTGATATGAATACGAATATCATCTGAGGCATCTAAAGAAAATAAAAATGGTAACCTGCGGGCTGAAATTCTATGAATTCTGGGACCCATTCATATAATTATTCAAAGAAAACACGAATGATACCAATTTATACGTTAGGAATCCGCAGATCTATTTATAGTCAACCAACTGAAAGTTCCAGCTCCTTCCTGTTGAAGCCATTGCTTGGTGCGAACTGTCGAAGAATACACCAACCGCGAAAATTTTGACAGAGTGACTTACCATGTTTGCTTTCGTCCGCACCTACTCGGACCGCACGGATTAAAAAAATTGCACCAAAATGATCAGAAGACATTATTGAAAGAAACTGATCTTCGAATGGATTTGAATATGTGACATTTTTTTCGACTCCGTATAGCACACCACTATTATTGAGCGGTCCAAAGACTTGAATGAAAATATAACATCAAGAAATTGATGAAAGAAATCATATTATCACAACCTAACGGCAGATCAACTTCCGTCATATTCAGCCGTTCCACTTTAAGCTTTACACGCAGACAATGCCTCATATATCCACTTGAGTTGTAATTTTCTTTAAGATCTCAAACGACAACATATGCGAGTACATGCTCGTAACATACAAAATCCACAACAGAATTCGTACTCATTCATGCTGGATGGCCTGTCTACAAGTCAACCTAAAGGAGGCTGAATGGCTCCGACCATGCTCAAGTGATCCACTTTTAACTTTGTACTCACATACTACAGGTCAATACCTAGTGGAAAAATTATCTGTTGCGTAACTCTTGATAACAGTCAAGATGACCGAAGGGTTGAGTTTCCTATAATTTACATTTTGACTCTATTTTGGTAAATGGCAATTTTCAATTACCTCCTGCTATCCATTTTATTTCTACGTAGCTTTGCAATTTTTAAAGCAATCGGATACCATACGGAATATTTATCTTTTGTTTTACTTTGATTGTTGATATGTGAATGTGCCATGTGGTTACCAAAAAAAATGCTCCGTCGTATTATTATTCCTAAGATATATGTATGACATGATTAGTATTCTCATTGCAGGATTTTCACTGAGTGCAAATTTACATCACAGGAGCGCTATGGCTGAGCTGAATATCGGATCTCATTGCGGCGTGTTATCATGCAAACTACTTGATTTTCTACCTTTAACGTGTAAGGGGTGTGGAAAAATGTTCTGTAAAGAGCATGGATCAATGGATTCTCATAATTGTGATCAAATTAATGTCGATCAACAGCATCCGAACGTGTCTGGTCCTACATCGTATCCATGTGCGGTAATGGGGTGTTCAGAATCCACCCTTGTTCCTTTATACTGCGATTCTTGTGAGAAACCTATTTGTATAAAGCATAAACAGAAGGAATTACATGACTGTCCATCCTTATCAGAATTTGAAGAAAGTAAGAGAAGATGGAAGGCAAATGAAACGAAATCGAATAGTGCATCGGTTAGTACAACATCGGCTACGAAGAAAAAATTGAACCAAAAGCAAGCATTAATGGCTGCAAAGGTTCGATTAATGAAGATTAAAATGAAAGCAAAAGGAGAAGGGTCGATATCCGTGTCTAATCGAGTGCACTTCACGATGAAGAAATCAGAAGCCGACAAAAATGAATTTCCGATATTTTTCGCGAAACATATACCGTTTGGAAAGGTGATCGACTACGGGGCAGACCATTTCAACTTAAAGCATAATCAGGGTGATAAACTGTTGCGTGCTGTATCATCGACTGGAAATATACCTGATCCATCATTTACACTGCAAGAATGTATAGAAAAAGAAGTGGTTATTGATGGAGATTGCTTATCAT
Source organism: Prostheceraeus crozeri (assembly GCA_907163375.1). Lineage (NCBI taxonomy): Eukaryota > Metazoa > Platyhelminthes > Polycladida > Euryleptidae > Prostheceraeus > Prostheceraeus crozeri. The sequence continues at coordinate 87,457 of CAJQUW010008253.1, read as the reverse complement.
TTACATACGTGTGAATATAGTGAGACGATCATTTAATGACTTTTCATTGAACGCAATATGATAGTGATCTTCATGAACGTTAAGTTGAAGTTAGGCCTTCATGTTGATGTTACGAGACTAGCGTAAATTTATTGAAATGACTGGAATTTAGACGAAAAATTATACATGATACAGTCCGTTTCCTATATCGTTGCACAACCCGAAAAGCTCTTTTATCTCTTGCTTATTCTCATGAAATTTAATCGTAAGCTCATAATTAATTGATTACTAAACTTATTCACTTGGTCAGCCGAGACACTTGGTTTAGGGAACAGAGTGGCTTGCATAATTACATGAAGTAATTAGTGAATAGTGATTGTGAGCTTTTTTGCTTCACATATGATCATGGCTGATCATTTCATCATGGCCCTTGGCTGTCCCGTCTAGGGATAGCAATACAGAATTCCGGGATTCTGGTATATTTTACGGGATTTGAAAATCGATTTCGGCATTGCAATCCGTATTGCCTACCGTATCGACCCAATGCCATCAGCCAAGCAAGGAATTTCTCTAGTGAATCACTGTCTTGTGGCCTGGCCGCAGTGCAGACGTCCTTGCTTACAGGTAGTGTGTGACGGATGACAGAGGATCTGTATGCACCATTATTCACAAACTATAACTGCATGTATAATCGCAGCAAGCGGTAGCTCCGATTCTGATGACTTCCTCATGAGTCATAATCAGCAAGGACAGTTTTCTGCGGAGCGCGGAAAACTAAATTTCTCGGAGAATAAAATGAACATCATCTTGTTCCAGCAAGTTGAAATTATCCCTTAGCAGCATTTTCTCATAAATCCAAAAGAAAAACACACCAGTGTAATATAGCCAAAGCTGCTGTATTAATAAAATTCTCAAATTTTCGCGGACAACCGCCTTGTTCAAGAGTCCACGAGGAATGAACTATGTAAGCGAGCGCGCTGACGACCGCTTATCAGCAGAGGGTCACGTGATCGACATCGGCGCAGACAGCGAGACGGCAGTACATGGGTGCAAGCGCACTCATGAACAGCAAAGGGTAAATGACAGGATAAGAAAAAGGAAGTTTAAAATACAATGTCCTTCAGCTCCTCACGTTCCTGACGGGAATTGATGCTGGGCTGCCTCTTTTTTATTTCTATAGCCTCAAGTATTCTCAGCGATGTCAATTGATGCTCACGGCTAAGTATTTCTGTTTGAAAACTGATTTTACAAGTAAGTTTATGTTTGAAAACTGAGCTGCTGCTCGAATTTATGTGTTCACGCACCCTGATGTGGAGAGGCCGAATAGTGCTGCCAATATACAACTTACCACAGCTGCTACACTTCATCTGGTACACACAATTGGTGACATGACACAACTTGTTGTCCTTTACAGGACAGTTCTTCAGCTTGCATTCATCAGCTTCCTCCTTCCTGAGGACGTCTCTTAGTGTTCTTGTCTTATGATACATCTTGACTGGGAGGTCATTTTGCTGCAGCACCCTGTTGATGTTCCTGTTCAGCTGGTCGGAAACGTACGGCATCTTCAGGAAAATAGGGTCTTCAATGCGCTTTATGGTTTTTCTCTTTCTCTTGAAGTTCGGCTTCACAGGAACGATTTGCTGAGCCACATTACAAGGATAGCCGTTGCTCTTCAGAATATTTTTGAAGTCATTAAGATTGGAGGCGAGGTCTCTACTATCTGTACATCTTTCTCTAATGCGATCCACCTCGTTTCGGATGATATTCCTTTTCGTTTGTGAAGGTAGGGCCGAGTCACAATGCACAAACAAGGGTTTCTTTGCTCTTTTCTTGTAGAAGTTGAAAGTAGCCTTGCCCTCGTCTGTTATTGAGAATTCAAAGTCCAGAAGCTTCAGGGTTCTGCCGTTGTTGTTAGGATGCTCGATTTCAAATTTAATGTTCGGATGTTGTTGATTCATAAACTCCAATATTTTTATAGCCGCAGCTTCGTCTGTGGTGATAATACAAATATCATCAATATAGCGCTTATATAATGCTATAGGCATACTTCTCACGGGAAGACATTCCAATCTATGCATGAATAATATTGCCACGATTCCTGCCACACCGTTACCCATCGGCAATCCACTGATCTGACGAAAGATTTTACCTTCAAATTTGAAATAAGTGCTGGTGAGCACTATATGTAGGAGATGGCTGACATGGTCCGACCTCAATTGTACTCGTATATCCTTGTTTTCCTCAATGTGTTGTTTGACTGACTCTATGGCATTTTCCACAGGTATTGATGTATAGAGTGCCGACACGTCTAGGCTGAAAGGATATGAGTTCTCTTGTAGCGTAGAGTTGTGCAACTTGGATATTTCGTCCATTAGTTGAGTGCTATTCCTGAGGTGGGAGGGTACAGAATCCAACAGGGGACTCAGAACAGTTTTGAGGAGGAAAGCTAATTTCTTTGTAGGTCCTTGGCAGTTGGATACTATCGGCCTGATCTTCATGGTGGTGCCTTCTTTGTGAGTCTTTATCAGATGATAAAAACGTGGGAACTTGGAGTTGTGACTCATGTAGGTGGAAGTTATTCTTCTAGGGAGATTACAAGCAGAAGATACTTCCTTCCAGGCACCATTTAACTTCGATTCGATAGTGGACATGCTTATCTTATCCACGGGTTCATAAATGGTAGAGTCTGCTAGATGCTCAAACCCCGCTCGTACATAGATATCTTCTTCCACAGCACAGAATTCTCCTCCTTTGTCACTGGGTTGAAGGACTATGGGCTTGTTCTGCAACTTCTTGATTACTGTGAATTCTTGCTTCGTGAGGTTTTGGAATCTTCTTTGTGAATTCTTTGCAGAGTCAATCAGCTTGGCAATCTCCACTTGACATCTACGAATCTTTGTTTCAGTGTCAATGTCAGCTGGAGGAGGCACACAAACATATTGTGTTTCAGGAAATTTAGAGATTGACTGTTCTTGTTGCAGATTTGCTTGGGAGTCGTCTGTGGCCCGTGTAGCTTTATTCTTCCTATATTCTCGCCATCTCATTTGGTAACCCATTCGGCAGAGTTGAACGTGCACGTCTTGTAGTACTTTGTCCGACAAATCTTCCTTGATAGCAAATTTGGGACCCTTGGCTAGCAGGTTGACTTCTTCTGGTTCCAGAGTGCCAGTCAGATCGGTTACTCTGGATTCGATGTGGTCATCCCCAGCCTCATCATCAATAATGTGCTCGCGTCGCTCGCGAGTCATAGCTGCCACTTTCCGCTGTAAGTGACGTTGATGGGAGCGCCTAGCATGATGATATGCAACTTTGCAGGAGTTGATCAAAGCCTCTGCGTGTGTGGCTTCTTGACCTCCTCGAATCCTGGAATTGTTTTCCATGGCTGCTTGAAGATTTGAATAATACCTCGATTGCAAGTAGCGCTTCATATGGGTCATAATTGTTCGTTTGATCAACGTGGCTTTGTTGCTGAAGGGCGGAAGCTGGTAAAATCTAGGTAGGTGCAGGTTATGAATAGTCTTAGGAAAAATGTTCTTCACCAAACTGCCAAGGACCTACAAAGAAATTAGCTTTCCTCCTCAAAACTGTTCTGAGTCCCCTGTTGGATTCTGTACCCTCCCACCTCAGGAATAGCACTCAACTAATGGACGAAATATCCAAGTTGCACAACTCTACGCTACAAGAGAACTCATATCCTTTCAGCCTAGACGTGTCGGCACTCTATACATCAATACCTGTGGAAAATGCCATAGAGTCAGTCAAACAACACATTGAGGAAAACAAGGATATACGAGTACAATTGAGGTCGGACCATGTCAGCCATCTCCTACATATAGTGCTCACCAGCACTTATTTCAAATTTGAAGGTAAAATCTTTCGTCAGATCAGTGGATTGCCGATGGGTAACGGTGTGGCAGGAATCGTGGCAATATTATTCATGCATAGATTGGAATGTCTTCCCGTGAGAAGTATGCCTATAGCATTATATAAGCGCTATATTGATGATATTTGTATTATCACCACAGACGAAGCTGCGGCTATAAAAATATTGGAGTTTATGAATCAACAACATCCGAACATTAAATTTGAAATCGAGCATCCTAACAACAACGGCAGAACCCTGAAGCTTCTGGACTTTGAATTCTCAATAACAGACGAGGGCAAGGCTACTTTCAACTTCTACAAGAAAAGAGCAAAGAAACCCTTGTTTGTGCATTGTGACTCGGCCCTACCTTCACAAACGAAAAGGAATATCATCCGAAACGAGGTGGATCGCATTAGAGAAAGATGTACAGATAGTAGAGACCTCGCCTCCAATCTTAACGACTTCAAAAATATTCTGAAGAGCAACGGCTATCCTTGTAATGTGGCTCAGCAAATCGTTCCTGTGAAGCCGAACTTCAAGAGAAAGAGAAAAACCATAAAGCGCATTGAAGACCCTATTTTCCTGAAGATGCCGTACGTTTCCGACCAGCTGAACAGGAACATCAACAGGGTGCTGCAGCAAAATGACCTCCCAGTCAAGATGTATCATAAGACAAGAACACTAAGAGACGTCCTCAGGAAGGAGGAAGCTGATGAATGCAAGCTGAAGAACTGTCCTGTAAAGGACAACAAGTTGTGTCATGTCACCAATTGTGTGTACCAGATGAAGTGTAGCAGCTGTGGTAAGTTGTATATTGGCAGCACTATTCGGCCTCTCCACATCAGGGTGCGTGAACACATAAATTCGAGCAGCAGCTCAGTTTTCAAACATAAACTTACTTGTAAAATCAGTTTTCAAACAGAAATACTTAGCCGTGAGCATCAATTGACATCGCTGAGAATACTTGAGGCTATAGAAATAAAAAAGAGGCAGCCCAGCATCAATTCCCGTCAGGAACGTGAGGAGCTGAAGGACATTGTATTTTAAACTTCCTTTTTCTTATCCTGTCATTTACCCTTTGCTGTTCATGAGTGCGCTTGCACCCATGTACTGCCGTCTCGCTGTCTGCGCCGATGTCGATCACGTGACCCTCTGCTGATAAGCGGTCGTCAGCGCGCTCGCTTACATAGTTCATTCCTCGTGCACTCTTGAACAAGGCGGTTGTCCGCGAAAATTTGAGAATTTTATTAATACAGTAGCTTTGGCTATATTATACTGGTGTGTTTTTCTTTTGGATCATCTTGTTCATTGAGAAATGCAGAAAATTTTAACTCTGCATGACGAAACAAATGTTGATTACTTCTGTAATTCATCAGGTATATTTTAGCTATAGAATAGTTATATATTTTTGCTTTATAGTTGCAACGGATTTTCTAGGCTAATGATAGGGCTAATTCGAGTTTCTGATTTTCTATATTTGTGTTAGGCTACTGTGTTCATTTATGAACGACAGTAGTGCCAAAAAGCGATTTAATGGCATCAGAATGGGTCACGAAAAATTTCAGACAGTCGTTACAATTTTCCTTGTTTTCTGTTCCCTGTCAATGCATGCATTACTTCATATTGTACATGTATATTCAGGAGGCTATAGCTGACGCTAGCATAGGAACGCCAAACTTAGCAAAAAAAGCTCTTTTTCTCTCCGTTGCGCCAAAATCTAAGCCCGGCCAACTTATTTGGTATGGTGAAACTTTATTTCAATTAACAAGTGATACATTGTATGCTAATTGATCATGTTTTGATTCCAACATTTATATTAGTTGCATGTTATGATATCATAACTTTTTCCCTTTACCAGGGGTCACTAATTCTTATGCTGAATTATTGGGTTGCGAAACGACTTCAGTATCATTGAATTATCGTAAATTTTATTTAAGAAATCGCTTGAAATACTTGCAGATAATTAAAACAATTTTAGTCAATCCATAGGGCCCGCGGAAAACGAGATTTTTTGCACGAAAATTTGAACGCAGAAAATTCCTGTCCCTTGTGACAGCGACGTTGAGTCTATTGTTTCTCCCCTTATTCAGTATACGAATCTCTTTATTATTGATCAATATTAGACAACTGTCAGGAAATGACTAATTGCTTGTGCCGACCAGACTGACTAATTATTGAGTAAGATGTGCGGCTAAAAAGATCTCACAATTACTCGGGCTATCTTATGGTTAAAACTGTAACCTAACTATGATAAAATTCTAAAAGTTTACATCAAGAAAATCACTTGCTATGTAGTCCCCAAAAGACGACGATTTATAATCAGGGATTGCACCGGGTCAAGATCCGATATGAGATCCGCTTATGATAAGATGTTTATGGTCAATTAATGCTGTGGAAAATCTTATTTAACGATAGAGCCTCAAACTCGTTTTTCTCGCTACTCACTAAGAGTTGGGAGTGGCAGCCAAGAATGCGAGCATAAATCTTAATATAGTAATGTTTTATCCAGTAATGTCTGTTTGTCTTAGATGTCTGTAGTTCGGTATTGAATGACCATCTGTTAATGTACAAAAAAGATGAATCTTTTTCATGCTTCGTTCATTCTAATTGTCATGTTACTGTTGCAACCACTGCACCGGCTTTACTATTTCACACCAAGGAATGAAAGGACATCCATGAACTCCAAAGTTAATAACATAAAGAAATATCCATTGTTCTTATGGTTGATCCGACTACCTCATACATGTACTTACAATGAACAATGGCTGTAATTATTAATAAGTCGAAAACAGTTGGATGTGTGCATATCACTAGGTGACATGCCACGCTCAATTGCGCGTAATTACAAATGACCCTGAACGTCCGTGATGGCTATGCGTGACATTGCTGCAACATCTGTCGGCAGTCCTGTTATATAGACTTTGGCTTCATGTGTGTGCATGTATCAGATGCTAAACAATGTGATAGGACCTCAATTTCATGCTCATGGAAGACAGAACATGCTTAGTGGCTCATCCGTGGTTCAAGCGGCAACGCAGACGACGTGCGAACTATAAACGCTTGCCTGCGCGTATTCATGCACATTCCCCATGTTTTAACAGCATCAGATCAAGTGATTTCTGACTCATAGTGCAGCGCGCAGAAGAATAGAATCTCTTTAACCACGGATGTTTGGGGTGTTCCGCAATTACGCGTGGCATGTCACCTGGTGATTAGTTAAATAAACACAAATAAAAGCAGGTTTGCTGCATTTTTTTTTATTATAATTAGATACACGTGTTCATCGCTATTGTTTTTTGATTGACAATCATGGTAAAAATAGGCCTAAACTTAATTAATTCAGTTTCAGTTATCATGCAGGCCTACTAAGAAAGAGTACAGATTCCTCTAAGCTCGGTCTCAATTGTAATACCAATTATTCTAGATACTTATAATCATCTATTGATATTTAGTAATGACAATTTGTAAAAAAAGATTTATAAGAACTGATAAACAGAATGACAACTGAAGTTGGAGATAGAAAAATCCTAGGATTTCAAGATCTCTTCATTTAGTATGCTTTTATGCATTATGCAACGCACAATTTAAGCTTAATTTCAGAAGCCAGACTATTCAATGTTTCATGGTAATGAAAACGAATTACATGCAATTTAACCACTTGATAATAGGATCCGCCATCCGCCAGGGTACCCGGGTCTAGGATTCGGATGCTTGCAAAAACCCAGGTATTTGCAATCCCTGTTTGTAATAGATCCACCTATATATTACCCGTCAGTGCTTAATTTAAAAGAAAACGTGTAATTCAGTAGCATTATGTCATATTTTTTCATCAGATGCCAATTTTAAAAAACATATGTACAATTTCAAACACGAAGTGGTCAGTAGCGCCCTCTCTTATTGGGAGGACCGCCACCTCCCGAGAAAGGCCGCTTTCCTCGAAAACCGCCTCCACCACCTCTGAATCCGCCACCGCGACCTCCGCCTCCTCTGAAGCTGCCACCACGACCTCCTCTGAATCCTCCACCTGAAATACAACGTGATAGAAGGCAATAGATAGTAAGCCAACATAAAGAACTAGTTCTGATTGATTTTCATAACTTTTAGTCGTGTGAAGTATTTTGGCATCAAATCAAAAGGGTGATGTGATGCAACTGTCCCAAGAAGAAGTCCAGCCGACATAATTCAAATAACAGGAACGTTTAGTAGCATTAAAAGTCTCATACTGACCTCACAGTGCAACCAACCTTCTATTAGGTTTATAGTTATATTGAATATTATATAAATGATGATTATCGGTTACTTGCATATAATAATCTCTAATGCTTGTGGCCCGAGTAGAAGATGAGCACACACGTGTAAGTATTCACACCACAGTAAGCAATCACCAGATATGATAGCTAGCCTATCAGTGACAGCCTACGCGTCATCATCACATATTTCCCAGAAGTCGCTAACGTTAGGCATATTGTAAATTGTATATATAATAGGATTACCAGGATATCCTCACATGTGCTAGGATTCTGTATTTAGTGCTACTGATGTAGAAAACTCTCAATGAAGCGCTGTCAAAAGCCTTGCAAGTATGTGGGCCTATTGCATCATGCAACTTGTAGTTTGCTGCACTACGATAGCTAAGCTGAGACGATGTCCATTCATTTTTACCTCATTTACTATCTTGTTTACCGACATTGAAAGCGAAAATGTTAAAAAGCTTTCATTTTGTTTTTTGTAGTTTCATTTTCGTTTTTATTAGCGAAAGGGTTTTCGAAAAACAGCACTACTCTACAGTTGAAGAAATGTAGTGTGCATGACTTGCAATGTAATTCCATCTATTCAGTTGAAGCACTGTAAAACAATTTGTATGACATTAGTTGGGTAACAAGACCTTTTATTAGAATAATGATATTAATATCTATAGTGTCCTGGTCGAATAATTCAAGCAAATTCAGTTTCATTTCTCCACCTTGCACTGAGTAGCTCTGGACTTTTCACACAGAGCAGCCTTCAATTTGCTCTTAGTGTTCTTGATCAGGGCCTGAGGCACAGCTATTTGAGTAGTATCGTTCGATTTTGCTGCACATTGCTTCTTTGTGTAGCGTCAGACAGCAAAAATTCTAATAGAAACACCGGTGGTTAACATCTAAGTGCTACTCGCATCTTCTACTGCAAGTTCCACATCTTTCGCTTAACTGTTTCGTTATTTTTGACATTTTCTGCACTCTCTTTTGGCAATTCATCATTCTCCTCAGCGATTATTCCGCATTTCAAATTTTCTTTTTCTCTTCTCCGTGTCGGCTTTCCTCGTCCAATCGCCTTGTAATTTCTATGTGCGGATCAGCCAAATACAGCAGAATCCTTTGTTATAGGCGCACTTTCCGATTTAATATACAAACGAAGATCGTCCAATACTACGAATGACATCGTCACTCCTTCGTAGTCTCTCATAAGGGTTAGCAGCAATAGTAAGCTTTCATTTGTTTAAGTTAGCTGATTGCAGAATCGACCTGAATGGCCGAAATACCAATCGACCTTTCTTTCTCGTGAACGCACACAGCGGTATGAAACAACCATTCGCATTAAAAACGCCACAAAAATCACAAATGACTCTCCAGACAGAAAATTTGGTCCGTTTTGTCCGTTTATACGGTAGAAACAGGAAATTTCATCGGTGACCTGAACAATGGTGTGGTACAAGTGAGTCCGCAATTTTAATGTACTGAATCAATTTCAGTCTCTTTCAATCAATTAGTACAACGATTGCTTAATATGCATCGTGATAGCGTCGCACCAAAATTCATGACAACTGGCATTCGAAGGAAAGCAAATTTTCTTTCACTGGGGACAAAATAAGTCTTTAGCATGTCTTCCTTTGGCACAGGAATCCGATAAAAAATTCATTCGCAAAAATCAATTTTTGAAAAATTTTTATCTTGCTTCACTTCTTGTAACATATCATTTATAACTGGCATTGTCTCTGGATCAAAGAGTCAATTTGTTCAACAATCGATAATCGACACAAACCCTGTCAGTTCCATGCTTCTTACGAATGGCAACAAATGGAGACTTCTCGATTATTCCCATTTTTAGTAGTTCGTCTAAATCTTCTCGCCCTTTCTCACTCAACCTGCAGACTCAAAGCGGTGAAACGGAGTAGCAATAAGGCTTTGTCGTCTGAATCTCATGCTTCTTTGGGTTCTACCTTGTCGGCGGTTTGTGACCGTGCTCCGGCTAACTAGCAGACTCTGGAATATCATTTTATTTTACTGGTCATTGAATTTATGTTTGATTATTTTTGTCATTCCTATTCTCCACGTTTGTTTATTTTAGATGTGTGATAGGCTTCGGCCGTCCCAATTAAGACCACCCCCTGGTTTGCCAGATATGAACAGTCATCAGATGTTTCATGTTGTTGAATCAGGTTTTTGGGCATGGCACTTCTTTGGCTCATTTGTGATCGAACTTCCTTCCACTGCTCTTTTTTACACTTCCCCATTTGTTGCAGGTTAAGGTGTGACAGATCCAGCGTATTCACGGCATACGGGCGTAAGGTAGTTCGAGGGTCCAGAACCCACTGGTAACTTTTTGGGAGGCAGGCCCGGCCAACTGCTCGAAAAAAGGCGATACAGTTCCACTGCCACGGACATGCGTGGGTAGCTTTACTGAGGGTTTAAGCCCGTGAGTAATCCGGTATCCGGATCCTCCGTGGCCTACCTGACCTGTACCCTTTGTTACGGCAAAGGGGTTCTCATTTGGGTTTCTTCAAGCTTTTGCGACATGAACTGTGCCTGTAAGTGTCTTTTTTTGCATATTATTTATTGCAGCTGTGTTCCTATTATTTACATTGTTCTGATGCCTTCCAAAGTTCCTCGTATCACTCTGTTGTACAGTATAATTTTCGCGTATTTGATTGATATTCTACGAGAAATTATGAAAATGAGAAATTCTTCATAATTCGTAAAAGTGATTCCAACTAAGTTAAGTCCTTGCTATATCGCATGTACTTGCATTAGTCCCTTACCTATTGAAGCCTTATAAGACTACGGATAGGACTTTACATTAATAGAGTTACATGTAGATTACTTTGTGCCTAATTAATTGACATGATAGAATTCATGGATGATAAATTTTGATTTAATTACTGGCACTTTTCAGTTTAGTATATTGCTTTTACCTTATAGATTGATTATACTAAAAAGACACACAAAAGACGTAGTCAAGCCGTCAAGCTCAAAGCCCTCTCAGGATCAGCTTCAGCAACGTAGGAGGAACTGAGGTCCACTTACGACGACATCAACATCTTCCTCCAAAGTAAGTCACCAGATCAACTAGCCCTGTCGGAAACCAGGTTAGATACCAGTTTGTCTTCAAGCGATGTTACTCCTGATGGATACATATTTCACCGGAAGGATAAGGACCTTATCATGGTCTTGGGTGTCTATGCCAAGACGAGCCTTCCCTTGAGAAGACTTCGTAGCTCAGAGGATCCAAGGCATGAGTATCTTGCCTTCATTGCGCCGCTACAGAAAGCCACTCTTCTTCTATTTTTCCTATACCGCTCTCCATCAACCAATGCGGACATTTTCAATGTTCTTTCTGATAAGATGGATTCTCCTCTGCAAGAGTATCCCAGCGCTGAGGTTGCCGTTTTTAGTGACTTCAACGTGCACAATGTTGACTGGCTTGTGCACTCACGCACAAGTGAGAAGAGGAGATCTCTTCAGGCAGCCGAGGATTTCGCTGTCTCTCACAACCTTAGTCAAATTGTCACTTGTCCTACCAGAGTGCCTGATCCAGCTGGGGATACTGGACATCTCCTTGACCTGTTTCTCACCTCAAATCCAACTTGTTTTTCACACGAGGTTACTTCTCCCCTCGGCACGTCTGATCACTGTGTTATCACAGTTTCTGGCAAACAAACTTTCTCCACACCGTCCGCGCCTTTCCATAGTACAGTTCATCAATTCTACAAAGCAGACTGGTGTGGCTTCCGCACTTTACCTAGTCAAGTTCAAGCTGAGAGTTTGATTCTGAGCAAGAATGTCCACAAGTCGGCGCAAGAACTGACACAGTGTCTTCAGATAGGGACTTCAGTAGGGCCTACATTCCTCACCGTACTTTCCAAATGAAGTCCCACTCCCAACCTTGGGTTACACCAGGATACGCAGCTGCAACCTGCCAGCGTGACCACTTTTTCCATAAGTATAAGCTGACAGTACCGCTGTCAATCTTGAAATGTACAAGACAGCACGTAGAAATTGCAAGGAAACCATATACATCAGGCCAAAAGCCGTTACGCTTTGTATGCACAGAAATCCATTGCTACCCAAAAGCTTGACTCCAAGGACTTCTGGAGGATTTGCAACAGTGTCACCAATGGGAACAAATCCTCCATCCCAGCACTTCGTCATGCCGAAGTCAGTACTTCTATGGCGACAACCTCAGCAGACAAAGCCGAGCTTCTTTGCTAGGAGTTTGCGAAGAATTCAACATTGGACGATGGAGGTAGAATTCCACCTCCAATTCCGACGCCCACTGATGAGACAGTTAGTCCTCCTTCAGTCACAGTCCGAAACGTTAAAAAGATCATCGCAGGTCTCGGTAGCTCTAAGTCTAGTGGACCAGATGGCATCCCGGTTTCTGTCTTCAAGCATCTCTCACCTGAGCTTTCTCCACTTTTATCGAAACTTTTCAGTAGATGTGTATCCACCGGTGAGTTTCCCTATTGTTGGAAAGTAGCTTCCGTAGTTCCAGTTCCAAAGAAAGGTTCTGACTCATCTCTTCCATCTAGTTACCGTCCTATCAGCCTGCTTCCAATTGCTGGCAAGATTTTGAAGCAGTGATTAACCAGCATATTCTTTATTTCCTTGAAGCTCAGAACCTTCCATCAGAAGAACAGTATGGCTTTAGGCACTCTCGATCAACTGCATATCTTCTTTCATATGTCACTGAACATGTGAGTCGTGTTCTTGACAGACAAGGTGAGACGAGATCAGTTGCCCCGGATATTTCCAAGGCACTCGATAAAGTCTGGCATCAAGGACTCCTTAGGAAGCTTAAGTCTTATGGAGTTGCTGGATCAACTCCACAAACTTTTTGCTTCTTTCCTTAGTGACCGGCAGATGTCGTCTTAGATGGCCAAAAGTCTTCCACCAAGGTTGTCAATGCAGGAGTTCCTCAAGGGTCAATTTTGGGACCCACTCTTTTTCTGCTGTACATCAACGACCTCCCAAACTGCCTAGTGAGCAAATTGATTATGTATGCAGGTGACACGACACTCTTCAATTCCAATGAGTGACTAGCTGAGAGCACTCAGCAACGTCAGCAGTTATGCGATGTTCTTAATGAAGATCTACGCAGGGTCTCAAGATGGGGTGCCAAATGACTTGCTTCCTTCAATCCTTCCAAAACTCAGAATATTCTGCACTCACGACTTAAAGGAGATGATGATGATCATAGCATTAAGATGTTAGGTAATTGGACCAGAGAATAAAATTTCATCTCCGCCCTTGCATTGGCGGTTACAAAAGACTTGTCATGGAAACCGTACACCCAATCCATTAGCAAGTGGCCAGCTCAACGCATTGGTAGTCTCTATAGTCCCAGTAGCCATCTTCCAACCCTGACTGTCTGCTATCTTTACAAGTCCACTATTCGTCCTCTGATGGAGTATTGTTGTCATCTGTGGGCCGGCGCCCAACAAACGCATCGTAACCTCCTTGAACGGGTTGAGAAACGTGTCAAGAATGTCATGGGTGAAAAACTTGCTAACAAGTTGCAGCTGCTCTCCGTCAGACGGGATGTTGCTTCACTCAGTCTATTCTACAGGCACTATTTCGGTAGAAGCAGCTCTGCAGTAAATGAGTGCGTACCCAAACCTAAGATCTTCTCCAGAAGCACACGAGAGTTAATGCAATTAACATGCTATCATGTGAGCTTAGACAGCGCACGTACTGTGAGTCGCTCGAAAAGCTTTTTTGTTCGCACGGCGCAGCTTTTGGAATCAGCTTCCCCAGACCACTTTTCCTGACCAATACAATCTTGATACTTTCCAGAGGCGTGCGAATAGGTTTCTGATGGGTACAACTTAATCAGATTAGAAGATCTGTTTTTTCTTTTTATCTATTTAAAATAATACAATTTGGTACTTTTCATGGAGTAACCCCTAGCTTCGTTCATGGCTCATAGCTGTGCTAGGGGTGAAAATTCTGTAAAAAATCGTTCTTTAATGATTCACACATGCTGTAAGGCACTGGGTAGGGCTTCAAACGTACTCCTGTATCGCTTGTCAACTATACTTGTGCTCTTCAAGCACATACAGTCCTGGGAGATGAGTGAATATTTCTTCAAATTCACTCATCAGATTCTCCATGTCTCCACTCAGCTCCTCTGATATGCTTCGTCAGATTACAACATCAACATCATTCACACTCTCCTTCGCATGTACATTTAATATCTCCGACAGATTTCCCTCATCTTCCACCAACGACTCTTCATATTCGATAACACCTGCACATGCGACATCATTTGAATCCTGTGCACATGTTGGTCCTCCAACCTCTGATTGTATATCAAATTTACATGATGCGTCTTCTCCTTGCCGACAATGTCAATTTTGTAGTCGGAGAATTCATCTTTCCCGTAACCTTGTATGAAACAGGCCATTGCATTAATAACTTGTTCTCACTTGTCGGAATCATGATGAGTACCTCGCCTTCGATGTCTGACTGGCGCTTTTTCGATTTCTTGTCTTTTTCCTTTATTTAATTTTTGTTTCCTTTATGCACCCATCAGATTCTCATGGACAATTTTCTCAGTTTCTTCCAATCTTTCTTTCAGCTCAATCACACATTGGTAAGTACTTCTTCTTTCACACTCAATCTCTGGTTTTCTCCACATTTCCTTTAATATTTGCATGGGTCCCCGCACAGTTCTGCCGTACATCAGCTCAAAGGGCGCAAATCCCGTGGACTCCTGTGGGGCTTCCCGGTAGGGAAATAACAATGGTCCAATGAATCTATTCCATTGCTTCGGATGTTCACTACAAAGTCTCTTCATCATTTTTTTCAGTGTTCCGTTATATCTTTCACATAAACCGTTAGACAGAGCATGATAAGGGGAAGTTCTCAACTGTTTGATCAATAATTCGGATACTTGGCTCATAGAGTCCGAAACAAACTGCACACCAAGATCTGATAATGCTTCTTCCGGAACTCCAAGTAGACACCTGTGTTTTATTTTTCTGTTCCATTTTTTGTATACTAGCCTCCTCTGAGCCTTTTAAACCAATGTGATTTAACACTTAGGCCGATTATATTCATTAAAAATAATTTTAGCTGCTGTATGTATTAGCTCATGAATACTCATGCTTTAATTCTGACCAGGAAAACATCTTGAGATAATATTGAAATATGATAATTGATTATTCAAGCATAATTTGCCTAAGCATTCAGACGGCTGCTAATTTGAAATAAGACTGGCCTGGGCCCAATAGCTGAAACTCATGGGTCGGGACCGGGAACAAGATGAACAAAGATGCAAAGAAGTGTCACGTGTTTGCATCTAGTTAAATGAAATATTGTTAAACAAAATTAGAAACAATCAAATCAGTTTCTTGAAAACAATATTATCAACCAATATAAATCTTTTACCTATGAAAATATCGTCAAACAATCTAAAATTAACAATCGCACCAATATATCACTCAATTCTTGATCAACAGATGTCGATATTGATGTATTACGTAAAGATGAGTCAGACATACACCGCTATATTGTACATTGTAGCGTGATTCAGTCTTGTGACTGAAGTTGTGACGCTACTTGTATTGTTTGTTCCCTAAACCCTAAACTGCGCAGTCTTGTGAATGAAGTCTCAAACTCTATGGTATTGTGGATTTCTAAAACTTTTCCCATTTCCCTATTGCAGGGAAGTAACAGGCACTGCCGCACGGCTCTGACCGAGCGTAAATGAGAATTGTCATCTTTACAAGACACATAATAAAGTAGAACTCACTCGAATCAACACGCGTTCTACATTGGTGAGCCCGCATACAAGAGAATGTCAGACTCTGAAATTTCAGCCGTTTCATTAAAGTTACCGACATTCTGGTCCGAACGCGCAGCAACATGGTTTCATTCAGGCAGAATCACATTCGCGATTCGAAAATTTGAGGGACAAAACAAATATCACGTCGTGGGAGCCCTGGAGCAAGATACAGCTACCCGCATAATTGATCTTTTAGAGTGCCCTCCGACCACCGACAAGTATGAAACACTTAAACGGCGTCTACTCGAAACTTACACGCTATCAGAATCTCAGCGTGCAGCCGCCCTTTTGAAGATGACCGGCCTCGGCGACGATAAACCGTCTTTGTTAATGGACCGTATGCTAGCTATGCTAGGATCACATCCTCCGTGCTTTCTTTTCCGCGAAATTTTTCTTCAGCAACTACCACCCTCTATCCGCGGCCATCTTGTGAATTCAGGTATTACGAATTGCCGGGAGCTAGCTCGCCTGCAGATGGATCTCAACAACAGCCAGCCGATTCACAACATTCTCGTCTCATCGCCCGCATTCAAGCAAATCTTCACTCTCTCCGAATAAATCATCCGCTCAATCAAGTTCCTCATCTGGCACTGTTTTTTTTCGATCGAAAATTTGGCAATGCCGCCCGCCAGTGCCGTCCACCGTGCAACTTCCAGAGTTCGGGAACTCGACAGCCGGCCGTCAGTAGCTTCATTGGCGGAATCCATTGTGTTACGTTTCGCGATACTACTGCAGGTCGCCGTTACCCTCATAGACACTGGAGCACAGGTTAGCGTCATTCCCGCCACGCCCGCCGAGTCCCGATCTGCGAAAGTTTTTCCGGCCTTTGATCGCGGCTAACGGTACCTTCATACCTTCGGCACCCGTACCATACGCCTACGGATAGGCTCCAAACCGTATACTTGGACTTTTATAATCGCGGACGTTTCACAGTCAATTCTGGGAGCAGATTTTCTACGAGCGCACTCATTGTTCGTCGACGTCAGAGGACAGCGGTTGATAGACTCAGTAACATTCAACAGTTTTTCAGCTCCCCGCCTGCGCGCATCCGTTCCCATCCTGAGCTCCCTCCACTTTCTTCAAATTCAACCTACACCAGTCTACTCGCGGAATTCCCAGAGTTAACCACCCCTGCTTTTACAAGTAATACTCCTCTTCATGGTGTCGCATCACATTCCCACGCAAGGGCTTCAGTTCACTCGAGAGCACGTCGACTTCCGGTTGATTAATATTGGAGGCCCAAAGCCGAATTTGTCGTTAGGATTGTGCGTCGTTCAAGCAGTCCTGGGCTCTCCTCTCCACGTGGTACCCAAGACAAATGGTGGTTGGCGACCGGTTGGTGATTTCCGACGCCTGCTGAATGACCACATCGCCTGATCGGTACCCAGTACCTCACATACAAGACTTTTCGTCGCGATTATCAGACAAAACGATTTTTTCTAAGGTCGATCTGATTCGAGGATATCACCGGTGCACGCCGCCGCTGATGTACCGAAGACAGCAGTGATAACACCTTTCGGGTTATTCGAATTCTCGCATGCCATTTGGGTTTAAAAGGTGCTGCTCAGACCTTTCAACGATTGATGGACTCAGTTTGTCAAGGACTGACGAATGTTTTTTGTTTATCTCGACGATGTGCTGATAGCAAGTGTCACTCCTGAACAACACATCGACGATCTCAGAGCTCTTTTCGATCGCTTAAGACGCATGGACTAGTCATCAATCCAGAAAAATGTGTGTTTGGCGCCGACGAACTTAATTTTCTCGGGCACCGCGGTGGAATTTTACCTTTACCTGCGAAGGTTGATGCAATACGACAATTTCCAGGCTACAACAAAGGGACTGCAGGAATTGTAGGTATGGTGAATTTCTATCAGCGTTTTATCCCATCAGCTGCACGCATAATGCAACCATTGTTCTCCGCACTATCCGGCAAAAACAAAAGAAAACAGTTGACCTGGTCAGATTCAATGACAGCCGCTTTCAACGAAAAAACATGCCTCGCCGACGCAACCTTACTTTCGCATCCATGCATTCAGGCTCAAATTGCTCTGACTGTTGATGCATCGGATATCGCTGTCGGAGCTGTGTTGGAGCAGAAGCTTTCGGGTATTTGGAAACCTCTGGCATTTTTCAGTCGCCAATTGAGACCACCGGAGCGCAGATACAGTGCTTTTGACAGGGAACTTCTCGCGATTTATTTGAGTGTGAGACATTTTCGACATTTCGTCGAAGCCCGAGAATTCACAGTGTATACAGACCCATAAACCGTTAACTTTCGCCATGTCCAAGGTTTCGGAGCCGCAAGACAACAACGTCATCTCTCCTATATCCCTTCACGACAGGTCAGCACGACAACACGTGGCGGGAAAATCTAATGTCGTTGCGGATGCCCTATCACGACCATCAGTGAATGCAGCGAGCGCCCAATTGTCGCCTATCGATTATAAGGCTATGGCCAGCTCACAAGAGTCCGACCCAGAGATCCAAGCCTACCGAACGGCCATTACAGGTATGGAGTTACAAGATGTTCCTTTCTGCAGTGATGGTACACTACTCTGCTACGTTTTCAACTGGCCGGCCAAGACCTTATTGTCCCAAAAGAATGGAGGAAGAAGATTCGACAACTTTCATAACCTCTCTCATCCTGGTATTCGTGGAAGTCGAGGTCTAATCGCGAGTAAATTCGTATGGCATGGAATTCGGAGACAGATTGGTGAATTCGCTCGGATGTGTATACCCTGTCAGCGTTCTAAAGTGTCACGGCATATTCACGCTAAAGTGGAGCCTATCGCCGTTCCAAATCGCCGATTTTCTCACATCCACGTCGATCTGGTTGGACCATTTGTCGAAAGGCTTTACTTATCTTTTGACGATTGTCGACCGCTTCAGCCGGTGGCCAGAGGCCATACCGATTAAAGACACTCTAGTCCACCTGTGCTCAGACTCTAATAAGGTAGTGGATTGCCGGATTTGGCTTCCATTCGTATATTACAACCGACCGTGGACCGCAGTTTACGTCACAACTCTGGAAACGTTTCCCAGTTACTTGGTGTATCTCTACATCGCACGACTGCTTTTCTCCTCAGGCCAACGGAATGGTGGAACGTTTTCATCGACATTTGAAAGCATCCCTCATAGCCCGCCGACAGCACATGGACTGATGAATTACCCTTAGTTTTGCTCGAATATACGAATTCCCAAGGAAGATTTAGGAACCTCGTCGGCTGAACTCGTGTACGGTGAGCCCTTGCCTGTGAATTCATTGTTTCCCCGACTTCGCAAAATCCTTCATAATGACTTTCTACGGCGCTTTACGCGAAACTGTGTCAAGTTTCCCCTCTCTCTCACATCCATCATCGTGTTCTCAACGAGGCTATCCCAGCAGATTTACAACGCAAATTTGTGTTCATCAGGCGTGATGGACCCCCTAACGCCTCCTGCCTCCTTACGACGGTCCTATTGAGGTGAAGTAACAACGGGAAAACTTTGACAGTTAATCTGGCGGCCGACACGAACTTGTTTCAGTCGATCGCATCAAAGTGACGCATTATGATCCACCGACGAAGTTACTGTTGCCACAACGCCAAGACGAGGACGTCCGCCTTTACACCACCACCAGCGAGGCCGCCCAATCAAAAAAACAGTGACCCGTTTTGGTCGCCGCACTCAACGTCCGCAGCGGCTAGGTGTGGAAGTTTAATGAAATGAGCTGTGTAGCGTGATTCAGTCTTGTGACTGAAGTCTCAACTCTACTTGTATTGTGATTTCCCTAAACTTTCCCATTTTCCCTATTGCAGGGAAGTAACAGGCACTGCCGCACGGCTCTGACCGAGCGTAAATGAGAATTGTCATCTTTACAAGACACATAATAAAGTAGAACTCACTCGAATCAACACGCGTTCTACAACATTATGCTTTCTAATGAAATGATGTTAAACAATCCAAAATGTTTCTTCATAAACATATCATAAACCAATACATATATTCTAGCTAAAAAATATCGTCAAAACTATCTGTATCCTTTTGTAAAATAACACTATTAAAGAATCTAAAACTTCCAACAATGCTACTTAGTAATCACATAATCCTTTAAGAACCGTTGTAGATTAACTGTGTACATGGTACAATGGTAGAAGTACATGAATATTTATGTTGCTCCCTATGTCATATTTCATAACTCATAGTCTAAGTTTTTTTGTCGGAGTTTCGGAACTGCATGAGATTTTATTTTTGTTTTCCCCTCCAATAGGTTTTTTAATCAGGTTGGATTTTTCTGTGCTTATCAATGTTCTTGTTTAGATAGTGTTTAGTTTCTCCATCGTGCTTCTATATATGGTAAATAAGAGAGATATCGAAAATTAGGACGAGAAAAGTCAGAAACGTACTTCAGTGATGGAGGCAGTTTTTCAGGAACTAGCTTAAACAAAATATGGGACTCGTCGGTACACAGATAGAAGGGAGGCTGATGTCATTTTAAGTCGTTTCAGTTCTGGCTTGTGCTTCCGAGAGCTTGACACATGCTGCATTTATCAATTCTCTAGTTGATTGCAACGCTTTCAGGGCGTCGTCCTCTTCCCTCTGCAGCTCTAGTTCGCGGTCTTCGATGATGGTCTTTTCATGATTGATTTTTTCTAGAGCTCTGCCATTCGAAAAATATCACTATTCGAATATTCGAAAAATTTAACGAGCGAATATTCGAATATATTCGAATATTTGGCCTACATTCATTTAGATGAATCTAGTACATTTCTTCGACATGTACATTTCTGATTAAATGATTCTTTATTAAAAGTATTAAGTTATGTTGTATTAGTTAGATATAATTAGGTATTAAGTTGGATTGTTTAACAAGTAAATTAGAATTTTGAGTTTATTTATCATTATTGAAAATTAGTGTTTATAATTTAGTTCAAAATCAAAAGACAAGAATGATAGAGATAACGTAGATATTGTTAACTTACTCGAATTTTATTATGTATTATAAATGCATACAGGCTAAACAAAGTTCAATTCACTACAGATTTAACATACTACATTTAACATATAGATAATTTTACACATTGGCTACAATATATCACAAAACCCATTCGTTATAATGTAAAATAGAGATGTTATAGGGCATACAAAGCTAAAAAATTGTATTTTTTTGTTAATTTTTTCAGATATACTAAATTATGTACGCTAACTTTTTTAATTTACAATTTAAGGTGTAAGTTTATCGAGAGAAGTTGTAGCAAATGGTCTAAACCATTTGTATTTCAAATTTGAAGACGATGGATCCAGTCATTTTAAAATAGCATTGGAAAAACCACACATTTCTAAGTCGAATTTCAGGCATTTTTTGAGATTTTCATACTTAATCTGTCAGCGCTAACAATAAAACCTAATTGATTTACCAATGAGAAAAACGAATTTCACTTCATTTTCTCATAACGCTGATTTTATTGTTCTAATCAATACAGTGCGGTGTCTATGTTTATTTAATGTCTTTGTCCTCAATCGAACCGATGATAGATTAACGAATGTACACTGCAGCTCATAAAATTTGTATGTAAAATACAAATACATATACCGGGTAAATACTAGTTTGTTTTTCACCTCGAATATTCGAATATCAGAATCAACATTCGAATATTCGAAAATTAATGGTCATTGAGCGAATATTCTGGCCGAGTATTAATTTTTTCCTCTTCTTTTTCCGTATGCATGGTTTCAGCTTCTTTTTCCTCTTGTATTAGTTGCGCCTTTTGAAATTGTTACTTTTCGTCCATCTCAGCTTCAAGTCCTTTGAAATATGAAGAAGGTCTGCTTATATGTTGAAGGGTCGTGGAAACGAACAAGCTCTTTCACTGAGCGAATGCCGATCAACCTATCTTCCGACATATTCGTTCTATTGCCCCAGCATCAAACCAGATCTAATGGGAGTTTTCAAATGGATGTATCTGCATTCGTCACCTCTGTCGGTTTTCAATGAAGAAGTTTCATTCCAAAAATGATCAATTCTTTGTTGTTTTGGTATTTTACTAACATCTGTGTCGCGTTGTAGCAAGTACCATTCGTCCGTCTTACTTTATATAGATTCAAGTAAAATTAATCCCATCACTTTCAACTCGTGAATGAGGTTGACGCAAAAATAGGACAAAGTAAGACACGTAAGTAAAAAAAATATGACTAAATGGGACAACTTGACACCCTACAGAACGAAACTCCGGCCCGGTTCCCACTCTGAGAGTTCTTCCAACCAGGCGCGGCGAAAAAAGAAATTTAAAACGAATTCAGTTGCTGTCAATTATTATAACGCTAAGAAGTTTAAATGTAAATTAGTAGATCAGCATAAAGCACAGATGTAAAATTCATCTAAAATATTGAAATCTTGTCTTTCGATCAGTCACTTTTTGTTCAAAATTAACAAAAATCTCCAAAGTCCCCTAATCCACCGATTACCGCTCCAACGTGTCAATAATCGGCCGATTAATTGGTACACCCATGTTTATTGCAATATTTCTGATTTTTCAACTCAGTGGCACTTAAATTGATCGTACATTGGTACATCTGAGCATGTCTTCCATCAAATCGTGTGGTGTTGTCTCCTACACCGCAAAACAAAAAAATCGAGGTTCACTGGTTGTTCCGAGCACGAGCATTTATTGCTGCAATTTGTCAAAGGAAATTCGTCTCCCTCGGTGTAGCGACGATGAATTTTGAGCGAGGGTATTTTTTTAATGAAGTGTAATATGGAGCTCATAAGATTTAGACCTTGACTATTCTCTGATGCCCAGTACCAGCATGTGCGTTTACCGCATGCATTGCTTGAAAAATACGGTACTCGCAGTCAACGAACATCACTGCCGCACATGTAAAGAAAGTCCCAAAAGATCTGAGTAGAAATTGCGAATATCAGGGTGGCCTCGTTGCTTGTTTGTAAAAAAAATCGAGTTCATTCGAGTACACGAGATCCTACAAAATCGAGTACATGAATGTATATGAAAGTGTAATAGCGACAGCAACAATATCAGTAAGAGAAACACTAACAGCAAACTGCAGCGCACGTCATATCATTATGAAGCCTGTGAGAATTAATTTTCATAATAAGTCATATGTTGAAACTATATACTATATGTGATAAGCATGATCAGAGTAACAAGGCTATGAAATATTTTTTGCAGTAGCAATTAGCATTGATGTTTTCTATCACTTATCAGAATACGAGCACATTCGAGTATCTTCAAGCATAGAAATTCACTTTCGAATACACTCGAGCATTTCAGCGAAAATCGAGTACACGCGGCCACCCTGGAATATTTGCACGAAGGGTACATTATCAAAGCAAAAATCAACGTACAAAAACCGACTGCAACATTGATGAAATTACAAAATCAGAAACCACATAAATGATGGATGTTGAAGAATGATAGAATACTTACCTCTGCCTCCTCCACCTCTTCCGCCTCCCCTTCCTCGACCTCTGCCTCCACCGCCTCTTGTGTCACCGCCGATGAATCGTTGAATAGGCAGTAACTTGTACTTGTCGATGAATAGCTGTGAGAAGAAATGATAATAAAAAAAGTAAATTCATGTGAGAAATACAACAACTCACTTTTGTTTCTGATTGAAAAGATTCTGCCTTCACTTCATCCAACAGTTTGACGGAAAAATACTGATTTGCAAGACATCAAGAAAAGTAAGTAATCTGAAGTTCTATGTATTTTTTACTGTCAACAGTTGGCGTTAAGTGTGATTTAGCTCGTGAAATAAATTCTTTTAGGTTCATCCACTAATACACTGCGTATTCATGCTGCCTATCACGATACCGGATGCATAGCAAGCGGGCAGATACAGGATCTCGATCATCTCGGTTAGCATGACTTAATACTAACAACTGGATATGACAGACAATTCCGGCTTCACAGAGAAAAGAAGACAAGATATTTCACAATATTATAAACGCAAAATTTGCATCACAACCTATCTTTGCAACCTGTAAATCTAACATTGCAATTTATCACTTTCAAATAAGTGTATTGCGTGCATTTGTATTGACCTGGGATAATTCAACAAATTTATTGCCTTATTTGCTCAGTTTTTATTATCTTAACGTCCAACTCGTGTAAGAGTTGTCCTGTCCACGGGTAGGCAAATAAAAACATCATTCATACGCTATTTACTGAATTGATTGAAGTTGATTAAAACTGCACCACACACAAAATTTTACAGCAAAAATCGTTAAACCATGATGCAACAGAAATTGCGAAATTAATGCGCTGTACCACTCCATGGCTATAAAATTGAGCGAGTATTTGACTTATCTGTCCTCAAAAGATTACACAGAGTCATATCGCACATCAATCTTTAAGCTTTTTCTCCAAAGATTATGCTTCTATTGTAGGCTCAGAGACTGATCTGTAATGTCAATGCGATATGCACCTAGAGAATTGCCACCGATTAATTGGTAATAGGCCGATTAGCAAAATCACTAATCCACACACTCCTGCTCAGTTCCGAATTTTAGAAAGCTTTAGAGCTATATGTTATCACATAATAAAAAAATACAATAACCACCGACATAAAAAACTAAATTGAGAAAGGATACAACTTTTGTAACTGTTCCAAGAATCTCATCAATTTTCCCAACTTGCTGCTTATTCTCCAGGAAAATTGGTGCATTGAAGTATGGGACATCTTTATTTGTTGATTTGCACACTAGGTCGCCTTCACAAAGGTGGGATAATTCTCCCAATTCTACAATTTCATCAGGTGGACCTTGATCTCTAAAATCTCGAAAACCGCCACGTCCACCTCCGCCCCGTCCTCCTCGAAAGCCTCCGCCTCTTCCACCGCGACCCCGGAAACTCATCTGCAAATTCAGTAGGATTGTGATATTTCAACTGCCGTTGCCAACATTGACTTTTAAATGAGTGCATTAATGCGATCTGCAGTGTTATAACAAAGGATATTATTTCTTGATACATGCACTGATGTTTTGACGTTATCTTATTGTACACAGTTTACTAGCGGAAATGAGCACGATGTTTAGAGGCTTCTTACAATGCTAGTTATCATGCATATTGCATGTAATCGTGCATGATTTCTCAATAACAAGGCATTTAGTTATAAAGAAAGTTTAAAGACATTTTCGATAGCCATTAAACACTAGAACGACCGAACGGGTCATTTTGACCCAAAATCAATTTTGAAGTTGTTTACTAGCAAAAGTATCAAATGTTTTAACTCTGAATTCCGTGACTTTTCATTCATTAGGTTGAAGTTACTTCACAAGAAAATTGAAGTGTAATTCTTTTCTGGTTTCGAAGCTATAGGCCCTGGTACATAGAACGACCGCCCGGGTCATATTGACCCGACATCATTTCTGACCGATTTGACCTTATTTAAAAAACAAATCACGTCCACACTAAATCTTTTCAATAAAATGAAATAGGAATGCCTCTATGAAATGCACGTTGTACAAACACAAAGCTTTTGTGAGTGCTTCCCGCATATGTTTTTTTTCCACATGTGTTGCACGTAGAACCTGTTTTATTTTCACACCCTGCGATGCTGCATCTTTTTCTTTTCGTCGATTTCGTTTGAGCATGATGGGAAGATGTTGGCAAATCTAGGCTAGAGATGTTCGACGAGATACCCGCAAGCTGGAAGATCAAATTCAATATATATTTTTTCCTTGTGGCTGACGAGCTAGTGCATTCCTCATGCAAAATCCAGGAGTTGACAGCACACTTGTCCAACAAGTCGTAGAAGACACCCAGAGGCGTCGCTAAGGACACATCATTGGGGGGGTGTTTGCTAAATTTTACCTGATTTACAACTAAGAACCAAAATTTACCTGATTATTGCACACACGCATACTCACACACACATTCCAACATGTTTCATGATTATAACCTGCAGAAGAGGTACCTAGTCATCTAATCGGCCGGAAATGACGCCTATAAATGAAAAATAATTTAATTGGTGGTTCATACGAATATTATTCATATTGAGTAGTCTCGACTGCTAAGGAAATTTTCGATGGTGTTTGCATCGAGAAAGTTAACACGCTGTTAACAATAAACTTCTACGCACAGAGATGACGGTGTGCCTTATTCATACCGTGCGCTTTCCGCGGTGCACGTGTGACTGACGCGGTATGAAGAAGGTTCGATGAAATCCACCGTAGAGATGACGCAATAGACTCAAGAGACAACGCAATAGCCAGAACTTATATGAATCAACGGCTAAATACACTACACAGCTAGGCAGAATGAGTTGCAGGCGTTTCAGCGTCAGGTGATTCAGTGCCAATATTCACTGGCCACATTATAGGTAGGGTACTGGAATTACATTTCAATTGCACTTAGATATTTTAAATTTAGCAGAGCTAACTTACATCGTCTTATGCTCCAATTTTTAAGAAAATGCGAGGCGACTGTTCCTCCCACAGAATTAGATTCATCTGCGCGGGCTTCGGTTTCCTAGAAAGGAAGAGTTATATGTAACCTTAATATCGAAATGGTACATCACAGAATTAGACAACTTGCTCCTTCTCGAATGGATAATTCGTGTATCGCTTGCTATTGGAAATGGCAAACAATAAGCTGCCAGCAGAGGACAACAGAGCCAGTGAGAGATGCGTGCGTGCTGTGATATCACTCCTCGCACACACCAAAACACACATCGATGCCTGGCTTCCATTCAATGTATGCACCATACAGTGAGCAATGCCGAGGAGAGGATGTGGAATCATCAAGTGAACTAATTTTCGTACGCCTGCTACTTTCTTTAATAATGATCGGAAGGGCCAATATTATGGAGAAAACGTGTGGGCAATGATCTGAATTCTTCGAATCTGAAGGAATTTTGGCAATCGAAGCACTTTGCTGGAACTCACATTAATCCTTTTAATCCTCACATTCACATTAATCACTTTTTTTCCTATCTCTGTTAGGTATAAGGAATTCCTTTTTGCCCACCTAATAGGTTCCTCAATGTGCCGTCCATCACATTCTTCTATCACATTCATTAATCACACTTCTAGCAAACCGAAGCAGATAAACAAAATATTTAATTCTGTGGTTCCTCCTGCTCGCATATACAGTCATCCCGGGTAGAGGTCGTTTTCAGCGCGCTATGTTTGACCGCTTTCGCGTGACAAATCAATATCATCGACAGCAACTAACCATATACTTTCTGGTGTCTAGAAAGGGTAAGAATTTCCCGACATTATGAATTGTTTTTGTGACAGGACGTGTTTTTGTGGCTAAGAACAACGGCAGTGAATATTGGAGCTGAATCGCCGGCAAACCGGCGGTTTACCTGACATTTCTCATTTTACCTGAATCTTTTAATAATTTCATATTGGGGGTGTGTCACGGTCCCCCACACCCCCCCCCCCAGTCGCGACGCCTCTGAAGACACCAACCGGCCATCGCCGTGTAGCGGCTTTGCAGCTGTACATTCGGAGCATGGAGTCAGCAATATCAACACCAGTTTTCGTTGAATTGTATGTTAGAACTATGTTCGGCTTTTTTCTTTCACTTGAATCGACGTTAATTTCTTGATGCATCGAAGAGAAGAGCACTACATTCCGAGTAGGCTTACATTGATGCGAGACGGCGATAATCCGGCTGTCTTCTTCCAACTGATAAAACTGAGAATGGTGTAATGGCCTTGTCTCTTTCATATCATTGCATAGATCTTTCGAGTTCATTCGATTCATTTGTTCTTTTGCAACAGCTCTTGCATTTGATTCACGGTGGTAAAATAATTGTCTGCGGTTACATTGTGACCGTTTCTCAAATACGATCTCATTAGTTCTTCGATCACAGCATCACTCAATCGACCGCTTCTCTCTTCTTTTCCGATATATGGAAAATAGTTCAGAATATATTTGGTTACACAATCAACCAAAAGCCAAAGTTTGATTCCAAATTTATCTGGCTGTGACTTGATAAACTGGATAAACGAACAGCGATTTTTCATCGGCAACAGCTGCTCATCTGTCGCAAGGAACGCCGACGGTGTGTACGCCGAAATAGAATTCTTGACGAAATAATTCGAAATAATTTCGTGACATTATCCTAGATACTAAGGGAATGCCAAAATCATTTGACCACATACTTCGTAAATCAGCACGTCTGTACCCAAAAATTCCTCGAATGTATAATATAGCAATGAATGATTTGAGTTCTTCCACTTTTAATTCTTGCCAATCACTGATATCTTTATGTACAAGCCAATCATTAGTATTGACGCAGATTTTACGAAGCATAACTTTATCAAAAAGTAAAGACCAATTCATCATCAACTTGTCTTCGAATAAACGATTTAGATCCTGGCTCATTCCTCAAAATATTCCTCTCCGGCGCCCGTCCACCAAGTTGCAATTCATCGATCCGATTCCAAACAAATCCACTTTTACTTACAAAGTTCTCATTGTTTACACTAGCACTGTCACTATCATTCGCAGCTTCGTCACTCGTCGAGCCTTGATCACTACCATCCTGATTGATAAGCGCATCAGTGACATTCTCTGATCCTTCATCTTCTTCGTCAATAAGATCGTCCTCAGAATCATATGGATCCAAATTCGCCGTGTCTTCAGGTCTACCAAATAAAATATTCAAGGCGGATAAGGCATTCGCAGCAGCCGCTCGTCGACCACCCATAATTCGACAGCATAAAATGAAAATCGTTATGTGTACAGAGTTACGTGCACTTCGCTTGGCTGACAGCGTCTTTGTCTGTCTTGCTGCTATCACCTGACCAACTTTCACGTGACTTGTCAATGTATTGATAATTATGATGACTTGTCATAGAAATGGATCTCACGTCGCACGGTAAGCCACGCGCTCGACACTAACAATAAACTATCTATGCGAGTTGTAGACAATTATACTCACGCAGTGTGCGTAACAGCATGAATGGATGGATTCGCTGTTGGTGCGCTCATGCAGTGCCTGCAAAATCATCAATTTACACCTAATTCAGACATCTTCAATAAAATCTTTGATCAAGTTTATTTGCTTTTCATTCTACTTGCTTTACAAATATAATTTTTATTGCCTACTTAAAGAATTTGACAGATTTTATTGAAAGCTTTTTATTTTAAGCAGCACAGGTCATTTTGACACGCGCGGTCGTTAAAGGAGTCCTAAAGTTTCGGTCGTTCTAGTGTTCTAAATTCTAGTCGTTCTAAATTTTGCGACATATCAAGCATTTTCATTATCAACCTAAATCTCAAATAAGACCGTTTCGATAGATGCATCAATATGAGCATTTATAGAAACGAACATGGATACTAAGCCACCTCAACAAAAAATGTTCAGAAGTTCCCAGACATCATCGAATTTTCCAGATCTTGGAAGACATTTCCCAATTGAACAGAATATCAAAAAAGTACTACATTACGCGGCATTTTATTATGAACACTTGTTATCATGAAATTTCCATATGTTTCAAGCTTACAATATGCATCTGAAATATAAATAATACTATACTAATTCATAGATGAAGATCCAAATATCCCAAAAATGATAAAAAACAACTCTATTAAAAAAATGAGAGATGCTATCTTACATAATCCTAACCGCTAACTGTTTCTTAAGGATAGGCTCTACTTGCAAACGTACTGAGAACGAAATGTACACTGCATGGTATTTTAAGCATGCATCAGCACAAACATCGTCATGTCCTTGAGATAAATATGCTGCCTCAATAACTGAATGACTTCCTGATGGCAACTTCATCTTTAAGCAGGACGGTGCCCTATGCCATAAAGACAGTTCAAACAAGGAGTTATTCGATAGTCACAACGTTCAAGCTCTTCAATGGCCAGGAAATTCCCCAGACTTGTATCCAAATGAAGATGTCTGGGGATTCATGGAAACCAGCATCTCAACAAAGATCATCACAATACGTCAGCAGATGATATCCGAGTTGATCAAATTGTGGTTTCGTAACGTTGCATTCAAGCAAAAGATATGCAACTGTATCGACAGTATGCCTCGACGGATACAAGCAGTTCTCAAGGCCAAAGGCGGACATACGACTTATTAATAGTCTGCTGCTTTTCTTGATTTATTCTGCATGTCATAGGTTGATCGTGTACGCGTTATTAAATCGGAACTTTATTTCCTTATTAGGTGATTTTATGACGATTTCATTGATACTTTATAATTACGTAAGATTCCATATGCCAATGCAATTTTCTAAAATGAAATTGATTTTTGTCATTCTCAAGCTTTTTGAATCTCGTAGCTATCAATTAGTATAATAGTATTCAAAGATTAGATGCATACTGTAAGCTTGAAATCGAACATTGACATTTTTTAATGCGAATATCAGTACATTGCTATGCTGTTGCACTCCACGGTTGGAATAGAGAAGACTTCATTCTAGCAATACTTTTGCGATGCAGCAAACTTCTACCACGTATTTGACCTATATTACCAATAATAAGTTTCTGATAAACTGCACTATAATGGCTATCGATGAAATTAAAGCAAGCTGATATAAGAAAATGTCAAATTGATATTTTGGCCTGTGTGAAACACTTGCTAAACAGGTTGACTTAAGTGTGTAGTCTTTAATCGAATTTCAAGATTATGACAACGATCACACAAGGCATAGAATTAGTTTTACATCATAAAAAAAATATTAGGTTCATTTTCGTATCATTTTGCATGCCTGAAATTGATGACGTTCCACAATGAACTAGCAATGGTGTCCTTCATCATTTTTGGTTGTAGCAGATTGCATTGACTTTCACTTAATAATAATAATAATAAATCGTTTATATTTTGAATGATAATCATGCAGTGCAAGAAACATTCATAGTGTTCTATACATTAAGGAAATCAAAGTGGTGACAAAGTAATTACGTTGCATTAAACAACTTTATACAAAAGGGGAAGAATGAAAGAGACCGACGTTTAGTTCGGGAGAGTGGTACAGCAAATTTCCCTGAATAAGTCAATCGGCGTGGAGCAAATTTGTTGAGCATATGTCCTTGTACTAGCGTAGAGTGAAACACGTTTAAGGCCTTTTGCTGTCTTCTTTCTTCTAAACTGGGCAAGCATTCGCGTTTACAGGTGGCACCACATATTATTCGATGGCATCGTTTCCGTATTTTCTCCAATATTGTCGAAGATGAAGTTGTCATTCCGACCATCAGCGGGCAACTATACTCAATCACACCAAGAATCATTTGAGTATAAATCTGAATGAGATCCTGCTTGCGTATCGAAGGAATATTACAAACAGTCTTGAGCAGGTGTATACGCTGTGATGCTCGCTTTGCTATGTAGATGATATGAGACTTCCATTTTGTATTTTTGTCGAAAACTACTCCAAGAATGTTAATAGAGTCAGAAGTGGGAATAGATGTTATAGGTAAGCGTCTATACTTGTTAGATCCGATAAGCATAAGCTTGGTTTTATTGTCATTAAGGATCAGTCCATTTTTGTCACACCACTCACGAACATTGCGTACTTCGGTATTGACACTTATATCGACGTCATCAGAGTCTGAAAACTTGGAGATTATAACAACATCGGCATATCTGTACATTTCGGAGGATGGTAATAGTTTGTTGAGTGAACTTATATACACACAGAAGAAGTAAGGAGATAGAACCCATCCCTGAGCGACTCCAGATGCAACTGAATTATTTAGTTTATTTAACTTAAATTTATTTAGTTTACGAACTTGAAACGCAGTTCGTTCCGGAAGTGAAAATAATATGAGCAATTTGAGTTTGAACACGATGAGCCATTTCAAATCATTTCAAATCTTAACAAAAACCTCTGACAATGCCTCACAAAAAAATATATATAACCTTCATGCGTCTCATTACATTAGCTAAAATTGGCCTAAATTAACATACAAAATGACATATTTTTGAAGTATTTTACTATCAAAATTTCTATATTTGAACGAGCGAAAATCAATACTTTCATCAGTAACTGGGTCACTGAATGTTGTCCTTTACACAGTGACCAGATTTCATCGCTGGTATGCATACTTTTTACTTTTAAAGCATCGATTTAAGCAAGCGATTTTACCGAATGCTTCCCGAATGCAGGAATGATTATATAAGTGTTCAATTAATATGCTCGCAGCTACATCGCTGAAATCCATCCCCGGAAATATAATTTCGAAAGACAACCCGCTGTCACTCCGTGCATTGTATTGACGAACAAGGTTTCGAGAACTCCTGCTATCATCACGCCAGAGGTAGAATATTCGTCTTATTTTACTTTTTACAGATTTTCCAAGCCCTGAGGGTCGTTTTGAAGTACAAGTCGAATTTCTGTGACCAACCTGTCTGGCGAAGTTGACGCGGAGATGTTCTTAAGATCTTGTGGTTGATTTGTCATGGTGGCAGATATGAAACACAATCTGATGCAAGCAAGAAAAGTGTGACATGTAGATTGGATTCCGTAAAATTTTGTGGAATCGTGACAATTTGAGCATTGATCTGAGGATGTTCATGACAGACAAGCGCAAGCGATGAAAGGCTAATTTTGTTTTTTGACAGATACATTGAAAGGTTGGGAGCTGCGAAGTTTTTTTGGGAAGTGGGCTCAAGCCTCCATAGCCTTCCATTTCCCGTGTGCCTAGTGATTACTTGAGACACACGGTCGGGATGCCTTCAATGGAGAATCTTCTCCAGCAGTAGAAAGCGGGATTTTCCATGGAGAACAGGAGTGATGGTAATAATGTCCCAGATTCTGAGTTCATTTCTTTATGAGAGCCAAGATGTCGCAACATCCAAATGTTACATGACAAGAACTTTATTGGCAGGCCAACTTCCAAACTAGCTCACAATGTTGATGGAGAAGCACATCGTAAGTCAAAGATAAAGCTAAACAGGGTCCATGCAAGTTTCTCTGATTCGATTCAACCTTGGATTTTGTCATTAGCATCGCAGAACTAATTCATCATTAATAATTAATCACGCATTTACGCTGCTTTTGTACGGGAATAACTTTAATAATAGTTTATGTTGAATAATATTCTGTATTCGCGATATTAATGGACAATGTATCAAACGAAAAATTGCAAAAGAAAACGTGGGTTCCAAACTGAAAATCATGTGCGTGCATTTGAAAATGTTTTGGCTCTCAAGCATTAAAAGACTTTACTGAAAATTTCTGACAAATAGCTGCATAAGATTGATGTTATCCGATGATAGAAATGTGTATGGCAGCATCATCCATGCCTGTTCTATCAATCCTCCGATGTCACATCTCTGCTCTGCAGCCTCATGTGCTCCTCGAAACTTTTAAATCCAGTCCATTCTTTTGAAACAAATACATGCAACCAACAATGGCATCGGTTGTTCAGGACATTTATGACCTGAAATTGAAAGAACAGCACACAAATTTGAATCACTTGAACAGCAGAATGATTCAACATTTCCGTCACACACATATATGTATATTTATCAGGGTCGAAGCCATAGACATCGGATTACGTTGTGACAAATCATGGACATTTAAAATGACAGACAAAGAACTCTATTGACAAAACCTTGGAACTATGCCATAAAATGGACAAAACTATGGACTGCTCTATGGACAAAACCATATACTAGGGAGTTGTAGGGAACACGGAGAACCCATAGAGCAGCACCTATGGACAAAAAGATGTTTGTTTGAATTTTTCAAACTAAAGTTATCAACTGCTTGTGCGATATTGAAAGGTTAGCTTCTATCATTAGATACGTGAAATCGGGTTCCACCACGCTACGATGGCAACACTTTGTGAGACATCTAATTGTGGTAAAGAAGCAAAATTACGTTGTCCGAAATGTGTTCAGCTTGATATCGCGGGATCTTATTTTTGCTCACAGGTAGTGATGGTTTGTTCCTAGTTGACTAAATATGCGGAAACAGTAATCAGTTCTGTTGGAAGATTCTTGATTTTCTTAAAAAAATCAATAAATAGCAGCAAACTGGGATAGTGCTACACATGAAATATACGTGAATGAACGACAAATTTAAGCTAACTGTAACTGAATCCAACCACTGAATGTAACTGTAGGTTGTCTACGGATTTCTGACAGGTTCCGCTAGACGGCCATGTTTTTCGAAAGTTGACAACCAAACATCAAAGCATTCACATTCTTTATTGTGTTTAGCAAGCATCTATTCTTCCTCTGTAGGTCTGAATACTTGCATAAAAATCATATCTCGTTTCCGGATCGTTCCGGTTTCTGTTTGTTTTATTTTCGGCTATAGTGCATATCCTAATGCAAAGTAATCTCTGCACAGTTCTCGCTGCACACTTCTGTGGTGTCTTGCATCCAGGTGACCATGGCACTGCTAACTACACCAGTGCACATATTAGTGAGATTTGAATTTAGATCAACTACGATGTTTTGTGATTTCTCATGATAAGTGCAATGAAATCAACCTGCAAGTCTAACTCTTTCTAATTGTGAAATGCATTATAATACATTCATTTGTGGGCTTTAAGCTGGATAGGCATTAAGGCTTAAACTATTCGAC
Source organism: Prostheceraeus crozeri (assembly GCA_907163375.1). Classification (NCBI taxonomy): domain Eukaryota; kingdom Metazoa; phylum Platyhelminthes; order Polycladida; family Euryleptidae; genus Prostheceraeus; species Prostheceraeus crozeri. The sequence goes on along the minus strand of CAJQUW010008253.1, from coordinate 53,055 downwards.
ACTGGTGCCTTTTACTTGTGCGCTTCTAACCTAATTGGTCTGAGACCTACTTGCATTAGTTGGAAATAAACTTGTGATTTCTGTCAGTTGAAATGAATGCAAAAAATTTCACTGCTACAATAGCGAATTTTTGCCGATGCCATGATTCATGGGTGTTACATGATTATCCATTGATTGCTTAACGATATTAACGGAAATCTTATCCACTTGAGAATGTGGCCTGTGAAGCTGTGTCCCAGCGCGATGGCAAATAAGATGAACGAAGGTATGGTAAATGTAGTTCTTTATGCCGGAAAGTTCCATTTGTGTCTGGTAAGGAACTTGATAAGCTGAGACATTTCACATTACGAAATGCTATAATATTTGCCGGTGAAATTGAATCAGCACTGATGGCATCCTCTCCTGCCTGTTTCTTCTGTTAGCTAGGCTATCAAGCCTATTGATTTTCGTTCTTTGAGCTCAAATTAAAGAAGAATGTTCAAACTTCTTCGTGGCCCTGCGGCCCAGATTGATCAAAATCCGCTTTCGGACAATAATTCGACATGGTTTGTGAAGCTTCAGGTCGGTTGCTTGCTCAAGGTCTATGTTGCAATTTCATTGAATCATTAAATATTTTAGATTTAATGTGATGACACTAGCTATTCACCGTTTGCTCATCACTTGCTAAACATGCTAGCATGATCCTAAAACTCATCAAACATTCTCAATTAGATTGACCCAAAATTTATTATTCTTTGTCTTGCAGAACGATGGTCGTGTGTATATAGTTGAATAACAGCTACTAACAAGGCTGCATCAGGTTGGGGGTTTGAGATTTTTTACAGTTCTCACTCTGTTGAAGCACCTGTTAAAATCTGACAATACCTAAATTACAGTGGCATTATCAATGCTGACATGTATACATATATGCCTAATTTAAATCAAAGCTTAAGGGAAGAGGAGGATCCTATACACCAAAGGCATATTAACAGAAGATCAGAGACAAAGAAATAAAATCAAAGAAGGAAAAGTGGGATTAATAGAAGAATGTGACTGAAGAACTGAACAATTATGCATTAGTACAGTGAAATATAATTGAAATATTAATGAATGAAGCCTTGTTTTATTCGGTGCTCTGTGATCTCCCTGGTGTGTATAAAGTGAAGCTTGAACACCCTTCGCACGTGGTAAAACTTTGTGTAATCGGTTTACGTTAGAATTATTTGAATTATGAAGGTGTGGCACAACGCAGTGTCATTGAGGTGCAGTTAAATGTTAAACAGACCTGTCAGTCTTCGAGAAGCCAATTCAGGACGCGAATTTTCAACCACAGTTTTGCAGATGCAACGATTATGCGAGTGAACGTGAAACGCATTTTCAAATGGAGCTAAGATTTAATGAGTGCAACAAATATTTGTGCAAGCAAGCGATAACATTAAGTTAGGACTTCTCCTAATAACATCTTTGTTCAATGTGTAGTTTAAAGAGCATGTTCACACAAGTTGGAGGTGTTAGTACTTGGACACACAAAATTGTGCACATTAATCTCGGCAAATGATGGGCTAAAGTGATTCATATTTCCAGGTTAGGGAAGCACAAAAAGCACCGTTGTTGGCTGTAGCTATACTTAAGTGAACGAGGCCTTTCATTAGGGTTCAGTTGACTTCAGGGTGATTAGGAAATCTTCAGGGTTCTGTTGAGTGATAATGACATACACGGAGGACATGGACTTACCGTGACTGAGATTCTCAGTATTGACTTCATGATATTTGAACCACTACGATGGACTATATCTGGACACAGATTGTGTCGCGATAGGGAACAGTTTGGGGTCTATTGCTGCTAACCTGTTTATTGTGAACTTGGAAAGAATGTCCAAGGTGAGAGAGTCCTGTCTTCTGGAAATCCATTTCCATCATTATGGCTGCGGTATGTTGACGATGTGCTGCCTCACTGGGGAAGATCCGTGGATGGTCTGTTGAATCTTATGGAGCTCTTGAGTTCTCTTCATCCAAAAATTCAGTTTACCATGGAATTGGAGGCTAATCGTGTCACCTTTCATGGATGTATGTATTGACCGCAGTTCTGACGGTCTGGTATTTTCAATCTTTCGAAAACCAACTCACACCAACAGATACGTGCAGTGTGATTCGGTCCATCCTATTGGTGTTTTCAAGGGACTTAACCGCTGTTTATCTGGTAGGATTGCCGACAGTCGATTTTGATGCGATGAAGGTCAACGACAGAGAAGGTAGGTGCAGGAAGAGAATCGTAAAGGAGGCCTGGTGGAGGAAGAAGTCATCCTCGTCGAAAGGCAACAAGCACAGAATAAATGATTCCTGGCTTTAATGACTTTCTCTTGTATTTTTTTCTGGTATCGCGACTTTGCTTTCTTCTACTGATCTATTAGTAGTGTGCTTATGAATTACTTTTTTGTTAACGAAATTATTTCTTTTGCAACCGATTGATTTTCACTTTCTATGCTGTATGCCAAGTGAGCTGCATTTTGCAATTTCTTCTGTCAAGAATTGTCATTCGCCTGACGATTACGGGCTGGGCTGGTCGAAAGGCCTCGTTCATTAAAGTGTAGCTACAGCCAACAACTGTTTTTTTTTGGGCTTCCCTCGCCTGGAAATATGCACATGAATATGTAATTCAGATTTCTATTTTTTGCAAAGACATGTAGATTTTTTGCAAATATTTTATGGTCGAATTCCTGGGTCTGTGGGTAAATATTCCAGCGGCATACTGCGATGTAGAAAAATGAAATCATACTGACGTGGAACTGTGGAAAATCTTAAATTATTCAAGAAACACTTGTTTTTATTCTTAATCTTTGAAGATTTATTGTGTAAACTTAAGATTAGTTCCTTGAGCTTCTTTATGTTAGAATTATCGCTGAGGATCCAATCTATAGGAGCTTCACTGGTACAATATTTTCGAAGTTATCTATGGTGCTCGGATATTGATACACAGTTTCTTACGGGGGCCAGTAGTCGTACAAAGTAGACGAACACCTCTTTCGTGTGCCAGCACTCGGATCCTTCACAATCATGTCTTCAACTCAACTTCCTTTTCATCGAAGACACAAAGGTTGCGCATCTGAAAGCCTAGTTATACACATGATAATTTTCCTACGTTTCAGATTTATTCATGCATAGGCCCAGGCCAGAGACAATCGTATCCGTCTACAAACACATTCGCGTGATAATTTGAATAGGAGATATGAATAGTCAATATGAAATATTAGCAGCGGTCAATCATTGATTGTATGAATAAGCTACAATCGTTGAAGTGTTTTCCATCAGGAATTTCACCTTTTCTAATTCACGAATTGTTGAACTGTTGTCATTTAGGTAGAAACTTTTCTACAAATGTTTATTGTCATGTAAATGACAAACTTAACTTCATGTGAACATCGCGTAGAAAAGCTTGAATAAAATAATTTTTAAATAAATTGAATTTAGGACTAATTTATAAAAAAAATATTTCATGGATATTTTGATAATAATAGTGAGGTGTAGCTCCATCTTTTTGAAATCATTAGATTTACGTCCAATTTCATCAGGTAATAGCTGCTTTGCAACATTCTCATGTGTCAACGTGTACATAATCTCTAGAAATAAGAATGGTTCAAGAAAAACGTGATCCCAATAAACCACACAGCAATGTCAATTTCGGCGAACCTTAAGCGTCGTCATCATGCATCCAATGAAGATTGTTTTACCACCAAAACCGATTTGTTTTGTTTGTTTACCTTACTTGACACTTAAAACTTAGCCAAAGTGATGATTGGCAACAGAGTTGAAGCGCTTTTGCTATTATATGACATAAATAAGTATCAATAACTTAAGGACTGAACGTAAAGGACTCTGCACTTTACCACGGTCTCGTGCCACAATATTAACATCAGTGATTTCAAGACTCAAGTATCACGATGTACATGGTGAACACCTGCAAAATTAACAAGTATTAGGAAAGATCCTTTTTACAAGTTGATTACCAGGAATGTATTTCTTGGTTACACAATATTGCGGCATATGATAAAGCGGTGCATGTTGATATTAGTCGCATTTTCTTATAATTTCCTATGCTTCCAGACTTTATGGACACCCGGCATGTTTATTCTTATACATAATTAACAAAATATTTTTAATGAGGATTAGCGTAAGCAAGTTAAGTAATGGGTAAAAGACCGTTCCAGGACACCATAAAATTCAAAAAAATAGTATCTTTAAAAACGACATAAATTCATGAATTTTGACCCTTTTTCAGGTTTTTAAGACCTAAATTCATGAATTTAGTCGTTTTTAAAGATACCGATTTTTCAAAAAATGGTACTTTTTAAATGGTCTAAATTCATGAATTTTGGTCATTTTTCAGGTTATGAAGAAAAAAACCGTTTTTTAAAATACCCAATTTTTCAAATTTTTCAAAATCTCAAATTTGAGAATTACAATTTTCACCCCCAAAATCATGACCGTTCCAGGACACCGAAAATCAGAAAAGTTAAGAATTTCAAATTCATGAATTTTATCCATCTTTCAGGTTTTTAAAATATATCATGTGACTAATAATATTTCTTTAAAAATGGAAGAAACAAAAGTGGAAGAAAACGCAAGAATATATCCTTCGTTATCTCAGTTAAAAATAAGTGAATTGAATAAAGAAAAACACAAAGATAGAGTACGTTATATGAAAGATAAGGAATCTCAATTATTATTAAGATTAGAGCATTATAAAAAATTAAGAAAGAGATGGACTAAAGTTAAGAATGTAACACAAGGAATTGGCATATTCTTAACAATAAGTTTAGGTGCTTTAACAATTGTTATATCTTCAGGTGTTTTAGTAATTCCAGTAGTTGCTACAGCTTTAACAGGTACGGGTGTTTTTGCAACTTCACTTGTTACAATGTTAGATAAATCTTTAATAACTAAGAAACGAAAATCATTAAAAACTAAGCATTTACATATTAAAGAAGTCTATGATAAACTACATTACTACTTTCAAAGAGTATGTGATGATAATGTTATTACGTTAGATGATTGAAAAATTTGATCAAATAGCTAATGAAGTAAATCAAATATCATTTCAATTACAGTCAGAAAAAGTTGATGATAAGAATAAACAGGATGGCAAAATTTCTATTGATGGCAAAATTTCTAGTGATGGTAAAATTTCTAATGAAGAAAATGACAAAATTTTTTTAGAAGAGCTAAAAACTTTAAGCGAAAATTTAAGCAAAACTTTATTAAACAAAACTTTATTAAACAAAACTTAAAACGAGAAAACTTTAAACGAAAAGATGTCAAACAACAAAGCAATAAAAAAATAATTTGTTCAGTTAAATGTTTTTGCTGTATTCCAATGTTACCACAAAATTCAAATATTATATTTTAAAAATGGATAAAATTAAAGCTGATAATTTTAAAAGAATAAAACAATTAGAAGAGTTAATAAAACAAAGAAATATTATGAAAGAAAATCATCTTCAACATAGAATGATAAAAGCTGGTATTCAATCTGATATGTTTGCAGTGACAGGCAGATATCTGTCGTCTTAGATGGCCAAAAGTCTTCCACCAAGTTTGTCAATGCAGGAGTTCCTCAAGGGTCAATTTTGGGACCCACTCTTTTTCTGCTGTACATCAACGACCTCCCAGACTGCCTAGTGAGTAAATTGGTTATGTATGCAGATGACACAACACTCTTCAATTCCAATGAGCGACTCGCTAAAAACACTCAGCAACGTCAGCAGTTATGCGACGTTCTTAATGAAGACTTACGCAGGGTCTCAGAATGGGGCGTCAATTGGCTTGTTTCCTTCAATCCTTCAAAAACTCAGAGTATTCTGCACTCACGACTTAAAGGAGATGATGATCATAGCATTAAGATGTCAGATAATAGGATCAGAGAACAAGATTCCATCTCCTTCCTTGGATTAGCGGTTACGAAAGACTTGTCATGGAAACCGTACATCCAATCCATTAGCAAGCAGGCAGCTCAACGCATTGGTAGTCTCTATCGTGCCAGCAGCTATCTTCCACCACAGACTGTCTGCTATCTTTACAAGTCCACTATTCGTCCTCTGATGGAGTATTGTTGTCATCTGTGGGCAGGCGCCCCACAAACGCATCTTAACCTCCTTGAACGGGTTGAGAAACGTGTCAAGAATCTCATGGGTGAAAAACTTGCTAGCAAGTTGCAGCCGCTCTCCGTCAGACGGGATGTTGCTTCACTCAGTCTATTCTACAGGTACTATTTCGGTAGAAGCAGCTCTGCAGTAAATGAGTGCGTACCCAAACCTAAGATCTTCTCCAGAAGCACACGCAGAGCTAATGCACTCACATGCTATCATGTGAGCTTAGAACGCGCACGTACTGTGAGTCGCTCGAAAAGCTTTTTTGTTCGCACGGCACAGCTTTGGAATCAGCTTCCCCAGACCACTTTCCCTGACCAATACAATCTTGATACTTTCAAGAGGCGTGCGAATAGGTTTCTGATGGGGGCAGCTTAATCAGATTATAAGATCTGTTTTTTTTTTTCTTTTATTTATTTACAGTAATACAATTTATTAGTTTTTCATTGAGTAACCCCTAGCTTCGTTTATGGCTCATAGCTGTGCTAGGGGTGAAAATTCAGTAAAAAAAAAATGTTTGAAAAAATGCAGCAAACCCAGCAAGTAAAAACTGATTTTGAGAAAACTATGAAACCATTTAAAACTCTTGAAAAAGAAAGTACAAATAATGATAAACAAATTGATATAACAGATCCAGAGCACAAAACTATATTAGATGACTATGGATTACTAGAATCAAACATTAATAAGAAATTACCAAAATCTATGCAATTTGAACATTCTATTTCATTTATAGATGGAAAAACAATACCTAGATTTTATCTCGGTCAAAAAGAAATATTTCCACAACCTTTTCGAGGTTTAATTTTTTCACCAGATAAATATCCTTTTAATTTAGATAGAAATTTTGTTGATCTTTTAAGAGGAGCAGATTTAAATAATTATGCTGTAGAAGATCTCATAAAATATAAAGCTATGTTAGATAGAGTTGGTGCAGTAAAATCTCTTAGACGTTATAAACAATTAGAAAATTTATTATCAACGGGAGTTAAAGTAGGAAAAGGTTTTAAAACAGAAACAACTGTATTTTTACCAGATGATCCACAAGAATTACTAAATAGATTAAATATTTTAATATCTGCAATAAAAGAAGGACATAATTCTAGTTTCAATGAAATTCATGCTATATTGAAAAGACTGTTAGAAAAGAAGATTCTAAATGAAGAGGATTATAAAAGTATAACGGGACATCGGAGATGTCTTCCAGGGCTTCGCCCGTAGCTGAAATATGTTGTTGTTTTTAATTTTTCTTATAAAAGACATTTATTCAAAATTTTAACTAAAAAATGTGTTCAGTAGATTTAGACAAAATCAATAATCATTTAGAAAATCTAACAGAGATTTTGGGTTCATCAAAATTTAGTACGACGTTAAAAATTATAACAACTACTTCATCACACACTTGTAATTTAGAACCCATTCTACATTTGGAACAAAATAAAAATTATCAAATTGCATTGACTAGTTTCTCCACATTTAACACTATTCAAAACGTTATCAAAGATGTGAATGATCAATTTAGATATTCTACTGATAAAGGCAAAACATGGAAAATACTAACTTTTCTTCCTGGTTCTTACGAAGTTGAATCAATATCAAATGAAATTAAGAGACATTTAGGTATACCATTTAAAGATAAGAAACAATTACATTTTGCAGTTGAACCGGCAGTTAATAAATTTTCTCTTACTTTAGACGAAAATCATCAAGTTGATTTTAATCATGATAGATCATTGTCAAAGCTATTAGGATTTAATAAACAAACCTATAGTCAAGGTTATCATTTAGGTGAGAAGATTCCAAAAATAACTGAAATAAATTCAATTGTTGTACATTGTGACATTATTGAAGGAGGATATATAAATGGTAAATTGTCAAATTTAATATTCAGTTTTCCAGCTTTTACTGTGCCCATTGGTTATGGATTAAATGTATTTCCCCAAACATTAATATATTTCCCTATTACAAGAAAAACTATTAACAACATTAACATGAGAATCACTGATGAGAAAGGACAAGAAATAAATTTTGGAGGTGAAGAGATTATGATAGATCTTTTGGTTCGGGAGGTATAAACTCCCACGCGAAGCTAGAGAAGTTTAATTTTCTTCTTATTAATATTCTTATTCTTTAGAAACAAAAAATAAAAAAATTAAAAATAAAATTTTTTTATTAAAAAATGAGTGAAGTACTACCATTAAATAAAAAAAAACTTAAATTTAATCATCATCCAAATTTATTTAATAAATTTTAGTCAGTTATTTGTGGAAGATCAGGATGTGGAAAAACATATCTATTATTTAAAATTTTAACGACTCCAAATTTTTTGGATTATAACAATCTTATAATTTATACAACAACAGCAGAACAACCCGTCTATCAATTTTTAAAATATGGATTTGAAAATAATCTTAAAAAACAGCAATTGCTTCATTATTCAAAGAATATGAAAAATCTGAAGATGAAGAAGAAATAAGTTCGTGGTGTGAAGAAGCAGCAAAAAATAGTCAGTTAGTAGAATCCAATAAAAATAAGCATATAAAGATACAATTAATAGATGATAGTGGTAATATGCAAGATCCTAGTAAACTAGATAAAACAATGAAACATTGTGTAATTTTTGATGATTGTGTTAATGATAGAAATCAGTCAGTTCAGAGAAATTATTTCACAAGAGGTAGACATAATAACTGTAGTGTTTTTTATTTAACACAAAGTATGTATTCATTAGACGGAAGTGTTATTAGAAAGAATGCAAATATATTTATACTATTTGAAGTAAATGCAAGAAACTTAAGTGATTTGTTAAGAGATTTATGTGTAAGAAATAAAGATGAATTTAAATAATCCTGTAACAATGCTTGGTCAAAAGATTATGGATTTATCACAATTAATATTGATAAAAAAATTCATGATAGAGTTATAGAAGATCTGTTTACTGAGTAATAAAAAATTTTTATACTGAGTAATAAATAATAAAATTTTTATTCTAGACTGATTTAAGTAATAAAAAAATTTTTTCTAGACTGATTTAAATAATAAAATTTTTTTCTAGACGGATTTAAATAATAATAAATAAACTTTAAAAAGGTGAAGTAGTTATTCCATCAGGTAAAATTTTTCTTTTATCATCACATGGATCTAATGCTAATTTATGTTCTTCTTTTAAATACATTTTATGTTTCTTTGAATTAAGTCTATAATTACATGCTGTTTTTATTTCATTATTAAATAATGCATTTTTATAATCTTGAAATGTTATTTGATTAGCCACTGATGCCTTTGAAATTCCTTTTAATGTTTTATGTGTTTTAATATTATTAGTTGTATCATAACAGTAACATTTAGATTTTAAAAATATAGCTTCTGTTATGAAATCTTCATTTCCTAACTCATCTTTTACTTTACATAATTCTGAAGGATGAATAAAATCTTTTATTTTATCTATTTCTTCATCAAGTGAAGAATTATACGGTATTGTTAATTCTTAGAAAACGGAATCCGTATCTGTAAAGTGTAATTTATAGTTTTCGCTATAAGCAGGTGCTAAATAATCATATATAAATCTATACATAAATAGTTTAGCTAATTCTAATATAGTGAATCCAATAAAATTAAACTGATCATGTTTTACGCTGATTCGACGTAATTGTACAGCACATAGATTATCACTAAATCTAGTAGTTCTTTTATATGTAGGTTTCCTTGTTAAATTTTGAAACCTATCTTTATCATAAACTATTTCAATATTTTGTCTATTACGCACTTTTTCTAAAGTCTTACCATAAAATGCATTATTCATTAATTTGAAGAACACGTTTCCAAAATCATCTTTATTTCTTTTAGCTATTTTACGTTTTTCAATATTTAACTCTATATAATTTTTTAACCACCTAGATTTTTGATAAAATAGTTTTCGATGTATTTTGGTGAGAATCATTCCATGATCTAAATACCAATCTAGCATTCTTCCTTCAACAACATACTTTCCTTTATTACTTTGTGTTAACATAAGTTTTTTTGTTTGTCTGTATTTCTTAGGAATTATAGATTTTTGATAATCTGAAAAATCTTCTATATTGGGAATTTTGTTTTCGGGACAGAAAGGAAAATATTTTGTTTTATCTTTTATTTCATCAGGGTATACTAAATCAACTTCATATGTATAACCATGATTATAATTTCCATCATATGTTTTTTTGATAATCTAGAATATTACACCATGACATTTCGCCTGTTGGTAATTCTTGTATCATGCAAGAAGAATATAAGCTATTAAAATCATAATATAACAAATAGTTTTCTCTCATGATTTCATCAACTGCTGCTTGACTATCTTCATTTGATATAAGTCCTTCTATATTTTGATTAAACAATTTTATAAACTGATCACTTTCTTCTGGAGATAAAGGTTTCATTATTCCATAATCATCAGGATTTACTTTTTTATTGTAACACTGTACATAACGATTACCTAAAACTGATGAAACTCCACCTCTAATTCCAGATTCAAAAAATAATAATTTATCATATGTATTCTCTTTATAATGTTTAAGTTTAACACCTGTATGTTTTAATCCTGCTAACCATGTTAAACCTGGTGTAGAATAACAATAACATGGATCTATTCCGTAATATTCTAAACACATATCACGAAAGTTATCGAAAAGATCAGCTAGTATTAATACATCTATCTGAAGATATTTCATTGTATAATCATACATTGTTCTACAATTTAACTCTCTCCAATTTTTTCAGCTTCTGCATAATCTTCTTCAGATAATTGTGATTGTTTTAATGTTGATTTAAATTTATTTATTGGAGGAAGTTGTTTTTCTTCGAGGTTGACATTTTTTTAAACATTCATTTATTTTTTGATTGGTTTCATTTTCTTCATTATTTAATTCTTTATTGTCTTCATTTAATTTTTGTATCGTTTCTATCTTATTTTGATATTTATGGCCATATTCTTGTACTAATATTTTTGTTTGTTGTTGATAATCTGTTTTACATTTTTGTAATTTACATTTTTCATGTAAATTTTGTAATTTTTGTTGATATTCTAAAGATAAAGATAAATAATCGGAATCATAATTATGATTACGTCCTTCACAATTATTATGATTAATCATTATTGGTGATAATGTTTTAACAATTTCAAATTTTTCAGTACATATTATATTTCCTTGGTAAAAAATATTATGATGCATGTAATTTCCTCTATCATTATAAACTATTTCTGATTGACATAAATTTTTATTATTCAAATAAAATTTTTTTGAATCTGAGTAAAATGGAGTAATATTACCAATAGAAACATAATTCACATTTAATTCAAAAACATTTACTTCAATTAAATTTTTATTCTTTTTATGAAACTTTATTAACCTATTATAATCATATGGAAATTCATCTAAACCATCCGAAAGATCAAATTCATTTATGTATGATTCTTTATTGTAATGACTTAGTCTTTCTTTGTGATATTTTGCAGGATGTAAATGTGCTATAATACTCCACAGAAAACAATAATCATCTTCATTTTTTATGTTGATTATTTGTGGTGAACTGAAAGGTAAAGGAACATAACTACCACCAGTATTATTTTTATATTTATCAATTACTATTTTCTTAGATAGTATTTTAACAAATCTCCAACCAGATTCACGTAACTGGGCTTCAATTATACAATTTTCTAATTTAAGTATCATTTGTTCAAATATGGGTTGTATATCATTTACATTATGAATTTCTTGTGAATTTGTAAAATGTCGTTGTATTATTTCTTCAGGAATTCCATCAGGTCCATTTTTTGTATAAAGTACTTCTACATTCATATAACATTTGAAAGATTTCTTAAATATATTATAAAAGTTGGATAGAATATCAGAAAAAGTTTTATCGGTTTCATTATGTTCAACGGGCGAAGCCCTAGGTTTATTCATTAAATAAATATTTTATATCTGTTACGGCTTCATCAAATTCATCTATTTCGTTAAATTCATCAGTATCGCTAAATAAATATCTTCCATCTGGTACGGGCGAAGCCCTGGAAGACATCTCCGATGTCCCATGTACATGTTCATCTTCACTATTAAAAACTTTTTTATATTCCGAATGTGAATAATCATCAAACATTTTTTTAACTTTTATATCAGTAGGTAATGTTTCTAGATAGTTTATATAATTATTTAATTTTAATATATTTCCTTCATCAACTCGTTCTACATTTTGAAAATGCAATTTACTATTTAAATGAGATTGATAACTTCTTTTTGTTTGCAACTTTTTTTTACATAAGTTACAATAAAACTTGGTATTTTCCATTTTTTTTATTTTTTAAAGAAAAAAATTGTGTTTTAATTTTAGATATAAACATTCTAATATCAAGGACTTGAGAGTTATCATATATTATTATACATTTCACGTTCTTAAGTTATTTTATTTTCTTTTTCATATTAAGTTTTATCATATAACGTTTTATCAAAAGATAATTTAAATTTATTTTCACTAACTATTGATTCTTCATCATCATCATCAATTGATTCTTCATCATCATCATAAATTGATTCTTCAACATCATAAATTACACTTTTTGGTATAGGATGCCAGTCCCTGATAGGATACCATTCCCTGATGGGAATATCTAATTCTAAATTATATTTATTATTTGATAATAATATAATAGAGAAAAATATTGGTCTTTGATCTCTTTTGGAAAATTTAATAACACCACCATAATCTGAATCACTTTTAGTTTTTATTAAAGATGATAAAATTTTAAATTGATTAGATGTAAATCCTAATTCAAATTTTGTAGACCCTACACATAGTTGTCTAACAGTATCTTCAACTATACCATCATTATTATTTTCAATTGTAAGAAAATGAAATTTAGATAAATTTTGATTATATGTAGTAGTAATATCATGTACATCAGTATGAGATATAAATTTTTCTTCACTTAAATTTCTATAATTACTAATATTTTTATAATCTTTTTTACCATTTACACCTTTTTCAGATGTTTCAGAATCATCATCTATATTATCATCATCTATATTATCATCATTATTATTATTATAAGATTCTTTAAGATCGGGCAAAGCCCTAGAACCTTCGGTTCGTTTATTATGATTATGATTATGGTCATTGTTAATAGTATAAGGTGTTGTCCACATATAAATTTTCTCTTGTTGAGCTAAACCATTTATATAAGATTTTAATAAATTAATATTTAAGTTTGAATATAATCCTATATAAGTATCATCATCATATCTTTGCGGCATTTCTAATGTTTCTTGTTTATAAATTGTATCTCTATAATATACTTGACATAATAATTCTTCGTTATGTTTTTTACTTTCTATATGAATATTATATTGGTTTTGTTCGTCAACAAATAATTTAATTTTTTCTTTGGAAAAGATTTTAATTTTTTAACTAATTCTCTAATATTGATATAATTAATAATTTTAGTTTCTATCCAATCTGTATTACTAATTGGTAAAACTGCTCTAATAAAACCATAAACATTATTATGACCAATAATAACCATATTTTCTTTGTTCAGTTCAACATAAGCTACATCATTATATTTGCTTACTATATCCATAAATTTAATAAACGGATCACCTGGAAAAATACAATAATTAGTTTCAATACAAGGTAAACCTTTTGTTTGTTCTCTAAATATTTCGGCTTGTAATTCAAATAAAATATTAACATCTATACATGGATTATTATTATTATCAAAACATTTATTTTCAAATCCCGTTGATCTCGTCGACTAAGAAGAAGAGGATGATGCGGGCGAATATAATTTTTTTAAATTTGGTTTTTCCATTTTTTTATTTTTATTAGAAAAAATTTTATTTTTTTATTTTTATTAGAAAAAAATTTATTTTTTTTCTCATTATATAAAAAAATTTATTTTTTTTCTCATTATATAAAAAAATTACTTTTTTATTGTTTTAAAAATGATGTTACCAAATGTTGGTGGAGGTGCATATATCCCGAATAATCGTGAATTAGAAATAGAGATAGAAAATTATATGAAAACTGGAGACGTTTTATCTGGTCCATTGCATCTTTCTATTCTTCCGCAACAAAATACAGAGTTAACAAATAAACAATATGTTGATACACAAATCAATGACTTAAAAGAAAAATATATAAACGATGTTTTGGTTCCACTGATGAATGAATTAAAGTTGCTTAAACTTAATGACAAATCATTAAACGAAAAATTATTAAAACTTGATAAAAAGGATAGAGAGCTGGAAGCAGATATAGCAAAACTTTTTAAAAAGATTTCTGAACAATCAAAAATTTTAATATTACTTTCTATAAATTTAAAATCTGCAGTCATTAAAAATAAACAACAGATAAAATTATTGAAAGAACAATTAGAAGATGAAATAGAAAAACTACCTGAAAGAATTAAAAAAATTTAAAGCAGTTACAAGCTACATTCCAAAAAAGTGTTGATGAATTAAGTTCTAAAATTACTCAACAAATGAAAAAGATGAATAGAATAATAAATGAAGTAAACTCACTTAATCAAAAAGTTGATAAAATGAAAACTCCTAAAATCAATTTAGAAAATGAATTAAAGAAAAATTTACAAGAAAACTCTAAAGAAAATAAAGAACAGTTAGATTCTGTTAAAAGACAATTAGATGTTCTTAAAATTAAGTTAAATGCTCTTAAAGCGGCGTTGAAGATGAATCAGGAGAAAATGCAAGTTAATAGAAAAGAAATTAAAGTGCATCACACGCTACTTGACGCAATAGATAAAGTGCAACGGAAAATTAATAAAGTTATCACGAAGTTGTTGGACATTCACACGCGTAAATCTTGATCATAAACGTAAATCTTAGCTCACATATTAACGTAAATATTTTTTCCCAAAAGTCAAATTTAATCCTAAAAAATGTCTATAATTTATAAACACAATCTTAAACATTTTGCTTCAAATCAAAGAATTGCTCATGAACCACGTATGAATCCTGTTTATCATTATGATAATAGAGAAACAGTTCACACGGAAGGAGCTGGCATCTTTTCTGGTATTGGAAGTATCGTTAACTTAATTAAAAATAATAAAGATTTGATTACATCTGCTGCAAAAGGAGCAGCTGCTATAGGTAGTACAGCTAGTGCAATATCAAATGCTGTTAAGTCTCAAAACGAATTAAAACAACTAGAAGCTATTCGTAAACTTAGGAATGATTCTGAAGAACTAAAAAATTTTAAAAAACTTTCAGAGGAAACAAAAAACAAAATTGCTAACATAGCTGTGGGGGAAACCTTGAGGAGCGGAGCTCCGTCTGATAGTAAACATAAGAAGAAATCAGGCGTAGCCATAAAACGTTCAATTGAAGAAATAAGAGGTAATGGCGTGAGCAGCGGAGCTGGTCTAGCAAAATTCTAAAATATATTTTTTAGTAAAAATTTTTTAGTAAAATTTTTTTAGCAAAATTTTTTCTGTGTGTGAGAAAAAACAAAAAGTCAAATTATTTTTTATAAAAATGTCTTCGCTAATTGAAAATAAATTTGAATTAGATAAACCACCAGGTGTTAGTTATAATCAAAAAAAGAATGACTATATAAGAATTGCTATGAATCCCGGATCTTCTAGTAGAGTAAATACTGGAGGAGATTTAATTTTTGAAGTTGATAATCAGCAGAGTTATATATATCTACCTGATTCATTTTTACACTGTGAATATTCTTTATATAGTGATGCCAATTTTACAACACCATTACCAGATACCGATAATATTGTACTAGAGAATAATTTTTTTCCAAGATTATTTACACAAATGCGTTTAGATGTTGCAACTCAAAATATAGAAACAATAAGTGATTCTCCAGGTGTAATTGATACAATGCTTAGATTTGTAACAATTGGTGAAAATAATAAAAAATATGAAATCGAAGGTTGGTTTCCTGATACTAATGATGGTATAATTGTTGATGATTTGACTCACGCTGGAACAGATGCCGCAGGAATTGCGAAAGATGTAGAAAATATTGCAAACTATTTAAATAAAACAAATAATACTGCATATAAAGAAAGACGTGAGTTTAACAAGAAAAGTAAGCAAACAGTAAATTGGTCATTGTCTCCATTATTCGGATATTTAGATTATGATAAAATATCATATCAATTAAAATTTAAATTAATAATTCATCGCACAGCAAATAATGAATTAATCTTTTTTGGTAAGACTGGAAAAAAGCATATTTAAAAATTGATAGACTTGAATGGTGGATTAAGCATATTACTCCTAGTTTAGAGATTGAAACAGCTATTGCAAAAAGATTAAATACTAACAAACCAATTCCAGTAAATTTTCTAAAGCGTACTGCTAGTTCAGTAACTTTTTCCGAACAAAGATTTAACTGGCATTTTACTAGAACTTCGAATACTCCAAGATATTTATTACTAACATTTCAAAGAAATAATTCTCCAAGTTTTGATAAGAACAACAATCTTTTTCATATTAATACAATTCGAAGTTTACAAGTTTCATTAAATCAAACCCGATATCCAATTGATCCATTAAGATTCGATGATACCAATAATCAATTTATGGAAGGATATGATTCTTATCGAAATCTTTGTATTGAATTTGGAGTTGAACCACAATTAACTCCTGGAGATTGGAGACATTTATATCCTGTTTTCTGTTTCGATTTAAGTGCACAATCTGAAGATATTATCAAGACTGGTTGTGATGTAACAATTAATATTGAAATCGGTTGGAGCCAGGGAAAAAACCAAGGTGTTCGGTTTACGTTTTTCTTAAAAAAGACACGATGCATTTCGTGCACCTCCGGCGCACATGTTCACGCGAATAATGAAGACATTGCACAGTTGGTGACAGACGCTCAGACGATGACATCATAGCGCGGATGATGTGTAACTACAGTGCTAAAATAAATAATTTACTCAGACGAATACTACTAAAATTAAAAAACAAAAGTAGAAGGACAAAGTCAGAAAAAAGGAAAAAGAGAATTGAAAGTCAAGTATCATAGTACCTCACTCCAAACAGATCCAACGTTGCATTCCACCTTGTTGACACTGTTGAACTTCTTGGACCACAACGATTCTTTGATGACACGTATTCGGTATATGGGATCGCTGTCAACTGTACCACAATTGTCCCAATCAATGTCGTGGCCACTGTCAAGCGTATGGTTGGCAACTTCCGAGGACGTGGAGAAGTTCCTGACATTTCTCTTGTGCTCTTTGAGCCGCTCCTGTGAAGTTCTCGAGCTTTGGCCGACGTATGACCACTGGCAATCGACATCCTTACACTTTAGATGATAAACGGCACCGAAAGGCTGAGGTTTTGCGGGTCTCTTCTTGACTAATAGGGACTTTAGCGTATGCATGGACTTGTAGTGTGTCTGGATACCAAGCTGAGTTGGTGTCTTCGAGATCGACTCTGCCAGACGGGGAACGTAGGGGATTACGCATCTTACGTTGTCCTCATCCGCAGTTTCAGCAGCTTCATTTGGTGGAGGATCGAAGACACGCACACTTTCCCTGGGGCCTGAAACCATTCATCTGGAAGACGCGTTGAAGCGATCGGAGCTCATCGTCGAGACAATCGGCAGAACAAACCGCTCGGGCTCGATGACAAAGTGTCTTGACAAGTCCTTTAAATACACTGGGATGGTGACAAGAAGATCGATTCAAATAAAGGTTAGTATGGGTTGGCTTTCTATATACCTTGAACGTGATGCTGTTGTTAATTCTTTGCAGAAGGATATCCAAAAAAGGAAGAACCGAGTCGACTTCGAGCTCCATGGTAAATTGGATTGTCGGACGAAATGAGTTGAGATACAGAAGGAAATCTTCCAATTCATTGTCAGGACGAATCCACTGTACGAGTATGTCGTCGACGTAGCGGTACCACAAATCAGGAAAATAACGATTCGAGTGGATGGCAGATTCCTTGACCAACCTTTCAAAATGGTACATGTAAAGGTTTGCGAGGCTGTAACTGATGCTGCTTCCCATGGCAATCCCATCGGTTTGTATGTAAAGGTCGTCCCTGAATTGAAAATAGGAGTGATTTAAGCAAAAACTCAACACTTTCATAAATTCAGTCACTGTCAATATGCTGTGTTCTCCGAAATCTGAGTCGTTCACTATCAGGTTGTGTATCACACTCAAAGATTCCTGTACGGGGACATTGGTGTATAAGGAGGTTATGTCCAAACTTAGTAAAGTGCCCTCATTGAGGTCGCTCACCGATTGAAGTTTGCGGATGAGATCCGAAGAATTTTTAATGTAAGAAGGTCCATTGGCAGAATACGCCTGTAACACTCGTGCGAGCATTTTGGAGATAGGAGCCAAAAGAGATCCCAAAGTACTGACTATAGGGCGAAGCGGTGTATTTGTCTTATGCACTTTAGGCAATCCATATAGGTGCGGGGTCTGGTAGTGTGTGGGACACCAGTTCAGCATAGTCCATCTCGTGATTCTACCACTCTCCACTGCTGGTTTGAGGAGGTCATGAAGCTGTTTCCTCCATTTCAACGAGGGATCAGAGGTTAATTTTCTGTAAGGGCCCGTCAGAATCAGTTCCTCCAACTTGCTATAATACTCAGGACGGTTCATCACAACTACTGCGTTCCCTTTGTCGGCAGGTAGAATTATAATCTGCTCGTTCTCTCTCAAAGATTTGATAGCCCTGCTTTCTTCTCTGGAGATATTGCCTTTACCAGGTAGTTTCGATCTCTTGATGGACGTGGCAATCTCAGTACGAGCCCATGATTTCAAATCGCTGGGCAAATTGACGATGGCGCTCTCCACACTTGCAATGATGTCGGTAGTGGGGATGCGCCTAGGAGTCACAGCAAAATTGAGACCCTTGCCAAGCAAACTGGTTTCACCATCATTCAAAACACTGTTACTGAAATTTATGACGACGTTGGATATTTGTGTAGAGTCAGTGGATTCTTCAGTTTTACCATATAGTTGGCGAAGACGTTGGATCCGCTGACTGAGGCACTCAGATTGACGACCTTCAGTACTCCGTCGACTCATGGAAATAAAGAATGATGAATGGTTTCAGCCCCAGGGAAAGTGTGCGTGTCTTCGATCCTCCACCAAATGAAGCTGCTGAAGCTGCGGATGAGGACAACGTAAGATGCGTAATCCCGTACGTTCCCCGTCTGGCAGAGTCGATCTCGAAGACACTAACTCATCTTGGTATCCAGACACACTACAAGTCCATGTATACGCTAAAGTCCCTATTAGTCAAGAAGAGACCCGCAAAACCTCAGCCTTTCGGTGTCGTTTATCATCTCAAGTGCAAGGATGTCGATTGCCAGTGGTCATACGTCGGCCAAAGCTCGAGAACTTTACAGGAGCGGCTCAAAGAGCACAAGAGAAATGTCAGGAACTTCTCCACGTCCTCGGAAGTTGCCAACCATACGCTTGACAGTGGCCACGACATTGATTGGGACAATTGTGGTACAGTTGACAGCGATCCCATATACCGAATACGTGTCATCAAAGAATCGTTGTGGTCCAAGAAGTTCAACAGTGTCAACAAGGTGGAATGCAACGTTGGATCTGTTTGGAGTGAGGTACTATGATACTTGACTTTCAATTCTCTTTTTCCTTTTTTCTGACTTTGTCCTTCTACTTTTGTTTTTTAATTTTAGTAGTATTCGTCTGAGTAAATTATTTATTTTAGCACTGTAGTTACACATCATCCGCGCTATGATGTCATCGTCTGAGCGTCTGTCACCAACTGTGCAATGTCTTCATTATTCGCGTGAGCATGTGCGCCGGAGGTGCACGAAATGCATCGTGTCTTTTTTCAGAAAAACGTAAACCGAACACCTTGTTTTTTTCCCTGGCTCCAACCGATTTCGAAATATAATGCAGGGACTATTCAAGCAACAATTAATATTGAAAAAAAAGATTCCACAACTTCATTGATGGCTTATGGTTTATTGCTAGAAGATGTAAAATATTCTATTGAAATTCTTAATGGAAAGATGGCTAGGATAGGCTAAAGCCCAAGACTTCGTCGATTAATTAATTTTTTTTCATAACTAGAATGGATTAAAATTTTTTGGTAACTTCAAATTTTTTCATAGCTAGAATAGATTAAAAATTCTTAACTTAAAATTTTTTTATTAAAAATGTCGCAAGTGAAAAGTAATAATAATAAAACTGTTGAATTAAAATTACGTAATATTGTTGACAAAAATACCCCTAAAACTATTACGATTAATAAAAAAAGTATTACATAAGTAAACCAATGATTCAATTACAAGAATATTCAATTACAAGAAGAAAAGAATGGTGGAATTCTCCCATTAATTCCACTAATAATAGGTGGCATAGCAGCAGCAGGAAGTGTTGCAGGTGGGACAGCTGGTATTGTCCAAGCAGTAAATAAAAATGAATCAGAGAAAGCAGCATTAGAAGAACAAAAACGTCATAATAGAGACTTAGAGAAAGTTGCTAGGGGTGACGGAATAGTAGATAATTTTATTAGTAAATTAAATTTAGTTGATGAAGGAAAACGAGTTATTAAAAATATTCTCCACAATGTTGATGATTTAATTGAAATTAAAGAAACTAAAGATGGTTCTGGAATATATCTAAGTCCTAGTATGATAAGGTAATAACCTCAGGACCTTTGGTCCGATCGGCTAAAGCCTCTGAACAAGGTTCTATTCGGTAGAAATTTTATTTTATCTTTTAAAACGAATTCTAAAAATTCCGAAAATTTAATTAAATTAAAAATTTCTAATTTAGATTTATTAAATTATCTATTAAACAAAAATAAAAACTCAAATTGTAAAATTTATGAAGGTAACGACATACAAAAAACATTAGAAAACTTTCCTGGATTTATTTGGAGTAAATATTCGAAAGACAAACATCTTCCTGGTCATTCATATACCGGTCCAGGAACTCGATTAGATATAAGACTAGATGAGAATAATAATCCGAAACCAGGTGAAGAACCAATAAATAGAGTAGATGCCGCCGCTTATAGACATGATTTAGCTTATCGAAATCATGATCTAAGTTCTCGACATGCAGCTGATAAGATGATTCAAGAATTAGATAGTATTCAAAATCCTACATTTAGAGAAAAAATTGAAAGAATGTTTGTTAAGAAAGCTTTACAAGCTAAAATATTATTCGGCCAGGGTTTAAATGAAACGACAGCAAAGCTGTCTGAGAGCAACGCTCGAACCTACGTGTCTGAAATGTCGAATGACCTAGGACGTTATGCGTCCGAAATTCATAAAGAATATAGAAAGCCTAAATATTTATTGAAAGTAAAAGTATTTAGTAAAGATGATATTTGGAGTGCTGATCTTATTCATATGCCGAATGATTCTGATTATAAATACGCATTGACCGTTATAGATTTATATACACGATAGGCTTGGGTAAAGCCTTTAAAAAATAAAAGTGGTCTATCAGTTAAATATGCGTTTGAAGAAATCTTTAAAGAAAGTAATAGAAAGCCAAGGAAGTTGTTTGTTGATAATAGATCGGAATTTTATAACAGAAATGTTCAGCCACTATTTGAAACTGTTTATTCAAATGAAAATGGAGGGAAGGCCGTAGTGATAGAAAGATTCAATCGGACATTAAAAAATTAATTATTCAAGAAATTTACTGAGCAAAGAAATCAGAAATGGTTGAAGATATTACCAGGAATTGTAGAGCAGTACAATAATGAAGTTCATTCTGGTATTGAAGAAACCCCAAAGAATGCTTCTGACGACCCTGATTTGATAAGAAAAAAATATTCGAAAATAATTATTCAAATGAGAGTAATCCGAATTTGCAGAAACTTAAGCCGAAATTTAAAATTGGAGATAGAGTTAGAATATTTAAGTATAAGAATAAATTTGAAAAAGGCTTCGTTGGCTATTGGATGAAAGAGATATTTGAAGTTTGTAAAATAAACCAAACTTATCCGATTACTTATGAAATTAAAGATTTAGATAATGAGGATATCAGAGGCCGATTTTATCAAAATGAATTACAACGAAGCGATTTTTAATTATCATTATTATTGGAACTAACGTTTCGGGAATGAAATTCCCTTGTTCAATTCTAACATAATATCAAGAAATGGTACTCCTTTTTGTAATTTAAATAAAACATAAAGACATAATTGACTACAGTAAGTAGTTCCCGGTTTTTGAATTTGAAATGTATTATAAGTTCCATTGCCAAGTAATTTTTTGACTTCGTTTGTTGGAGGCAATCCATAAGAGTCAAAATAGTAATTATCTCGATTTTTATTAAAGAGACCTGCAGACCAATGTATTCCTTTTTCATCTGACGTATGAAGATTTGTTATGAAATTTATAGTTATTGTTGGCTTATTTTTTAGGAATTGTAATTCGTCTCTCGTTAGAACATGAAAATTCTTTATTCCCAATTGATTTGCGATTTTCTTTAAATCGAAATTTGTAGTTTGCGTTCCATATAATTTCAAAAACTCATGTTGCTCATTTTATAATAAAAAAATTTCTTAAGGGACCCCTAGAAGTCAGAAGGGGGGTATTGATTTAAAACTGTTCCATAATGATGACTTTCCTTACTACTTAGTCAGAAGGGGGGTATTGATTTAAAACTGTTCTCTAATGATGACTTTCCTTACTACTTATTCGATTTTGAAATCATTTAATTTAATCTAAATTGAAAAGGTACATTTGTAAAAGATCGGTTTATTAGCGGAGTTAGTGTTTCGCACATCTTTTATCAGTAGTAATTCATCCCTCATCAATATGTGAAAATTCTTTATTCCCAATTGATTAGCAATCTCATTTAAATCGAAATTTGACGTGGTTTGTTTGCCGTATATTTTTTAGGAAGTCTCAAATGTTACTCATTTTAAATGGAATAAAATGTATTGTTTAACAATGTTCCATTTTATTTTTATGAACTCCCATTAAGAGGATATTGTTTGTTTTATCTGTATTAAGACAATAGCAACATCTGTTACCACATTTCTCAAACCGCATGATTGTTTGAGGCGATCATGCGGGTTGTACATTCATAACATAGCGTTAATAACATAAACGCAATCTATTAATTCATTCTCTGCTTTGAGGGAATATTCTGTTGTTATAGCAATCATTCAATACAATATCGCAGTATCGATAGTCGAGACCGACTGTCGAGCCAAAACCGCAACTTTTCTGGTTTTGGTTTCCGATCCGGCTAGCGTTATGGCCGATGAAATGATTTACAATGCGGTGCAATTTCCCCATTGTCATTCAAGTACATTTAATCATACGCGTCATGTCATGCCCGTATGTTGTCAAGCAAACTTCATACAACAATGCCGCTTTGCTTAGATCACCATTAATAATTTTCACTTGCTATTTAAACACACACAATTCATAAAATGTGACACATTACAATCTTAGTTTAAATTTTATCATCACAATGGTTGGATCTACTGAAAGATCTGTTCGATTGGAGACAAAGCGGAGAAGAATTCAGAAGTTAACAAGGGAAACATCTGCAAGCACGAAGTAAAATATTCTTACACTTGGATATGAGAAGAATTTTTGAATATATCGGAGACTCGCACATCAATTATAGGACATAATTTAAGAGAGAGAAAAAATTGTAATTCTCAAATTTGAGATTCTTAACTTTTATGATTTTCGGTGTCCTGGAACGGTCATGATTTTCAAGGTAAAAATTGTAATTCTCAAATTTTGAGATTCTTAACTTTTCTGATTTTCGGTGTCCTGGAACGGTCATGATTTTGGGGGTGAAAATTGTAATTCTCAAATTTGAGATTTTGAAAAATTTGAAAAATTGGGTATTTTAATAAAACGGTTTTTTTCTTCATAACCTGAAAAATGACCAAAATTCATGAATTTAGACCATTTAAAAAGTACCATTTTTTGAAAAATCGGTATCTTTAAAAACGACTAAATTCATGAATTTAGGTCTTAAAAACCTGAAAAAGGGTCAAAATTCATGAATTTATGTCGTTTTTAAAGATACTATTTTTTTGAATTTTATGGTGTCCTGGAACGGTCTTTTACCCATTACTAAGTTATTCTGATTCTAAATAGGAATTAGGAGAATGATTTATTATGATTCAAAAGTAGCTGTGTTTATTGTGTGCACAATTGAATCTATATGACTACTGGCCATGAAAAGGCTTATCAACTTCAGGAACTTGTTCTGTGCGCTTGATATTTTTACATTGTTGCACACTTTCATAATGTGTCGGGGGATATATAATGCAGTGGTCGGATTCAGGCACGAATACACCAAAATTACCCTGGCATGAAATTTATGACCATCTTTTTATGAAAATCACCGGAATTTGAAATGCTATCTATTATTATAGACATCTGTTATAAGGCTGTTCTTCTTGCATTAATTCATTGTATCTATTAATGCAAGTTTATTCGCTGCTCCCTTCTTGTACACAGCACATGAGAACTTTCCAGAATAACCAGTCGAACGTCGAAGATCAATCCTTGATCTCATGTAGAGTCAGTTCACTGAGAACAGGCGTGATGTGAGATGATGCATACAAGTCTTGCATAGACATTGACAACACGCTAAAGCGTGGATAATCGGAGTCTTGAAGTACCTACCAAAACAGAAACACAATAGTCCAACTGTGTATATCATTGATTTGACCAATGTCGATGCAGGCGGACGAGTAATATACCGGCGAACGACTTACTGACACTCAGGACACTAAGCTGATGAGATCAATGCATTTTTTATCACCATTCACTAAACTGCGATTGTCTGGACTCGGTCTGGTGACGCACGAAGTGCGAATATTGGAGGAATACCTTTACATCCATTGCTTATCCATTCTTTTCTGACTCATCATGGATTGAAAAGTGTCAACTATAAAGTTTTATGTGTTAACGCACCCTTAGATATTTGTAAACATCCTTTGGAACCTTGCTTCGTAGCCTTGCTTTCAAGAATGTAGGGCTGTTGGCACTTAGCAGCAGTTAGTGTATAATATCCAGGTAAGGATCTATACATTAAATCTATCGTAAGTTCATCAACTAACAATTTATGGTATCGACCCAAATGTGCATTTTACATTCTTCTCAAATCAATCAACTGTTCATTTTAATCTCTTTCGTATGCTGTAGATTTGCCCATGCCAGTTCAAATTAAAAGTTCCATCTTACAACGCATTTTGCTTTTCAGGAATGCTTTAAATCTTCCTGGAAGGAACACAAAGTAATCCATAATTTAAAAGGTGAGAAGCAACATTCGTAGATATTTGGAAGTCAATTACTTATGCTATCGTACATACACATGACACTCACTTACCCTAGGCGCACATTCATACGGTTATGTAAATGCGCATCCCGAGATAAGTGAATATTCAAAATTGCGGAATGTGCGATCGGGGAATATTCACGGTGTTGTACTTCATGACATAAAAGTAAAAAAACGCAAAAGGTGCCAGAGGCATGTCAATTCATATACATTGTAGTGAGCATTAAGTATCCAGACTTTCGGGTGTGAGAAAGAGTCCTTTGTCGTTGGACTAAATTTTATTTAGTGTTTGGGAATAATGTAGAGCCAAAAGGGCAGTCTTGTAAACCGTCCCTATCAACCAGAGCGGTCGCCGCGACCGCCATGGTCAGTCGCCTTCGGAGTCGCCTAAAGGTCGCCCTCAGCGTCGCCGGGGATTCCTATTTGTCCACCGCCCTGACTGCCTGAGGCGGTCGCCTTAAGAGCCGGAGCGCAGTCGCCCGGAGGTCTACCAGCGGTCGCCTAGCAGATGAGGTGCGGTCGCCTGTAGGTAGCTGCGGTCGCCGATTCTACCGATTTGCCCCTACCCTTCAGTTGAAATTTCCCATTGCGCTATTAATTTGTAAAACACTAGAGCTGTCTCCCTAAGATGCAGGTGCATCAGTACTGCTCCACTGAAAACCAATAAGCTTCCTATGAGGAGTAGTAGAAATAAAGCGAAATTACACAGAATACAATATTTTGCAATACACCTGCACCGATTCAATGAAAATTTAATGTGCACACATGAAAATTGTATTTATAAGCACTGAAGATACAAAAGTACAAATTAACGATCGAAAAATACAACTGTTCTATGGAGGTTACAAAATGTTCTATGAAAGGCATCGAAAGACATAATTACGTAGTACAATCTAAATAACAGGAACTTTCTTAATTACATTGAAATTTGATGACTCCAAATTGTCAGAAAAAAGCATCGATTTTCCAGATAAAATTTTGACAGAAACATGCAGGTTTGATGTTGTTAATAAAGTTCCTGCCATTTAGATTATATGCACAATAGCAGCTACACAGATAACCAGGATATAACACCAAATACAAGAGATGAAAAATTGAGTCACCTATTGAGAAAAGGAGTATCAGGCACAATTACTCAGCTGCAGGGGAGCGTTGGTGCCTCCTTCCATCAGATCTATCTTTTGCGTGCTTTAGTACGCTCTGCAGAGAGGCCTCTATTAACCTTCTCAGTCACATGAGGTCTAGAAAGTTTGATACCGCACGATAAATTCCGGAATTCTTGAATGGAAATTTATTGTTCCTGCCGTGAAATGAATACTTCATCGAAATATCCGCAGCCAAAATCCTTTAAAATATTTCGTTTAGTCCGCTGCCGCCGATCAGTGAGAACTGCTTTGCCTGAAAAATAAAGCTGCATTTAAAATGGTGAAGCTTCTCTACGTACGTCAGTACATTTCCACTTCATTGTGGCGTACCTAAATCAAACACAGCAAATAATTTTAAAACGATGTGAGTGGCTTTGTGATTCCAGTAAATCATTTGTGTCTGCAAAAGTCATTTGAATGATTCAGTTGATAATCAGGTCGTGCGTGGCACCGCTCTTTTAATGCCGACGATCATTGAGCGATGCAAATGACAGTGACACCTTCTGCCTTTATTTTGAATTGAAAATCTCACGTGTGCCTAATATTGAAAGTAGTCAACTAGTCATCCAGGTCAATATAAACCTTAATTATGCATTAAAGCAAGTCTACATAAAGTTCGACGTAGAAACACTGTTTAGACCCCAGGTCAATATAAACCTTAATTATGCATTAAAGCAAGTCTACACGTAGAAACACTGTTTAGACCCCAGGTCAATATAAACCTTAATTATGCATAAAAGCAAGTCTGCATAAAGTTTGATGTAGAAACACTGTTCAGACCAGCTCTATCTGCTGAGCCACAGGAATTACGACCAATTTCAATAACCAGACAGAAAGCAGTCACTGCCAAATTCTGAACGTTGTAGCGAGCTAGTGAGTGAGCGAAATGCCATTTCGGTGCTCTTGCTCAGATTTGCGCGACTCATCTTTCTCTCTATTCATGCAACGAAACCGTTGAATGACAGTCGTAAGTCAAGGAATAAGTGGACCGGTCTTTTGAAAGAATTAGTCAATATCATGCGCTCCTGCAGGATAGGAATAAAAAACATCACTATAGGCTGTGAAGTTTATCAGATAGAATTGGAGGTCTGAAACAACTCATCCAATATTTTCGAAAATCACCCGGTAATTTCTTCAATTTCCTGTTGATAGAATGAGATGTTATGAAGATTGATACGCAACCGGAAATACATTCATTCTCTGGACTGTGATCAATTGCAGCGCTCGCATCTTGAAACAGCTATCAGATTATTTGTTAGAAAATGTTAACATGCAAAAAGTTTAATACAGCTCTTCTATTTCTTCTGAGATCTATCTAATAGAATTGATGAAGTGGCCACAGGAGAAATTGTGACTAGACATGGCCAAAGGCGAGCGAACGGTTTACGGCTAGACGAGGCTTCAGATAGAAAATATCAGCTCAGCTAAAATTCTGGCCGTTGTAGCCGATAAGATATGTGAAACAAAAATTTTGAAGATTTCTGCCACGATTGAAAAATCCAATTAACTGTGCATAGCTCTCATTATTTATATCTGTTTAAATTTGCACTCTGAAGGCTACACATTCGCACATAAAACTTGAACAGATTCAAAACGATTAAACCTAATAGTGTGGCACTCTGTGTTATGGCCCTTTTATATTCGCAGTTCAAGGAATGGGATATTCACGAGCCTGGATGAAGTATACTTACGATGATTAGACACTTTTTTATAAACCGGCATAGACGCTTTAATTCCAATCGACTTAAGACATGCTTTCTCAATCTGACGAAATCACTTGCTTCAAGCAACAATATCAATTAATCTATATTGACAAATTATCGTCTCATCAATTTCACAGATATCCCTGAAAATTGCAAAATATTTTTTGTAAAACATTAAAATCTTCTTTCAAAGAGAAAGAAGATCGATGAGACTCATTAAGCTTACTAAAAATAATTAAGACTAATTTGCCGATGAAGTTGAGCAAACGTAAAGCACGCGAATTTAAGAAAATTCAGCAATAGCTTCGTCTATGTTCAGCTATACAGAGGTACGCCTATCGCGATGATGCATAAATGTAGTGGTAACATGTAAAAATGAGATAACTTAGTGAAATCTCTGTGGGGATGAGGTTGGTTAAATGAAATATTTTAAACGTTGCAGCTTACTCGAAAATGTTTACCCCTTATGTCTTATGGCCGTCTACTTCACGCCCGTCTAATGTCAAGTTACCAGAATTGACTTTATCTCATTGCAGCGAACCATCAATTAGCGCCAACGCTGTGCAAAGTATCTTGCAGTCAAAGCTCGATAATCAAGAGTATAAATACCAGGTTTACTATCTCTTAATTATTGAAAGTCTGAATTCAAAAGCATCTTATATAAGCCGCCAAATATACAAAAAATGCCGCGGCCGTATGATCTTAATTGACCGAAGTCTTAATTGTCCGTGTCTGAATTAACGAGCTTCGACTGGATTCACTGTATTCATGCGAAGCGATTCGTTAACGATTGCAGTCTGTCCGCACGATTCTATTTGAATGGTCCTGAAAAATTGGCTTGCTTTACCTATAGTCAAACATTTATAACCAAAGGAACACTTTTTTACATCACATCTAATTCAAAAGTTATCTGTTGAAATACATGTATTTCAGTCAATTCAGTGTTTGGTATAATGTGTAGTGCGCAGGTAAACCGCTATTTACTAAATTTATCTATCATCACTTCATTCGACTTACCTGATGCGAATTTCGTTTGATAAGTAATCCATTATATCAATATTTTCGGCTCAAGATATTCCTCGCATTTTCTATATTGTAATTTGGTTGATAATCCATTAATAAGATCAATCAATTTACATACGATGTCCAGAGGTGTCAGTCAGGCAACTCCAAATAAGTAGAGACACGAATGAAACTTCTAGATTATTCTGCGCTATTTCTCTTTGTGAAATGAAGCGATGACCTCTATTTCACCCCTCGAGTTGAAATGTGATCTTCCGATTGCGCTGCGCTATCGAAGGCGCACGAGAAAGTTATCTGCTATCGGGCTGGACTGGACAAAGCGCTCTTGTGTGCGTACAACCAACAGTTGAAATATTGTCGTTCAGTGAATTGGTTGTTGTTCAGTGAAGTTGAATGGCGCCACATCATATGAGGGGCTGCTGTGATTTTTGGAGATGGGCGATTTGACCACACCTAGCTCATTGTTTGGCAATTAATGCGGGGCGCTATTTGGTGTTTCGAAGTTTGCATAGATGAGGCGGTGTTGAGGTGTGAGACAAATTCAATGAGGGGCTGTTGACTGTTATTTCTTGAAGTTTGACAATTTGACAGAATCTCAATTATTAGATAATCGTTGTTCGGCGCTACTTTCCGTATCGAATGCTATATGGTGACGGGCAAAACGAGAGGAGAGATTCCTACCTTTCAAATAGACAAGTGAATATCATATCAAACCCGTTGTTTCTGATGTTAAATTCTAAACGTTAATGCTCATCATCAGTATCAGTACACATACAAATATTACATGAGTTACAAATATTACAAATACATGAGTTGCGAAGGTGTTGTTCTTGATGGTATTTTTCGGTGTACTCCTCTGAATGCACGAGTCAATGTCTTGGGTGGATACGAACGTAAATCGTGTGTCCATTGTCGTCGGTCTTCCACTATTGATATGACTTTGTTTTCTGTTTAACTTGAATATATTTCAGTCTGATTGCATCATATTAAGTCTGACTGAATCATCTCTTTTTAAAGTATGCAAATTTCAGATAGCAACTCGCTTTAACCAGAAGTCCAATATTAGAAATAATAAAATGCGGGGCGGCTCCTTCTATTTTCAGAGATGTGCCATGACAGAACAATGAGGGGCAAGATTAAGCATAAATGGGTTTCCTAAGAGAGTCGGAGATTCGCAGCTTCATTTGAGAGGGGCGTAAAAGTCAGACACTAAGAACAAGTTAGTTGTCGCACATGAAAGTTAGACTCGGGCTTCGCCCTCGTCTAACTTGCATGAGCGACAACTATCACTTCTATTAATAGAATTCTCTCTCTCCCTTCTCTCCCTAACTGTATCACAGGCTTGAAGCGACCGAGATATTATGCAACACTCATCGAGGATTCTTCCATTCATTTACAATTTAATGAATGAACAATAATACAACTTGCAACCTTGATTGACGAAAAAATTGACAAGCATTGAAATTCAGGCATAGTCAGAATCATGGTCAGAATGATATGAAGTTCAGGGTTAAGTCAAGAATTTTGAGCAATTTTTTTCATTGTCATCGATGCGTCATGCAAATATATATGAAGCATCGCAACCAAAGATGTTTGACGCAGCATTTCACGATTGAATGCATCATATCATCATGTAGCGAAAATCACTGAGAGAAATGAGCTACGGTTATCTATTCCAAGGAAAAACTTGCCTAGATGTGCCAGACGGCCGATCGATGACAGTTTCGGGCCAGTCCACTAACATTGGAGATACGTTTTTCTTAGAAATCACAAGAAATTCGCTGCTCAATGTGTGTGACAACTCTGGGGTCGTTCTATTTCAAAATTAGAGCTCGTGTGAACTTAAAGGGCCGACTCACGACCACCCCCTGTCAAAAAGATAAACGTGAAAATTGGGGGGGGGGCAACCCTCGACTTTAAGAGATCACATTTCACGTCATTTTTCGAAGAGAACGGTCACAAATTGACATGATCATGCATTTTTACTTCCAAATAAGCCATTTTCGAAAAATTTGTTGGCCCCCATTTTTTCATGTGGCCCAAGACTTTTTGACGAGGGGCCCACGACTCATTTTCTCGCGGGAAATGCATTGATCTAGTTTGATTAAATGCGTTCGAATTTCTGCATCAGAAGCATCTTTTTCCACAAGCATTCTACATTTGAGTCTTAATTAATTAGAAACTCTGAAGCTGATTCCGAAATTTTTGCAATTTATGTTTTGCGAAACCGGAATATTAATTTGCCTTTCTGACATCATGGAGGCTAGTTAAATGCTAAAACCAGACATATGATGAAGGTCGCCGTTGACACTCGAGGCGACTGCTGACAGCGGTCGCCGGGCATCGGTCGCCCACATACAGTCGAGGCGACCGCCACCAGGAGTCGCCGGGCGGCGGCGACTTCGGCGACGCCGAGGGCCGTCGCGGCGACCGCTGGGCGACTTTTGTGGTTGATAGGGGTACGCATTGCACGCATTAAGACAACATAGATTTTTCATTAATGCAAAGCTCAAATTTGATGTTTTCTAGTACTTGTGAGTACCCACTTTCTTGTAACTGTGTAGCATATCATTGCATGTCTGACAGTCAAAGTCATCTGTCGTCTGATCCAACTGCTCTTCTCGCACTCAACATCTGCTGAATCCTCTTTTGTAAAGTGTTTTACAATTATTCGCTTCGTTCCAGTCACATTCCCTTTTGGACTTGTCTGCAATCCAACACTTGTGAAACAATTCGGACTGCTTGAAGTCACAAAGAAGGCTTAATTACTTCTGTCTTCCCTCGACCCCTTGAGAGAGTAAGGAGCCTCTCTTTACACTTTTTCATTTGCCACGGCTTGATCTTGCGAGATAACCCAGTTAAATTTTTTCATGAGTGCTATTGACGGATCCCATTCAGTTTCTGATGGGTTTCGTAATACCGTCCCAGTTATCATGCGACACTTCTCATGATATACTCATACTTATACTCGACTAAGTGTCGATTCAACATGGTTGGTGCTGAGCACTCCAAACAATTTGGCACAGTACACACAATACCTTTAATCCTTTTGGAGTCGCTTAAATTAGGTAGCCGAATCGGCAGATCAGACAAGCCAGAATTAGAGGTCATATCAGATTTCATCATGACAGAAATCTATGGAGAATAAAAAAATGTGTGGTGCAAGCTGTCTATGATTTGCTGTCGGAACCCGAAGGAAAATCAAAAATTATCATGCAAAAAGAAATCCGACAAATCAGGTAAAAAGTTGCAGATAAAATAACCTTAAAAAATTCTCTCTTTAATTTTTCATTTTTTTATTGCACCCGTGGACTTGAACTGATGTATTATGATCCAGTGTAGATCCATATTCATTTGTCATGGATATGCAAAATGTGCTGTTTTCTTCTGTAGTATCTAAACGACAATGCAAAGTCAGGTGATATTATTATCGCAAAATGTCTCGTTAGCGAATAATCAATTATTGCTGTAGAAAGCTTTTTATGAATCTGATACATTTTCCTTTTCAATTGGGATGACAATTTCAATTTCAGCCCTAGATAACAAACATATCAATGCATAAGCTTTAATTAGTCATACCTCAGAAATATTCTGTCTTATTTCAGATCAGATAGCTGTATCACCTGCAAAAACAACGAACGAACTGATATGGCCTGGTTACAGGTTTACCGGAGCTCTGAGACCCTATAAACAAGTAAGAATACATGTCTGATGCAGATAAAGGAGAACACGGATAACTCGAACTCGTCGGGAGCATTGATTTTGTTCGCATTGACTGTATTGATTCGAGATCAAAATGCAATTTCCTTTCATTCATATAAGATGATCGATTTATCTAATATCCAATGCTCAGACCAGCAATTCTAATACATACATGCTGCACGTGTAGTATAGCCAATAATCATCCTAAGCATATACGCATTCACATTCCACAGCATTAAGTACGAAAAAAGGCCTTGTAGAAACACAAACTGTCTTTTGATATTCAATTTCGTTTTTGTCCAAGTAAGCTGACAAATCTCAATGGGATACAAGGTAAATCTACAAGCAGTTCCAGCTGACGTAATCTTGTTAGACTTATCCGTGAAATTGCAGAAACGTTCAATTAATGCGTGAAGGATTATTTTAAGAAGTTAGTCACCTGAATTGTTGAGGCGAGATATTGGATTATGTTAGAGTTATTCGTGTTCCACCGTGTGGTGCTGACACTAGCTACAATTTTTATTAAAAAAATTTTAATGCAGCTTTTGTAGGCTAATCAAGTAAGCGAAGTGTACAACTCAAAACATGGTAAAGCAGATACCCACATGTGGATCAGTAGGATAAGAGCCATTTTTCTAAATCCCGATCGATTTCTGTATAATTGCATGACTTCTGATAAGAGGAGCGACAGGCGACCACCTCTCTAAGCGGACCACTTAAATTCAGTCCCTTCTGTGATCCGCTAAGCGAGAGTCTACTACCTGATTTTAGTTACACTACATACATCATCTAATATAATGCTGAATGATGATGGCACAAGATCATATCTCTGTAGACCTTTTTGAAAATTCAATACATTCATTACGATAAATGTTATGGAAATAATATGCTCTATGTCTCGTTGCTCCACTGATTCGTACACCTCCTGAAGGTTTCTATGAGGAAAGATGATGCGTCGGGTACTTTAATATATCTTCATTTGCGCTAATCCAGTTCAGAGTGCATTAGTTTAGGCCTGTATGTCACTCTTGTACTTGTGCAGGAAGCGAGGTGGTTCCTGAAACTTTTTTATAGCACTGCAGTGTACTCCTACAAAACTGCACGTCTACTGGATCAGATTATTTGTTTTTTATAAGTAGCCTTGATTGAAAAACCCCAGTGGAGAGATTGAAACTTATAAATTGTAAACACGATTTTTTTGAGTTATTGCCCATAGATTTAAGTCGAAGAAGTATAACTTCAATGTAAGCATCTGCAGATCATAACTTTTCATATGAATGATCGATTTCATTCGGAATCTCTCTTCCTCGACTACTATAAAACTCACATGTGCAGTGAGTCACATTAGACCATAGCTATTTTAACAAACATCCGCCGTTTCCTCCAAATAAGATGACTGTATCAACTTGTCATTCGATCTTTTGTTTCGAACTGCTACTGATGTGAAATAGAGTGACCTGCAAAAGCTTTCTATGTAAATTGTATTGAAGAAATACCTCTTCGACTTTGATCCGCAGTCAATAACTCAAGAAATTTGTCTTCATAACCCGCTATGTCATGAACATTGAATTTTTCTATCCAAGCTATTTATGAATGACAAACGATCTAATCCGCAGGACGCGCAAATTTGAAGCAATCTTGAAGCAGTCAAGAGTCTACAATTGCATTCAAAGCTTCAGGTGCAACCTCGTTCCCTGCATAACTTCTTGCTAGCTCCTGGACTATATTAGGGTACATTTAACCAATATCACATAAATAGTCAGAATTTCATGGAACTTAGTGCTTAAATTGAAAATCCTGGCTATCCATAAAATTCCTTGAAAATTTTGAATATTGCTTTTATTATAACTTGATAAATTAATAACTCTTCATACACCTGCGAAGGAAGTGCTTACTCTCTGAACGAGGAATTTGTGAACTCATCCTTTTAGTGAATAGATATTTGTTAGGTAAATTAATACACAGAACCATCTCACATCAAATATGGCATCTGGGCATTACTCGTGCACTTTAGAGCAGTCTCCTTTCATTTTTCTATTTCTTAGGAGCGAAGCACTGATGATTTTTTCCTCATGTGAAGCACTGAGGATAGATCACTTTATATTACTATGTTAGGGACCAGAGGTCTCAAAATCACAATATTGATGGCCTCCATTTTCTATAGCTATTATGACGGTCTTTGTTCTGATGAACTTGCTTCTGTTACTGCTCGTCCTCGATCTTTTGCCAGATACATCAGAGGAAGTGGTAACGCAAATTCCAACCTTAATACTAATCCTCATAGTTGGACTAAGCATTCCGAGAGTTCCTTTGATAAAGTAGCAAGGTTGTGGAATGAGCTTCCTTTGAAGATATGTCAAACATCTGGTGCTGTAGCATTGAAAAGAGTAGTCAAGAAGTTTCCATTAACCTGTGGCGAGTTGATAATATGAAAGTTTTTCTCGAATGTACTTCTGTTTATGTTATCCTGATTTTCAAAAAATTTGTCATCGTCTAATTTCTTTTATTTTACCTTCTCCAGTTACACATCAATTTTTTCTTAATGCTAACGAGAAAAATCCTGGACTCGTTCGAAATCTACATTTCCCTTATTATTTTACCTAGAGGCATCACCTGAAGATCTTATTTTCGCATTATGAATGCTAAGCACCTCCGGCTCTTTGTATATGTTAACTTACAATATAATAGTGCTGTTACTATGCATTTTTGATGCGAGATAGATTCTTAAGTGCACTCCCATATCGGTCTCTTCACTTTTCTACCACCTAATTTCCACTGTTGCTGTTAGTAGCCTACTTAGTTCCATTGATATGAGTCTATTATGTGAGTTTTATCAGTTATGAGTTATATCTTCTGAAGGATGCCAAAATGACAATCCAAAGTCCTTTTCCCAATATTGTTGGATGTAAAATAGCCGAAACCGTTGAGAAGCACTTAAGCCACGACTGGAGCATCTGTTTATTCTTAAGTATATACATGTATCGAAATATCATTCCAAATATGACAATAATTTTCCTTGATTCCTCAGTCAGACTGTACAGTTGACGTAAAATCCAAACATATTACATTTCATGTACTCAAAAATCTTCTTTTTAATTTTTCTAGTCACCCAAACGAACGGTGCCAACAGCCATTGAACGTCCAGATTATGCAGAAGATCCTAATGGTAAGTTCTCGATTGCTGAGGGTCATCCCTACATGCCCGAATAATTGTTGCACATGCACTCAGAAATCAGGATGATTGTATTAAAACTGAATTTTCATTGTTCTTTCTTCTCCTCTGTCGCTAAATGACACTGCTCGTTGCATCATGTGTTAGTCATCCTCCTTACCCCTATTTTGCCTGGGTGGAGGTGGTTTTCCTGCAGTTCCTACACATCTTTTGATGTTGTTCATAATCATGACAGCTAGGACTCACGTATTCATGACTTTCAGCTTCTACGCATTTCTGATGGCCAATTCAAATATAATCAAATGTGGCCTATTGGTACATGAGTATTTTAATATATTTAAGACTTTTTGTCAATTTCTTGCCAATTCTTGTCAATGAAGCATCTTAATCAATTAAAATACCTCTAGACCATTGACAAGGCACATCTGAAGTTACATAAGTAACACTGCACAATTAGTGTATTCCGAGGATGAAATGGACAGATTTTCATGCCTCACAATATTTTAGAAGATGCATTTGTGCATTTGGATGTGCAGTTTTTGTATTTTTTTCTCAATATTATAGCGGATATGGTTGCAGACTATTTATAATTTGCATGTATTTTCAAAAATCTCTATTTCAGCTGTATTCAGCACGACTTAACTATCCCAATGCAATCAAACAATGCAGTCGCCACAGTAAGATAGAGCTAAGGAGACTAGTAATCTTAAGGAAACACAAAAAGCAAAATCTACGCTTTTTTCGTAGAATTTGGACAAATTCTGAAATATGTTACGTAGTTGTAGATTTTGGTGAATTTAGAAGATTTTGTGCTGTGTTTCCCGATCTATCTTTCTGTCCTGACTACAGGAAAATTAATATATATTTCCCGGCTTCAGCAGGAAATTTTTTTTCATATTTGTGCGCATGTGGGCTCTGACCGACACCAATATCTGAAAGACTTAGCCACCTCCGGTCCTCTACTTTTCAATGAAGATTGGTAGCACGAAAATGTACATTCATAAAATAAGTCAGATGTGTGCATATTAATGTCAGCTGAAACGAGTTTAACAAAGTTTGTTTTATACAAGTATGCTATTCATTTCTACCCGCATTATTTATTTCGTTTCGTACAAGAAATCATAAAATCGGTCAGATAAAAATGCGACATTGTCGAACAGTGAATTATCTTATCCGCAGTGGGAAGTGAATGATCTTCAACAATTATAAATTTATGAAATGCAGAAGGTTATTGAGCTTTTGAATCTAAAAAGAGAATTGTCAGTGAATTCAAATGGCATCAGTTGCTGCTTCATAAACATTTTCGATTTTTTAGTCACTTACTTGATTTCATCAATGATTCTTATAATTGATTAATCAATTTAAATGAAAACAGATATTCATTTTTTACTTCAATCATCGCGAGTTGATGTAATTATGTGGATTTCTCATGCAGGAACTCCACATAGTGAACGGGAATTTCGCGGAGCGAACGTCATTCGAGTTTTGGACGATGAAGAAATCGAGGCTATGCGGGTAACTTGCAAGGTAATACCGAATCTCATTTCAGAAGTCAAAACGTCAAAAGATGTATGTGGACAGCCAATCACTATCATGTAAAAAGACACATACAGCAAGAATTATAAGTAATCAGCCGGGAACTCATTTGTTTATGCGAGATAAGATACAATTTACCCCTTGAGAATAATCACGAATTGCTCTTATTAGGTGGTGAGATGGCTCAGCTGGTCAAGGACCGCGTTTCGGCACGGAAGTGCAGAAGGTCCAGGGTTCGTGTCTATCCTATTCGAAAGGTACCAGTTATTACCAGAATCGCTAACAGTTGCTTATCTTATCCTGCCAAGACATGCGATTGTGTGAAGGCTGCCCCATCCCTAGCTTACTTGCTAGCATGGCTCCGTGCCTTGGATGGGATACAGGGATGAGCAATAAAAAATAGGATGTTGACAGCTACTGAAATGTTGACATCAGCGCAATGACAAGATGCCTTAAGGAATAAGGAATAAGCGAAAGAAATAAGGAATATACAAGAGATTTTAATACATCAAAATTTCAAACGTGTGATTTTCTGACGGGCTGTAAGAAACGCAATAAGCTCCTTCGTTGGCCTTAATTGGCTCCTCTTTTCTCGAAAAAATGGAGTCCGGACAGAGAGGGTGGTGATCTGAGCTCCTTGAGTAAGGCAATGAAGCGATCAACTATGAATGTAATCAACTTCTCATGTGCACATTCACTTGGCATTAAAAATGTTCTGGAAACAGGGTCAAGTTAGTAGCAAAAATTCATCTTTTATAAAGACTAATGTTATAGCATAAAAATGTCTGGTATAGAAATGTAGGATTCCAACACCGAACGAAGGCCTATGGTCTGGGAGTACGCCACGCCACTGGGAATAAATAATGGGTACAGGACAAAAAAGTTAGTGAACTAATGATATCTGTTTATTCTATTCATGTTCATAGCCAAAATTCATTTTCATCGTACCGTCTTGGATCGTGTAGCAGACTGTAGCAAAAAAGGAAAATTACATTTGTAGTTCTTAGTATATACACGCATGAGCACAAAATTTGCCATTATGAATTTTGGGAGCAACTAATGTTGACTAAGGTAAGCCACTGTGAATCTGCATCGCACCATTAAGTATGAGTGACAATATCACGATATACTTTGTCAACACTACACATGGATTATTAGGAATTGATTGAATTTTATGGGTGTCAGTTCATTGATTACTCACAAATATCAATTTTCAATTGATAAATAATTCATGTTCAATTAATGTTCTTTCCATGAATTATTTGGAAAATTCTTGTTCAACATAGCTGCGTAAATTCACTTAAGGATGCCATGAATTCATGATGTTTTACCTTGCCGGCATCCTCAGAGCCACATTTCTCAAAACATCATGACAATGGAATTACAAACATGCTAAATTACTTGCTAAAAATGTAGCACAATGTGTGTTATTGACTTTCTGAAGTTATATTCACTAAATCCATAGTTCCTTCATCCTTCGATTATATGGCCAAACTAAGTCCATTTCTCAATTCAGCTTGCGAGAGAAATTCTAGACGAAGGTGCTAAGGCGGTTGAAGTTGGAGTCACGACGGATGAAATCGACAGAGTTGTACACGAAGCTACAATCGAACGAGATTGCTATCCTTCTCCACTGAACTATTACTGCTTTCCGAAATCATGCTGCACGTAAGTTCCTCCGCACAAGTATTTTTCAAAGCATAATCCTTGTTTATGCGTTGCAGATCTGTGAATGAAGTAATATGTCATGGTATACCCGATAGCAGACCACTAGTTGATGGAGATATACTGAACAGTGAGTATTGACGAACTGTAGAACGTTAGGCTATGTTTTGTGTTTCCCTTTGCTCATGATTGAAAGTATGTTCTTATGTCTTATAGATTTTTTCAGTATTAGTACTCCTTGTTATTTCAGAAATGATCTTTATGACATAGTGTTATCTGGCGCAATAAATATTGGTTTCGAT
The DNA here is from genome assembly GCA_907163375.1 of Prostheceraeus crozeri. NCBI lineage: Eukaryota > Metazoa > Platyhelminthes > Polycladida > Euryleptidae > Prostheceraeus > Prostheceraeus crozeri. The sequence goes on along the minus strand of CAJQUW010008253.1, from coordinate 13,383 downwards.
GACGTCTTTCGGTGGTGTTAACTGCACCCGGGTTATTTAGAACTGGTCGGGGCATGAGTGATAAAAGCGGCCGCCGGGGACTGGGTCGGTGTCTCTCAACCGAATAGTCAACTAAGACCGTTAGATGTCATTCGAAGTAGATGAATGATAGGTCTACCGGCACTTCAGATGCGCAAGGGCTCCCGATGAAGCGTACCTGCACTGATTTTTGTCAACTTTTATTCAATCTGATCTTCAATCACATGATTAGACAATTTTTCGCACTTATTCGTGTACAGGGAAAAGATCCAGCAGTAAAGAATTTTGTGTTTGAAATATTTTCTTCACTTTTGCCTATTGTAACTTGTGATTTCAATATACCGGGTGTCCGGGAAGTCGCGCACAACTTTAAGAGGCTGTCATTTCCTTCAACTTTATCATATAATCATGTGATTTGTTTTATTTTGAACCTCATGCTGGGGAATTTGATATGACCCATTTGCTTTCATTACATACTAAATCTAGTTCTATATTTTTGCTTTGATTTGTCAACAACGTTTTTCATTATATGTTATCTACTATCTAGCATAATTAACACCAAATCTGTATTTCTCTTTGAGTACAAACAACAAATCAGACCTCGAGCTGCATGTTGCATTTGTTAAATTATCGAATTTCACGTATCAGTCATTGTTATGTTGATTTGCTATGGTCTGGGTATGAATTCTTATCACATGAAGAATTGTGTCCGCAATTCGTGTGCTGAAGTTAGTCTTCTAGCAGTCATGGATCTTGAAACACGCATTCAACTGGTTGAACTGTACTTTGCAAATGGCAACTCTGCTTCTGCAGCACTGCGGGCATACAAGGTTTCTCATGAATATCAGGGACCCTTTCAGTGCTTCCACCATCTCACGCCTGATTCAGCGGTTCAGAGAGACTGGATCAGTTAAAGACAAGCCACGATCCGGAAGGCCCAATCTCGAAGAAGAAAGGAAAGTGACAGTTGCAGGTGAACTTGAAGCTCAACAGTCGAATCCAGAGCTAGGAGCTGCCAGTTGTCGTTCGATTGCTCGCAGAACAGGTGTCCCTAAAACCAGTGTCCAACAGATCCTACGACACAGACTGCACCTCTACCCATACAGACTTCAGACGAACCAAACACTAACTGTAGACGATAAAGAAAATCGTGTTTCTTTTGCACGATTCCTGTTGTCGGGTGTGGTTGATCTGGAATCAATTCTGTGGACTGATGAGTCGTACTTTTCAATTTCGGGGCATGTGAATCGCCACAACTCTATTGTTTGGGGATCGGAGAAACCACGCGAAGTCATTGAAACGGACATCCATGCTCCAAAAGTATGCGTATGGTTCGGATATTCCGCACAGTACCGTCTTACTCCATTTTTCTTTCCGAGTACGGCTACTGGAGAAAATTACCGCAACATGCTTCGCGACCATGTTATCCCTCAGATCAGAAGACATCATCGCATGGATTCAACAGTTTTCCAGCAAGATGGAGCACCACCACACTTTTCCACAGTTGCGCGATCATTCCTGTCAAGTGTTTTCCCCAATGATAGGATTATCGCTGGAGGTTTTCCAAACCGTTGGCCGGCGCATTCACCGGATCTGACACCGCTAGATTATTACTTCTGGGGTGTTGTGAAGGACCGGGTGTACCATTGCTTCAAACCAGCAAGTATCAATGAGTTGCGGGAAAAGATTATTGCGGTAATTGAAAACATCGACTCCGATGAATTGAGGCGATCGATTCTGAATCTGCCGTCCAGGTTGGAAGCAGTGATCGAGTGTCAAGGCGACGCCATTGAACATTATTTGTAATTAAATTCTTTATTTGTTTCAAAGTTCTTTGTTTACACAATACTGTGTTATTTTGACCAAGTTAAGTGTTATCTTAAACACTATTGCTTATTTTAATAACGTCTACTTAGTGAAAAACGTTGTTGACAAATCAAAGCAAAAATATAGAACTAGATTTAGTATGTAATGAAAGCAAATGGGTCATATCAAATTCCCCAGCATGAGGTTCAAAATAAAACAAATCACATGATTATATGATAAAGTTGAAGGAAATGACAGCCTCTTAAAGTTGTGCGCGACTTCCCGGACACCCGGTACATTAAGGGCTGTGGGCAGTGCATTTGAACGAACGATCTGAAAGAACGATTGAACGGTATTTTTTTCATTTTTCTGATGAACGAATTTTCGAACGGTATGTCTGAGAAGCCGATGAACGGTGATCGGAACGAACGGCTTTTTTGCTTGATTGAACGGTAATTTAACCCCGGAAAACCCAGTATGAGAAGTAATGGTAGAAAATCTTTGATGCTTCCAAAGTTGTTCATTTACACATTCTGGCTTCAATAAAGTAGTATTTTGAAATTTGTGTGCTAATTTGGGCTTTCTTGGTAGTGAAACCTCGGAAATTTCGATGAATGAAAAAAACCATTGATGCTCTTCGAAATTGCTTGTTTAAGCATTAAGACTTCAGTTCGATAACATTTCGTGAATAGAAACAAGAGACTTGCTATTACACAATGCTTCCACCTCTCTTGTTATTGATTTAGTATTCCGAAAATGCATGTACTACTAATGAACTACTAAAAAATTTACGCAGTGGTGAAAACTGAAGAAGTTTCACGTCCTTCCATGAAGCAACTAAATTTGTCGTGATACGCACTAAATTATCATTTCATTCATCTCACAATGTAAAAGCTGTGATGAATTAGGCCTGCTGGCACTGTGAGTGTCAATCTGACCTTTACTTTATAAAAACAGCATGTATTTTGTTGCTTTTGCATCAAGTATAGTCTTAACCTGGGGTGGGGCCCGCTGTGGACTTCTCGATTTTTGCGGGAAGCGGGTATTTGCCTGCTGGCGCGGGCTTGTACAATAATGGCTTAATCTGCGAATTCATATCCGGTGAGTGGATATGCAGGTTAGGATTCATGGCGACCTACAAGACGTGGGCCTAATGTATGTGGGCTAGACACATTATGTAATTGGATCTAGTCACTATCGAATTTAGTCACATCGTATTTCTGAAGACTAGACCTAGGCCTAGGCTAGCTGGCAAGTTCCAACCTCTTCGTGCAGCGTGATGCTGGTAAAGCGTGTTATTGGCCAATGATCACGACAGAAGGATTTTTACTTCCTCTATGGATTTTGATATTCTCTAAAGTTTGATTGGATTTGATGCAAAAGGTGTGTGTGACGTGTAAGGTTTGACGTCAACCTATGTTTCGCATTGTATTGACAATACCGACAGCGAATTTTACGATAGTGCAGCTTGTATTATTTCGCGATGTCAGGAGAACATCCTGCATTGTCAGCTTCCACGTTGAAAAAACCAACGTTGGCTAGAAACAACAGTACTATATACACGATTCGACAGCATTATATAAGGTACATCAAAATTGAACATTGTTTTGACCTAAAAAGAACGATTGAAAGGGTGGTTTATGCCATTAACGAACGAACGGGTCTGAAAGGCTACTGAAAGGTAGATCGAACGAACGGGGAAATATGACCGTTCAAATGCCCTGCCTATGAGCCTTCTTTGGGTGCAACAACATTTAAATTTTTCCAATTAAATAATACTCAATAACTTTGCGAATAAAATGAGGACCATGCTATAATTTGTAATAATAAGAACGATAACATTTGCATTTTTAAAGTCAATCATACAAGTAAATAAATAACAATGAAAATTCTGACCCAACAGGCATAACAATGATATAGTGATATACAATGTGATTACTGACTGAGTGCTGATCTTGTCGAAATGCTTTGTCTCTAACCGTACATTTTTTTCTCAAGGATCTGTATTAGGCCAATGCTTTTTAAGGCGTTTATGGGTTCGCTCATTTTCCCCTTTGCAACTGTGGATGATGTGATCATTGAAGATGTAAAACACAACCATATTTCTAAAGTTGACCACAAATATTGTCAATCAATTGTTACAAGCCGAGGCCTCGTGCTAAATACGACCAAATGTAAGCAGATGGCGACAATTCGCCACTATAACCCGGGTCTTGTAAAACTCGGCGGTTTTATTCATGTTGACTTTATCAACCTCTTACGCGTAGTTTTTCATCAATCGTGTTAATGGAACGCCCAGATTTCCTGTGTTCTTAGAGTTGCATCTCAAAGATTTTGCATCAAACCGACGTTGAATTGAAGTGACATTTATTTCTTCACTTGTGAAGGAATTCCAATAATTTAGGACGTCAATTGAGAAGATTAATTCTCTGCACCGAAGTTTAAATGCAGGTCTTTTGGGTTAGTGATGACCGCGAGGTGACGTATAAGAGGCTGGAACAAAGAACTCGCCAATGATGTCAGTAAATTTTTCCTACACGCCGCTTCTTAAACTGGCACGGGTCGGTCTGCTGGCGCCCGGCTCCAACCTTGAACCATGTAATGTGCATTCATGCATATCATGACTTCACACATTAAATCTACATCAGACCAAAACATATTACATTTTTTGTTTTCAAAATGCTTATGACAGCAACAAGATTTGCTCGTTTGAAAACATTTGATCGATGAATTTATCTCTATGAATCTGTGATATGTGGCCGATTTCAATATGTGTCCTCTTAAGTGGAGAAAAAGTCAATCGATAGATGCTTGTGCCATTTATGGCAACAAAGTCAGTGTTGTACATCAGTAACTCTGAAATGAATCTTATTTTTCCTTCGCTGCTGATGTAACTATTGATTTTCTTAATGTAGCAATTGTAAAATGCCTACCTGTTTATCTTCTTCATTAATAAATGGCAAGATAGTATCTCCACAATCATTCAGCGAGTAGCGTGTGGAGGCATTTTCAATTCTTCAAGTGTTCACCAGCCTTTAAAATCGTTCCGCCTGTCGTTCCATTCGCAATCTTCGCTAATCGATGATTGTGAGTGCCAAGGCGAAGAAGTACACTGAACACTCACTAGCTAGGTCGTTATTTTCAAGTTACTATCACATCTGTTATCCACGCCTTCTAGTCCTTGTCTAAGGTAATTTTTCAAATTTCTAGTTACAGCTTTTTCCTTTTTTCGCATGCCTTCGAGATTGTCCGCCACGTCAGCGACTAAGGCAATCTTGTTTCATAGTTCTGCCAGTATTAATTCTTCAACTCTCGATAACAGTTGCAGCTCTTTTTCTTATGCGCGGTGATTGTTAATTCCATCTAAATATTACTGAATCGTTGCACTCATTAGATATCTACATGATGACTATTAAGTGTTTATATAACACCAATGCCTTTTTCACCTATCGCGTCGCATTCCTCGAGTAAATAGGAATTCATCATGCAGTGGTTATATCAATTCAAACGAAATATCACATGCATTGTCGGAAAATATGATGATCCTCCATTGATATATCATCATCCAAATAAGTAAAATGAAAATATGTTATCTGAAGCGCAGTCTCTGAAGACTAAACCGAAAGATGCCAATAAATTCCTCAGTCCAATGGATAAGTGAAGCTCAACATTAATGACAAAAATTTAAATTCAAGGTAAACTGTCTTGTGTCAAAACATAAAGAATCTTACGATGAAATTGTAATGTATCGCATTTCATGAGTCGTTGACTCAAAATTTCTGGGCTTGTATTTTTTCGGCTTCATCATTTTGCGATGTAAACTAAATACTTCATCATTTCTTCAACTAAATACTTCATCATTTCTTCAACTAAATTCTTCATCATTCTACATATTTCCGCAAAATGAATTTCAATCATTGAAGGGCCACATTGGCTCCACTTTAATAAAAAATGTTAATTTGCAGTTGACGTCACCGCATTCCATCATGGATTTCATGGAGACTTGAACGAAACGGTTTTTGTGGGGAAGGTAGATGAAGCTAGCAAAGTCCTTGTGCAGACTACACATGAATGCTTGTCTAAAGCCATCGATGCAGGTGAGTGCATGATAGTACTATTCAATAATGGATGATAACAAATTTCATCGAAGAATTAATTTGACCATGAATCACCCTAAGATTAAGATGATGAATTTTGCGTATTTAGTAAAGCATCAAACAAATTTCCACATTGTGAAAGCTCGTGCATCCTGATTTAATTCTTGGAATAAGGGTTCCTCGGATACGCTAAGTTTGTGGACTCATGAGGGATTAAAATATATAGGTCCCTATCCTTAGTATAATTTCACTAGACTTCTGTGTGTTCAGAGAGTGATTCTGATTCACTTTTCAGCGCTATTCTATGTGAAGCAACAAAAACTTCGTGTAGAGCGCTACTTACGTGAAAGAATAGAAAATTAATTATGGAAGTAGGCTTAAGAGGCAATATCACTGGGAAGGGGCTGCTGCTGACACAGGTGAGGGAACGAGGCAGTCAGTTCCAAACTTTAATGTATAATTACTCTGAATATACATAGGTGTGAAAAGTTCTTGTATACATGCACATGTGCACATGTAATAATCTTTCCATTTATATCAATATTCACTGAACGGTTTGCATAAATTACAGGGTGTCCGCTGCCTGAAGGATGCTGGAATTTTGTAGCTTGGAATTCGATAAAATTTCCTGGAAAACTGAGGAATTTTTATAGCTTGATATACAGTCCGTTTCCTAAATCGTAGCACAACCCGAAAAGTTCTTTTATCTTTTACTGCTCACAAAATTAATCGTGAGCTCATAATTGATTGATTACTAAATTTATTCACTTATCCAGTCGAAGGACTAGGCTTAGCAAACAATGTGGTTTGCCTAATTCAATGAGGTAATTAGTGAAGCTTGTTACTTCATATCTGATCATTTCATGTCGGCCCTTGTAGTTGTCTGTCCTGTCATCATTGATTGAGTTGTAAAAATCTTGTCGATCCCCTTATCGGACGCAAGCGTCAGCAACTACGGCGTGAAGAATTGCTATTGTTTGTGAACAGGTGCAGAACAGACAAGAGGCCCCGTTTGTAGATCAGAGATTCGAAATCTTCTGACCTCAACCGCGGGGAATGATGACTCACCCCCGCAAAAAAATTACATCATATGACAGCTTAACACGACCCGGATTCAATGGTTATAATCTTATTTTTCTGCATTGCTTAATTTCGTCAATTGGCAGTTAACACTATCTGTGAATTTTCATTAAAAAATTTGTCATCTTCATATTGAAATCCTGCATCAAAGAAAACGTTCAATTTTCTTTCGTAGGGCCTACTGACCATAACTGACCACTCAAGATAGTAAAATATATGTCAAAATAGTCTATGGAACATTAGGTTTCATATGGTATATCGTTTATTAAAATGGAACCAGGACTTTCACACGAAAATTATATTCGAAAATCGGTTGACTTTTTTTGTACAATTATTTATGAAACTGTTTGTTTTGACGTAAAATTGATCATTTATGAACTATGGTGACTATAGCGAATTGATTGAATATATTGCAAAACTAAAGCAGGTTTTTGAGAAAAAGTGATAGAATGTATAGATTAATGTATAGATTATAAATACTATTTTCAAGTTAACTTTCAACTCAGCATTTGTGTGAATTTTTATTGGTAGAAATCAATAATGATCATGAGATGTTTTTACATATGTAAATCAAAATGTATATACAATTGAAGCTGACGCAATTGACCAAGCGGCGAGAGAGATTACCCATGTTTCCATGTTCTAAGCAGTGCAAAGTATCTGGACTCTCGATGAGCGTTTTTCGGGTCGATCACAAAATAAGTTGAGAAGTTAAAAATGTCAGGGCCTTTGGCGTCCATCGCCTTCTATCAATCTATATACAGAGCTAAGCTGCAGCCTGTGCGAAGGCTTATAAAGAGGCTAGACTAATAAATAGCAGAACTTCAAAGCATAGGGTTCACAAGTTGGTATAACACGCACCGGTCACTGAGGCTGTGCTTGGTCTTGTTGAAGGAGTTGGTAATGCTGGGTCCAGATGGCTTCTTTAGTAGCACTCCTCCTCCACTATGGCTCTTTGTCGACTGCACTCACTTGTTCCACGTCAACACGGTAGTCACTTTCAAAAACGTGTCGGGCGATCTCAGATCTGTCGACCTCTAACTCTCGAATCACTCTTACATACTCTTTCATCATCTCGTCCACTGTACGACCTGACTCACCAACATAAGACCAGGCACTGAGCAGAGAATGTGGTAGACAGCGCCAAAAGCTTCGGCCCTCTCGACGTTTCTTACCAGTAAGTAGATCACCCACGGTCGTAGATGTCTTCTCCATTTGGTACTCGTGATCTATTTCGCGAAGGCCACCACGAGCAGTACATTTACTGTGATGTATTGTTGGCAATGAATTGTGAAGTACGATGCTGGTAATGCATATAACCAGACATTGTTTTCATTTCACCGCGATTTCTTTTTGATTGTTCATTGCAGGGTTGGCACTCATCCTTTTTTTGAAAGTACGTCATTTTTCCATTTCTTCTGATGTTCGTCCATCTTGCTAAAATAATAATGTACTTTGTACAGAAGTGTCATTTTTTTCTTATTACTTACTTAGAATTCCATTGCTCTTATTTTTAATACAACTTTGCATCAAAATTTTCAACAAAATTCTTAAAGGTTCCATTCCAAGTGAAATACAGCCAACCCTCTGTGGAGCACGTCTCGTCGCTTTGAAGAAGAAAGATAGTGGAATCAGACCGATTGCTGTTGGAAACACATTGAGGAGAATAGTTTCAAAGATCTGTTGCATGTGTGTTGGATCTGATGCACGGACAGTTTTATACCCAGCTCAAGTAGGCTTTGGAGTCCAGCTTGGCTGCGAGGCTGCAGTTCATGCATGCCAAAATTATGTTCAGCAATTTCGTAATTCGGATAAGGTTCTACTAAAAGTTGATTTGAAAAATGCCTTCAACTCAGTTCGTCGTGATGTCTTGCTGAAATCGGTCAAAGAACACATTCCCAAGATTTACAATTACATTGATCTATGTTACCGATTGCCGTCCAATTTATATTTTTCATCGTCCGTCATTCCATCATTAGAAGGTGTTCAACAAGGAGATCCTTTGGGTCCACTTTTATTCAGTCTTGCTATAAATTCTGTCATTATTGATCTTCAGTCTGAGATAAATGTGTGGTACCTTGATGACGGTACTTTAGCTGGCAATCCAACAACTGTTTTAAACGACTTCAAAGTCATCGCCAATAAAATGGAGCAGCTTGGTCTGCAAGTAAACGACTCCAAGTGCGAACTGCTAATTCTTGAAACTGACTTGATCAAACGGACGTCGGTTATGAAAATTTTCCGATGCAATCCCAAATTTGAAATGCATCGAATTTGAAGACGCGGAATTGCTTGACGGATCTTTCTGTAAAGAATCAATTGACAAAATATTAGAGAAGAAATATCACATGCTGAAACTTTTGAGTGAAAGACTTGGTAAGCTAGAAAAGCACGTGGCATTCTTTTTACTTAAAAATGCCATCGCCATACCAAAATTACTTTACTGTTTGAGAACAAGTTATTGCTATGAAAGTGAAATTCTCACAAAGATCGATTGTTTAATCAGAAGCAATCTCTCTGATCTTTTGAATACATCCATTGATGAGCATGCTTGGAAGCAATCTTCCCTACCTATCAATTACGGTGGTCTCGGTATTCGCGGAACCAAACAGCTTTCAATTCCTGCCTATTTGGCCTCAGCTTTTGGTTCTTTCGATGTCGTGAGTAGCATACTCAACAAAACTTGTGTTCAATTTTCTGATGTGAACGTAGACAAAGCTATCTCTTTATGGAAGCACTTTTCTTATACAAGGGAATTGCCAAAAGTTCAATCCAGTCAAAAGAGTTGGGATCAACCCATGAGTGAAGTTTGCCTTGGAAAGTTGATTTCAATTGAAAATGATTACGGAAAAGCTAGATTGTTATCAGTATCGACCAAAGAAGCTGGTCAATGGCTGAATGCATACCCCATACGATCTTTGGGACTTCAAATGAACGACGATCAGTTCACTATTGCATGCGCTTTACGGCTTGGTACCCCTGTTTGTTCTGCACAGCGATGCATTTGTGGTGATAGCTAGACATTTTCGGTCAACACGCGCTTGTATGTAAGAAGTCGTCTGGTCGCTATTTTCGACATGCTTCAGTGAACAACCTGATCTCAAGAGCGTTAGTTTCTGCAGGTGTGCCGAATTCCACTGAACCAATGGGCATATTTCGGAGTGACAACAAGAGGCCCGATGGGATAACCCTTTTGAATTGGGAAAGATGCCGGGCCCTTGTGTGGGACTTTACCTGTAGCCACACACTTGCTGATTCCTACATCGCAGCCGCCTCAAAGACATCAGGAGCCGTTGGGAATATCGCTGAAACTCGCAAACTCAACAAATATGACGAAATTGGAGACCGCTTTATTTTCACCCCGATTTGCATAGAGTCTATGGGGGCCTATGGTGAAAGTGCTGCAAACTTTATAAGATCTGTTGGCAGGCGGCTCATTGCATCGACTGGCGAGAGAAGGGCGGCTACTTACCTCCAGCAATCCCTGAGCGTCGCCGTTCAAATCGGCAACGCAAACAGCCTCCTAGGTTGCCTCCCAAAAGGTCATGCACTGAACACTATTTTTGACCTCTGACCTGTCTAAAAGCGATATCTTCCCTTAACTTCAAGCTTCCCTTTTTCTTAACTGTCCGGATGTCTTTTTGCTTTTGTATCTTTTATATGTTGTTCTTAAATGTTAACTTTGCATCTGTTATTTCAGCTTCTTTCTGTTATTTATATTATCCTGTTTAATGTTTATTTGTATATCTGTAAGGATTAACAAATACTACCATGATGATGACTTTACATGACTTTTATGCGTTTGTAGATGGCAATTTTCTTTTTCTTTTTCAACTTGTGGATGAAAGGAGATCAAGTACTGTACAGTGTGCATGCATATTCAGAGCTGAATCATTCAATTAGGATATTGTAGAAATGTCTGTTTCATGCTTCCGTGACCGACGTTTGCGGAACCATTTTTTATTACAGCATATTTCGATTCAAAATTGCTTCCTCTTTGTAAATTTCGGCTTCCTGATCACGAATGTGAGCTAAAGTTCCAGAAATTCGGTGTCGTTTTAGATCAAGAAGTTCAACTTTGAAGATGAAAGTGGTTCCGTTGAATGTGTGCATTTGTTTTGTCATTGCCTCCTGTAATTTGTTGCGCCGATCTATCGAATTCTCATAGTAACGCCATATTTAATCCGAAATCGGATTTTTTTCTGCAGTGTGAGTGTAAAGTTAACGGAGCCATATTTGTTTGAGGATGAAAGTGAAGCCAGTGGAACCAATTTTTCAGTCTCGCTAAAAGGCGCAGCAAATCAATTTCATACTGTCACTACCTCTTGTAACTTGTTGCGCTGATCACAAATATTTGCTTGAGTTTTCACATCAATCCAATATTTACTTCGAAATCCGAATATTTTCTGCAATCTCATTGCAATGTTAGCGGAGCCCTTCTTTTAACTTGAGAAATTCTCCTCAAAGTCTGCCTGCTCATGCTATTTTGAAGCTCCTAATCACGAATCTGTAATTAGAGTCTTGCGCATTACGAGGATGGATACATCAAAAAGTCAATAATTTTCAATTAAAATATTATGTTATCAAAAAGGTTCTGCTACGCAGCTGAGAATATGAGATCCATTAAAATCGTTAAGTTAGTTTTCTTGATATACGTGGTGTGATCCAAAATGTCCCGGACTAACCTACTTGCAGATAACCTGTGATAACGAATGCTACTTCAGATGTAAATTTAGGTCTTTAAGGCATGAGAAATATGGTCGCCGAAATTTTTCCGGTCAGTTTTCTATTTTTTCAAAATTTTCAAACATTTTTGTCTGAATTTCAAGATTTTCCTATAAATTCTAGCGATTTAGAATTAATATATTTAGATTAACTTGACAGTTAAGCTATCACTAATAACCTGACTAATAATTAACGGAAAAACAAATGTTTTGTTCCAGAAAACAGTTTACTTTTCAATGTATGAGCCGTTAGCATTCGTCACTTTTTGCCAACGAAGTCTCAATTCACAAAAAGCTTTATGAAAAAATTCCGGTGTCAAAGAATCAAAAAACTCAGTAACTGCATCCCGCAGTTCAACTGGCGATTCAAAATGGTGTCCACGAAGATGCTTTTTGAGGAATCTAAACAGATAGAAAGTCACTTGGGGCCAAGTCAGGTGAATAAGGAGGATGGCTCAATAGTTGAAATCCGTTTCTCGTTAAGGCATTGGTTGTCTCCTGCGAGGTGTGAATCGGAGCATTGTCATGAAGCAAGTAGAGGGGAATGTTTCGTGGCTTTCTTATTTTCTTCCTCGCTTCAGATAACAGATTGGAATAATATTCGCTATTGATTCTTACTCCTTTATCCGCAAAGTCAACCAGTTGGATTCCCGAAGCGTTCCAAAAGACCGTCAGCATCAACGACTGGCGATGTGATGTTCCGGATCGCATTTCAAAGGGGCAGACTCGCCTGATTTTCGCCACTCTGCAGATTCTCGCTTACTTTGAGGCAGATACAAACTTAAAGGTGTTTCATCCTCTGTAAGGATGCAGTTCAGAAACTGATCTCCGTGCATTTCGAGGAGATCCAAATTTGACTGTGCCGCCAGAAGTCTGTTCTCCTTTCATTTCAGGTGACAGAAACTTCGGTACGAAACGTGATGCCAGTTTGCGATATCCAAGTCTTTCGATGATGTCATGACAGGAGTGATAACTGATTCGCAACTCTCTTGACAACTCACGGATGGTTATCCTTCTGTGTGCTGTAATCACTTCATCGCACTGACTCGATTTCTCTTCCGGAATCTCCTGCGGCCGACCAACAGTTGAAAAATCTTGCTCCACAGATTGTCTTCCGCGTTTAAATTCGCTTATCCAGAAATAAGCAGTAGTTCTCGATGGAGCTTTGCTTCCATATGCCAGGCTTAATTCCTTTAGAATGTCACCATTAGCGAAGCCGCGGATCAGGAGGTATCGTATCACACTGCGATATTCGACTGAAGACACGCTTGTCACATCCATCATGGAAACTGATAGAACAAAGAACCATCTTTGACAAGGATTTCTTAATGATTGCGTGCTGAATGAACTTCAATGATTGATATCGTAACACATGAAGCAATTAACAAAAGTCGTGCTATATTCATGGCAAAGATTTCCGTCAAATAAGGTACAAATCAAAATCAATCTAACTATAACAATAAGACAAATCGGATCTCGATCAATTCAGAAAATACAGAAATTCATGTTAAAATGTAAAAATATTTTTTAAAAATAGAAAACTGACCGGAAAAATTTCGGCGACCATATTTCTCATGCCTTAAAGACCTAAATTTACATCTGAAGTAGTATTCGTTATCACAGGTTATCTGCAAGTAGGTTAGTCCCGGAGCAGTTTG
>CAJQUW010008252.1:5000-177221 GCA_907163375.1 Prostheceraeus crozeri | reverse complement strand
AGTTGGGAGGATTCCTTACTACTCATAGGCTATCTTTATATTGATAGGAAGAATCCCCTATGTAATCTCAACTTATTTAATCAAGAATTGATATACCGCAATATACATTAGAAGTGAATATATATATCGAAATCAGTAAAAATATTACAAACATTCAGATTTTAAAATAGCTTACACGCCAAAAGTATTGTACCAAATTTATTTTCCTTCAGCTAAAAGTTGCATGACACGTAGAAAGCAAACTATTGAAACCTGGTGTCCATGGCTTTCTTGAATTGAAAGATATTAAAAAAGTGTTTAGTCAGAAAGTATAGTGTACATATTATAATAACTTTGACCTGACCAAGGTTTGAACCATGGTCTCCCGAACGAAGACCGAACGCTCTACCACAAAGCCACAGCGCCGGCAGATTGTCCGAGGAAATTTGATTATTTCAATCATGCTGCATCTATGTTTACACAACCTTGCTCGACCCCTCGTGACATTCTCATTCAATTCTGAGTATATGAGTGCAATGCCTGAATATTTTTTGTGTCCACTTTCACCTGACAAAAACATTTGTTTTGATTTTCATTAACCAAACTTTTCGGCCAAGCTAATTTTGACCTTGACAATGATTTTAATTCATGACAGCAGTTTCATCATCAGTACGATTTTCTGCCTGAGAATTTCCTTACGGTTCACACTTCATATCAAAGTCTTTAAGCACCGCAACCTGTACATTGTGCAATTGATTGAAGGTTATCGCGCTCCCTAAAGACTTTGCAACTATTTACATCGCATCCAGGCTGACATAACGCGTGCCAGTCATAATACTGACAAGGTATGGTGAGGAAGCACCGCGTGAGGGCAGAATTTACTAGTTCAGTATCATCAACCCCCCGTCGAGAGCCAAGTCGATAATCTTGCACTACGTCTTCAGCAATTCATAATTACAACACTGACGGTGGTCAATGGAGTAGCTTCAACAAGACACTCCCTCAAGGTTACGCGCTGAATAATTCCCAAACTTCTTACGGATGACTCCGGTGCAGACATTGACGGACATGGTAAGAACAATGGATGTGTCCGATCTGCAGAAACAGCGACGCTGTTTCTCACTTCCTCAAACTCTGTCCTCATGAGGACAACTGAGGCTCTACTTGTCAATAATTTCTCAATTCCCATAGAATCTCAAGAGTTAGGAAACAATTCAGAAGACGAATAAATGATTTCAAATTGTAAGACGTGCATGCGTGCAATCGTGCACTCTTGTGCGTGAAATAGTAGGCAAATAAGAACTTAAAATAAATGTTCACATCATCATTCATTACTGAAATCGCATGCATCGTTCATTTGCACTGTGATGTAGCTGATCCAGAGACGATGAATTCAAGGAAATGCAACCTCCATGTAGTACTTCACGAAGATAGAAAGGAAATCACATGAACTTTGCTCATCAAGATGATAAATTCAGTTCATGCACACACAATGCACTATGATATCCTATCCTTTATCTATTTTCTGTTAATAAGCTTGGACGGGAACGTTTGGCCTATCCATGTTCTCATGTCTGCTAAATTGTCTTGCTAATCATGCTCATGATCATCATGTAATTATCGTATTCATGACAGATAGCATTCATTAAAGCATTGTTCTGATATTATCAATGTAGGACTGTACGCGGTGCACCAGTTCTTCTGCGTGCACCGGTTCTCGGACCGGACCGACGAAATGTGTGAACTTTAATCAAGTTGACATTTATTGCATATTTTCAATTATAGTTAATTAATTTTATCTTGTATCTTAGTCTCGGCAAATTGGAGCAAAATATTCTTCGAGCATACAGCAAAATTAACTAGGAGAATATTATTTAATTTTATTATTTTCACTTTAAATTTTAAATTTCCATGTCATGAAATTTAGGTCTTATGAAAATCACTGCTTTGTCATGGAATAACCGATGCATTTCTTGATTTTGAGAATGAAATGCGACGGAAGTGAAGAATATTACTGAAAACAACCTCATGATAAATTATTTTAGGCCACGAAATCTCAATTCCCGCGACCTCAGGATTTCGATATCTCATAGTGAATACTGCGTACCCTGTTGTTGCTCCTCTTGCTAAGACATAGGCGGCCAGTTATCCGTCCGAAATATTTTTCGGCATTCGGTGGTACTGCCACATCACAGAGAGTCTGCTTGAAGCCGAGTTATCTCGAGATGCTGACCTTCCTGCATAGTGGCCTAGTTTGCAAATAGCGTGACATTCGTTCGAATCTGTCCACATTTCCTGATGTGGTTGGGTGTACTTTAAATAAGAGTCAAAATTAAGCGCTTCCTTTGCGATACATGTACTTCACTTTAAAAGAATCAATTCAAAAGTCAACGTTTCGTCGGCCACTGGCTTAGCAAATTTAGCAACTTAGCAATTAGTCATTGGAATTTTTCAACCATTTTTCTTGATTATCCCATAATTTCTGTTTCTTTAAAGAATTACATTTAATATCTTAGTATGATGAAACACTTAAACACTTACAAGTGTTTGCAAAATATAATTAAAAGAGGCTTTTGCAACTATGTTTCAAATTCTTTAGAGTTTTCTAATGATCCATAAGATTTGCATTGAATTCCACATAATGTGAACATCTATTATGATGAAAGATAGAGATCCTACTTTCAAGAATCTGAAGTCTAATTTACTATTACATGAGAATCTAGAACGCGAAAAAATTATACTTCGCGTATACGCCAAGCAAGTGTTTCAGGGCAGCTTTCTAAAATTGTCGGTGCACCGGTTCTCAGGCCCAGTGCAGTGGTGCAACGGCGCGAGCAGGTGCGGCTGACGCACATCCCTACATTAATGTGATATCATGGAATTGATATTGTGAAAACTTGCATGCTAGAAAATATTTGAAGTCGAAGCTCTAACGCTGAGATCGTTGTGGAATCGCTCAAGATATTTCCTCCGTAAAATTGCGTTTTCTGTAGTTTCTTCCGCTGGTGATAATTTTCTATTTTTGTTTGAATTGAAATGATGCTTGTCGTTTCATGTCTGCGGTCCCTCTCTTGTTATATTTCAACTCGGAGGTTTTGGGACAGCACTGCCATGGTGTTGCTTTACCCAGTGTGTTTGGAGCTTATTTACATAATTATATTCTAAATGGAAAGATTTATATTCAGCAAAGACTTAAAGCTCTATGCATTTCGTCACTGACTTATAGCAAAATCAGAATACAGAGATATCTGACTTCAATCTTCAGTTTCAATTTATTCGTATCCACTGACTATCTTATGTCTCGAGTGGAGATTTCGTCTGTACCACCGGCTCGGTTCCCTCGTCAGGCGACTATGTTTCTTTATTGATTTGGGACTATATTCTGTTTAGATCATTTATTCAATATCCGAGGAAGCAATCAACTTAATTAGTTGAATCCATTTTCTATATCGTCCATGGGCTCACTCTCGCATTGTCGCTATCCTTTCAATTTGACTATACAAGTTTGCAACGCAATGCTCCGTCATTTGTGGCATCACAGGGCCTAATAGACCATCTAAAGCGTCAAATTGTCAGACATTTATATTTTAGATGAAAAATATCAATCTACTCGACTTTTTTTCTTGCTGAGAATGATCATCTCAGGTCCCCCACATGGCGATAATAAAATCTTGCTTAACTTCCAAATGATTTGATCTCACTGAAAATCTGTGAGCCCATTTTGCTGATCTCATAAAACACTTGAAGATGTGAGTATAAATGAAGAGATCGAGAAAAATCTATAAGGATGGTACCTTTGCATTCAGGCATTAGGGCCGATAGCATGAAATTTAGATTTTAAAT
Organism: Prostheceraeus crozeri; assembly: GCA_907163375.1. Classification (NCBI taxonomy): domain Eukaryota; kingdom Metazoa; phylum Platyhelminthes; order Polycladida; family Euryleptidae; genus Prostheceraeus; species Prostheceraeus crozeri. Next base: position 173,399 of record CAJQUW010008252.1, on the reverse strand, counting down.
GCTTAACTACAAAATGCGAGGAATTATGGACTTAGGAAAAAGCAATCAAAGTCAATATATCGATAGGAATTGGGAGAATTGGGAAAGCATCAGTTCACTTCATTCTTCAATTCATGAACAGTAAATTCCTAGTTCTCAGTTCAGTGATAGAAGCCGGAATATCCCGTTCGCGCAGTTCAGGGTTGAAAACCGCGTTCGCTCATTCACTCACTCAAAAGTTCGAATCTACTGCATATATTACCGGTATATATAATACATGTATTTCAACATGCAATATCTGGTAAAGCAGTGTTGATATGATTCTGGCGGACATGGTTTTATATAAATGTGCGAGCATGAGTAATGTGCCCATATGAGGAAGTAAGCCATACTTAATCAAAAAATTTCGCCCCCCCCTGGGTTCAGAGTAAATCGACGCCTATGAACAGACTTCATGTTCAATGTTCATATAAGACGCCATGCTGCACGCTAAGCAATTGTTTTCGCTTCATCCTTTTTTGATGAAGAGTGTAGAGATAAGAAGCAAAACTTTCTAATCACTTCGATATAGGCAGGAAGTTTTGACCGATATCTCAATGATTCCGATCCCTAAGTGCTCATCGCTCATTCTTATCACCTTCGACACTTGACAGAATAAAACTGAAGATGGTGAATGTGACCAATGGGTCAAAGTTTCCTCCTTAATGTGGAGAGGTGCAGATAAGGAATGTCTTTCCTATGTACATGTAGATAAGAGAATAATCAGTAGGCGGGAAGTACGTGACATGTCACTACTTTGAATTTACATTTCAAATAACCTAGTCTATAACTTTTTTGCAAAATGCCCGAGGTGCAGTCCGGTGAGAGCGTGAGAGCACCATAAGCCTATTTTGGAGACAGCTCAACAAGGTCTTTGAAAGAACGGTCAAATGAATGACATTTTGATCTTTCTGGTATTTTTTTAATGTAGTGGTTCCCAACCTTTTAATGTCACAGTAGCACTTAAATTTTAAAAAGATTTTACACGTTCTCCACGTGCCACTTAGTCTGAAAGAAATTCTTTTTACGTAAGGAAAGATACAATTCTTTTTCATTTCAAAGAAATTTATTTTGCAAACAAAACAGACATGAAGCAAAGAGCATTCATTCTGTAAGGTGAGGATGCTTCTTCCGAACATATGAAAATATCAGAGCGGTAACATAACTTGACCCAGCGATGTCAAAACGTCTATCATTTTTGTTACGATCAGAACAACCGCTTTATTCCAACGAAGTCTTTATTGTGGAGCATGCATGCCATTTACCGCAGCGCACGGATAAACACTGTTCATGTCACAATGGACAAAGAACAATGGCATGCATGTCACTACATTATCCCCCTCCAAAAAAGATAAATATAACACTTTTTGTATGTCATAAAGATATATACATATTAACACATTTTGTCAATACTTCAAATTAGTCAACGATAAAATCTAGTGTGCATGACTGGTAGTGCAATAGTGCAAATTTGAACATGACAGATAAATATTAATTTTGCTCACCACATTACTTTACATAAGTTTAGTTAAGGAACCGTCCATCTGCGGTCTCAACAACCTGTTCCGAAGACGACGTTTGACAGCAATTGGTTCTGTAAATCGAGGAGACAAAGGTCTTCTGACAGCAATTTTTAAACACACAAACTTTGGACATTTCGAGGTGAAGTTGGCATGTTTATCTTCATTTGAGCTTGTAAAGTCACATTTGAATTTTCGACCAAAAACTAACTCAAAAGGGGTTGATTTTGTTGTTGTGCAATACGCTGCATTGTGAGTGGCTACTACTTTCTGCAAATTTTCCTTCCAATCTCCACCATGCATGATTATAGTATCCTTGAGTTCTCGGTGGAAAACGTTCGATAACAGAGTTGTCTTGTGGATAATATATCGTCGAATGTTTAACGAAAAAAACATGTTTGTTGGCAAAGTATCTGAAGATAGTCGATGTGAATTGAGGTCCATTATCGCTCAGCAATGCACGCGGTACTCCAAACTTATACATCCAATTGTTCTCTATGGTTCTGCATACATTTTCAGAGCATATGTCAATCATGGCAAAAGCTTGAGCATATCTGGAAGCTACATCCATCATGGTAAGTATATATTTGTAGTTTCCCTTCGATAACTTCAATGGCCCAACAATGTCAGTACAAACAAATCAAAAGTCTTCAAATTATCTGAAATAATATGTCCTTTCTTTGTGGAGTAAGTATATGATTTGAATCGCAAACAAGATGAACAGTTACTAATAACTGAGCGAATTTTTTGCCTCATATTTGGGAACCATAAACCAGAGCTAAGAATAGAATACCTGGTTCTTGTTATTCCATAATGGCCGAAAGCATGATGTTGATGAATGACATCCTCTATTTCTTCATCTGGAACAGTCATTCTAAATGATGTTGTTGATACTGTTTTTGCAACTGGACATGAATTGCAGTTGTCAGAAACTGCTCTTAACATGGTATCGGCGAGGATATTATCGCAACCTTTCAAATATTCGATTTCAAAATCATAATCCTCCAGATAATGAATGTATCGTGCATGGCGAGAGCATGCTGGGGGTTTCCGCACAAGATGTATTAGCGCTTAGTGGTCGACTCGTATCACAAACTTCTGCCCATAAAGGTATTGCCTGAATTTCTTCAATGCCCAGACTACCGACAAAAATTCTTTGTCAGCTACAGAATAATTCATCTCTGATTTCGATAGGCTTCGACTGGCATACATAAGGGGCAGATTATTTTGCATTAAAACTGCGCCTAAAGCTGTAGAACTAGCATCAGATTCAATAACGAATTTTTTACTGAAATCAGGGAGCTGGAGCAATGTTTTTTCAGATGATAGAGTTTTGATTTTCGCAAACGAATGTTGTGCTTCATCAGTCCATTTAAATCCGCCAGACTTAGTCACGTAAATGGGCTTCAATAATTCCGCCAACTTTGGAACAAATCTTGACAGAAAATTCACAAAACCACAATAGCGGTCAACATCTTTTGATGATTTTGGAACACCAATCATTTGCAATTTTGAAATTTTCTCAGGATCAGGCTCAACACCATGCTCTGAAATAACAAATCCAAGGTAAGTAACCCGATCAAAATGAAACGAGCACTTTCCAGGTTTGAACCATTAAACCAAATTCACTCAAACGAGATAAAACATTTCTAATCGATTTCAGATGCTCGTCAAAATTTTTATTCGCTATAATTATATCATCAATGTATGGCAAAATACCGAGGTTCTTTAAAACAACTTGCATCATCCTCTGAAACAATGCTGGAGCGTTCTTTAATCCGTATGGCATTCGATTGAATTCGTATAAGCAGTTTTCTGCTTAGAGTCTTCCTTCAGCTCAACTTGATAATAAGCGGATGTAAGGTCAAGAGTCGTAAAGTACTTGCAGCCACCAAGCTCGGCGATGCACTCGTCAATAACGGGCATTGGGAAACAATCATCAGATGATATCTGATTAAGCCGTCGGAAATCCACAACCAACTGTAGGCGACCATCTTTCTTTTTTATGAAGAAAATGGGATTGCGCCCAAGATGATGAACTTTTTCTTATGATACCATTACTTAGCATTTGCTGAACTACTGATTTAGCGTCCTTCTTTAAACCATGAGGTAAGGGATAATCCTTACAACGAAAAGGTGGAGAATTTCCTGTAGCAATTTCATGCTTGATTTCTTGCTTCTTGCTGGGTATTATACTCGAAATCAAATTGATTTCTTGAAAAAGTTTCAGGAAATTTACACAAAAGCTCCAATAATTGCTTTCTTTGTTTTTCAGGCAATTTTTGGTTAATTTTGAATTGACTAATTAAGTCATCATTCGTTTGAATAGAATTCACTGATAGAAGTAAACCATGCCGACGAATTAATGGCCAACCAAACACTAATTTGTGTGGACTGTTATCAAAAACAAAAAATAATGTCTGCTTACCAAATATATTTATCATTACGTAACCATCCGATCGGTGATTTCGACCATTAGCCATAAAAAACATTCTTCGGTAAGGAGTCTCCTTAAGATGCAACATATAAATCATGTCCCGTCGGATGAAATTAATGTCACTACCAGTGTCCAAAATCGCAGTCATATTTGTACCATTAATGTGAACATTGCAACAATAATATTCATTCTTGTCCACTACTGCACTACTACACACTAGTTTAAATGTTTGTTATGACAAAATCTTTGTACATGACCAGTTTGTTTGCAGCGAAAGCATTTCAATAATTTCCAGCATTTGCCAGAATGGCGCTTATTGCATTCTTTACAATTAGAAATTACTGCAGCAGAAGTTTCCGCTTGATACCACTGTACTTTGCGCAAATTCTCTATCAAACCATCCAAATCAGACGTATTGGTAGATAACAACAATGATTGCGAATAACCAAATCTGGTATAGCCTCAATACATGTTGTAATAACTGCTTCAACTGTAAATCCCAACATTAAAAGCTTTCTCATCGTAAGCACCATCCGTTCGACATCATCTCTAGTTGTAATTGGATTTTGAATCAAGGTTTGTAAAGAGACGTTCTGCTTTTGTTTCCAAACTTTCTCAATTTCAGACAGCAATGTCTTAGCTGTTGTCGTTCCAACACCCAGTTTAGAGCATTCCGACAAGATGTCATCTGATACTTTAGAAGGTAACAAATTAAGCAAGTAACTGTCTTTGTCGCTGTCATTCAATTTCTTAGTTAAAATCAAATTTGCAATTTCACCATCCAATTTACTTCTCCATATAATGTAGGAGCCATCAACAGTTAGCATGATTCGCGACGCCAGATGTTACGATCAGAACAACCGCTTTATTCCAACGAAGTCTTTATTGTGGAGCATGCATGCCATTTACCGCAGCGCAAACACTGTAACATGTACAGGCCGGCCATAAAGTCACGCAGGATGTTCAAAACACCCTGTTCCCAGGCATTCTCACCTATACAAATCCAAATACTGTGAATATATTCTCCTTATCATGGCAAATTGTCTGGTATCTCGCGATACCCCTTGTACAAAGAACTTTGATAAAGATCTGCCTCAAAACAAGTACTGTATTTACGTCACTCAATCTATCTTCTAAGATATAATTCAACTCTTCATTCTTATTCAATTAAAGTTCTAGCATCTGATCCAACTGTCATTTTTGTGAATTGTGTTGAACTGTGTTGTATTCACTGCGAAATCAAGTCAGTGAAAGTCAGATTGAATAGTCATCACTTGCGGCGAAGAACCGATAGAACACACGTGTAAACAAAAGAATGGATTCACCTACCCGCATAAAGTTAGTGAAATTTTATTATCAATCCAATTGCTCTCCAAAACAAGCATTACGACTTTTTCGAAATGAATTTGGTATCAGGAATCCTCCTTGTTGTGAAACGACAGTTTCACGTCTCATCCAACGTTTCGAAACTACCGGCAGTGTTGAAGATGAGCCCCGATGTGAACGCCCAAGAGTTTCCGATGCCACAGTTCAGAAAGTTGAAGAAACTTTGACGGATTTGAAGAAGCGACACTCGTAGGGGTGTGTAGCTCTACAAGAGTCGCAGCCAGCACTCAAGTACCGCAATCGACTGTCAAGAAAATTTTCCATGAGAGATTACATCTTCGACCATATCACATCCAAAGGGTCCAAGAACTTAAGGAAACTGACTATGAAAAGCGTTTACAATTCGCAACCTCTTCACAGAGATGTGTGAGCGTGATCCAAGGTTCTTTGATTTCGATCTTGTGGACTGATGAAGCTCATTTCTATTTAAATGGTTGTGTGTTTACCAGAAATTGTGTTATTTGGGCCGCTTCTAATCCGCATGTGACTGTTGATCATCTCTAGAAAGATTACCGTTTGGGGAGGCTTTACGTCAACAATGATTTTACCACCGTTCTTCTTTGATGGCAGTATTGACGGTGATTCCTATCTTGCTATGCTCTAGAGTCATGTTGTATCCATTGCTGAAACAGAGGCGAATGCTCTCTAAGACGACTTTCCAACAGGATGGAGCGCCTCCTCACATAAAGAGGTGCGTTGCTGATTATCTTCGGCAGCAGTTTGGGACAAGAATTACGAGTATCAGCCGATGCTTTGATCGTCCATGGCCTCCACGATCGCCTGATCTGTCACCGGCGGATTTCTGGTTTTGGGGTGCTCTAAAGCACAGAGTTTATCAAAGGTGTCCGACGACATTGGATGAGCTTAGAGAGGCAATTTGTGAAGAAATGAGCTCCATTTCCCCGTCAGAATTGCGCAGAAGCTGTGAGAATATTCTGGTTCGTCTTGAAGAATTGAAACTTAACCAAGGTCGTCATATTGAGAATTCATAGACTGTACACATTTTGTTTGAGTACATTTATTTGTTAACGCTACCAATCAATATTTCGAATAGAATACAAGTTGTTTTTCTTATAAAAACTTGCTCTGGAATACTATTTCTTGAATAAAGAGTTGAATTATATCTTAGAAGATAGATTGAGTGACGTAAATACAGTACTTGTTTTGAGGCAGATCTTTATCAAAGTTCTTTGTACAAGGGGGTATCGCGAGATACCAGACAATTTGCCATGATAAGGAGAATATATTCACAGTATTTGGATTTGTATAGGTGAGAATGCCTGGGAACAGGGTGTTTTGAACATCCTGCGTGACTTTATGGCCGGCCTGTATAAACACTGTTCATGTCACAATGGACAAAGAACAATGGCATGCATGTCACTACAATTTTCTCAATCGTTTCAATTTCACCATGGCTTTTCTGCATGTAGCTGCGAAAGATACACAGTTCAGACTCCAGGGGCGACCGCACATAAACAGTGTTAGATAGTGAGTTGTTAATGACAATGTAATTTCAATGGGTGAATCTTGCTGTTAGAGATTTGTTAGCCTAACAGTGTTTCTGTACAGTCGCCCCAGAACATCACGATCAAGCTCGCTCATCGAAGGCTTTGGCGACTGTGGTCCTGATAGAAGCGTCAACATACAACGTGTGACATGTGATCATCAGGGTATTAGAAAATACGTCAGCACTGAAGTCGTTCGATGATAGAAGATGAAATGCGGTATAAAAGTACTGCACACACAAAGGAGACCGAATGCAGCCGTAGGACCTGACATAAGGCATCCGTAAGAATTTTGAAGAGAAAATATGGAATGGGTTAATATTGTACCGCATTAACTCCGCTTCGAACAACTAGTATGATCATAGACTCATACTAGAAATCGAATTTTGTCCTTGATCTAATTTTCTCAAGATGACCAACACTTTTCCTAATAGATTTGGCCTGTGACATGAATAGAGCAAATTAACATCATGATGCATATAACCTACTTCGGATAGGTACTCGCGCACCATCTGACGAGCTCTCGCGTAACACTAGTGGTACGCGTAGCACAGATTGGGAACCTCTGTTTTAATGGAACAAGTTTATAGAATGAATGACTTGAGACATCGATATCTACATAATTTTTCACAATTCACTATCTCACTCGTGGAACATTTGTACATGTACCGGTATTTTATGCAAGCACTTTGTTCGATTATTATCATGCCTGCTCAAGTTGACAAAAATATCTGCCACGATTATTGTTGCTTGTTTAAGTATTTTCAAATTCTGAACCATTAAGACGCGTTTACACCCGGTAACTTAGTGAGCGGGAACTAGTCACATGCTGCCTCAAACACCGACACACTCTGTCAATTTCGCGCGCTTCATGAGAGAAATGGAGAATTCGAAGACAGAATTCAATTACCGGGTTCACTAAATCAAGTTACCTCAATGGTAAACTAAGAGGTAACTGAACCATAGATAGCTAACATTCAAAGAACGAATTTGAGATTTGTCAGCGTATTGTAAAGCTAATGACTCACTGTTCATTCACTTCCGTGCAGCTTCATCAGTATTCTCGTCTCGCTAGTCGCTCTCGTAGCCAATATTTATCAGCAGTGTATCGATATGGATAAATGGAGCTCAATGCGAATGCAAAACAGCCTCAATTCTCTCCCGATGTGTTTAATGCCAAGTGAATTAAAATTGAAATAAAATAAAATAAATCGCCAGACGTCTCGGGTCCACACCCTTTGTCAATGGCGAAACACTTGATAAAGTGTTCAATTTCAAACGCTTTATCAAGTGTGAATCAAAATTTTGAAGTTCTTTGTGATCTACTGCTTGAATAGCTACAGGTAACTAGGTTATCGCATTAACGAGGAGTAACTTAGTTAATTCATGAAAGTTTCGTAGCTGTGCGTGCGCGATACCCCCGAGCCACTTAATGTTCAGTTACCGCTCACGAAGTTACCTTTAAATAAGGTTTTTTACTAATCAAGTAAATGACGCGTGTTTTCTTATGAGTTCACAAAGTCGCTAACTTTCATTTAGAAAGTGCACGTACGCATGTTTCAATTTTGACCATTATCTTGTGTTTTCTACCTAACACCAGACTTCTCAATCCCATAGATTTATCAAGAAGGCCATGGCTAACACGCACAACAGAAAGTAAAAATTGCAATAGGCTAAATGACATTGTATTCTTTATTTTTCAAATCAGATAAAAATCTGAAAAATACCTCGTTTCAAAAGTGACCAAAGTTTGTAAGTCTTGAAATGTTGTAAAAAGTCGACAACAATTGACATTCACAAGTCAGCAATTGATCAACATAGTAGTGAAAACTCTTAGATTTAGCTTTCAAATTGGCGAGAATAGCTGACAATTTAATCACTTCCGCGGTCAATTTAGTATCAATTGAACAGGTTACCTTCTGACACAACAATATAAGCCTCAATGTAATGGTGACAATGTGAAAACAATTGATATTGAATATAGTTTCAAATACAAACTATATTCCCACTACAAAAAGATTCACCGGAAAGACGTCGGAACGAGGTTTGATAGTCGGGAAAAGGTCTGGAAATTTTTTTTTACCCTTGACATGTTGTCTGACCCCATTTCTTTGAATTTATGCAGAAATTTTGATAAAAATGGCTTTTTTGATTGAGTTAATTGCAGCACAGACAATGAAGACATGAAGACGTGCGGATATGATTGTGATGATATTTGATTACTCAAACAAGCTTCAGAGAGGTGACATGTATGGAAAGGAAAATATACAATAATAAAATTCTTGATCAAATGACTTTTTCATATAATTCCATAGACACCCTACTTGCTAAATAGCAGGTAGGAGGCCAAGGGTGATTTTTTATAATGAGGTTTCGGTTTCCGACGTTGTACCAACTATCGGTCATGCGCAAAGTGTTTAAATATGCATGCGGACATTTAATAATCATGCGGACATTCTGTGCCTCGGAACGAGTTCGTTTTCGACTTCGGCTTTTTTGTAGTGGGTTCAAGTGCCGCGAAACTCTGTTGTTTTACAGTATGCTCTCAGGTGAAAAGAAACAATGTAAAATGCAATAACAAAATTAAGAAAAACGTTAGAAAAGCAAATATCATCATGATTTTTGTTCTAAAAACATTTAGCCATTTGTTTTACAGACTTCACAAGGCGACCGATCTCAGTACAAAATATGTCCTCGCTATTGTAAACTTATATAATGTTTTTTTTTCATCAAAAAAATAAATCTAATCAATCGGTTTCCACACTCAATGGACACATCTCGCATCGGCAACATTTTTGGTAGCATTCCAGGCATTTAGATCTGTTTCTGGTAGAAATTCATGGATACTCAGCAGGATTCCTTTGTTCAATCCGCCTTCATTGTGAATAAAACCTTCAGACGTGTCATGCATTCAAATGAAACGTACACCGACATGTGTGTAGGCGGCTTTACAACACGATTCATCAATCACAAAAAATCATGCAGGAGTTTTGGCTATATGACTGAAACGGCTGCATCCCATTCAGCTGGTTCCCATTCAGATGGGTCTTTGTGTTCATTACATCATCAAAAGATGACTAAGCTAACTATTCGAGTTCCCAACCGGCTGGTCATGCAGTCTCAACGAGCTGGGAATTTTCAAGAAACAGCATGAAATTGGTTCAATCACATACTGTCAAAATAACTGTCAATTATATCATCACGATAATTTAATAAGTTGAAAATTGATACCTCTAAATTCTTAACATAAGAAAACAGTTTGTCAGAATATTATAATATTGACATGTGAAAGATTTGTTTTGGAAAGACGATACGAAATTGTTAACATATTGAGAGATTTAAATTAAATTGATGTCATAGAATTACATGAAATTCTTATATATTAACTGCTCAGTCATAGAAGCCTCACTCTAATCGGCAACATGAATTACGAATATATCGAAAGCAGAAAGGGTGCGAATCTCATTTTTTACCAAAATTACTTGTTTAAAAAAGAAAGACTTAATAAGAATGGAACCATATCGTACGCCTGTCGTCTCCAAAACTGCAACGTTCGAGGAATTGTTAAGGAGGATTCTTTCATCATTACCTCCAAAGTATCCAGTCACGAACATTGACCAGAAAATGCTGCCGTAAGCGTGATGCGGAAGAAGAAAGAAGCTGTCAATAATGCCCTCCAATAACCGACAACGTCGATGAAGCGACTATATTCTACGGCGTTTTCTTCAAAGTCCGATGACGAAGAGGACGTACTTCAACCTGCATTCAAGTCTCTCAAGTCCTCAATGTATCGGGCACGTAGTACACGCTTACCGAATCAGCCTCAGACTCTTTCTGAGCTTATGATCGAAGGTGAATGGACAAAAACACAATCTGGACAGGACTTTCTTCAGATAGACGATGGGAGGGATGATCGAATTCTCGTCTTCTTCACAATCCCATGTCTCCGTATTTTGGCATCCTCCAAGTGTCTTCACATGGATGGCACGTTCCATGTTTCTGCACGGCTATTCCATCAGCTGTACATGATATATGCATCATTTTGCAATACGTTGGTTCCAATATGCTATGCACTTTTACCGAACAAGACAGAACATACATACAAGCGCTTATTAGATTTATTGAAATTGAAAGCAGCTCAATTCAACTTGAAAATTGAACCCGATACCGTTCAATTGGATTTCGAGAAAGCGGCCATAAACGCGGTACAACATTCATTTCCAAGCACTTCAATTTGTGGATGTCATTTTCACTACACCCAATCGATTTGGCGTGGAGTCCAGCGACTTGGATTGACAATTCCATATCGAGAAAATGAAGAAGTTGGACGCATAGTGAGAAAAGCCCTCGGTTTGCCTTTTCTTCCAAAGGACATGATTGATGAAGTATGAGTACGGGTGATTGGTGAGTGTCCTGAGGAATGTCAAGAATTTGTGGACTACGTCACTAAGACATATGTGGATGATTTGGATGCCATCTTTTCAAGAGAGATTTGGTGTCATTACGACAGCAGTAGTGGAATCAGGACCAATAATGCATTGGAGAGCAGAAATGCAAAATTTCGCAAGGTAAGCTTCTTCACCTATCTCGGTTGAATGCCACATATCATGTAGCGGTATTATGGTATATTAGTACTTAGGCCTATCATGGATTTTAAATTCTATTATTGATGATATTGTTTTCTAATAGTTTTCTTAATTATTGACAATAGAAAATAATGTAATAGAAAATGATAAAATAATACGATAGTAATATGTAGTAATTAAATATAAGTATAATACATAGCATGAAATCTGTTGATAAAACTAACTGATGATAAAAATTGCATCAAATATTTTTTTGGACTTCAGAATTGTATTCTCCGTAAAAACTGATTATTTTGATGTAAAAATATAAAGTGCTTGCTACATTTTGTTGAAGTTGACACTGTACCCTTACTTTATATTTCTACTCTATGATCTTAACTAAAAATTACGAAACACGAGTTAATTGTATTTCCTCTATTTCTTTTCAGATCTTTAATCGCCACCCGAATATCTTCAAGTTCATTGAATGTCTGAGAGAAGTACAGGATGCCGAGGAGACGACTATTCGCTTGCTGAAAGCTGGAGCATCACCCCCCAAGCAGCGGCGAAAGTATGCCAAGGCTACTTCAAGATTGCATCGATTGAAGCAAAATCTACAGGAAGGTGATATTGACGCTTGGGACTACTGCAGCAAGTGTAGTGTTGTATCTCTTTCACAAAGTAAAGTTATATCTTAGCTCACTGTTCAGATGGTTTATTGTATCATAAATATAGATGTGAGTCTTCTCTATCTAGATAATTGAGTCTTCTGTTTTCATAATTGTGTAAGTGTTAATACAAAAACTAAGATATGAATTAATCATGACATATTTGTTTATCTCATTCTGAACTCAGACTGCGAGAATCTACGGGGTGTCACAGCAGGGAAGAGAGCCAAAAATTCCCAGCTGAATGAGACTCTGAACAGACAACCAGCTGATTGGGAACCAGCTGAATGAGATTCATCTCAGTTGGAACCAGCTGAATTGGAAGTCACCACTAAAACATTATTGTCAACGTGCATTTGGTCCGTCAAACATCAAGAAATGCTTTTCAGTAGGCCTATTAAGTGAGAGAGAGAGCGTATATTTGTCTTCATCAAAACGAAAATCATTTCAATACAATTACACAAACACGATACAAATGTAAGGAAAGTGTGATGGAAATTTCAAGAAAAATATTACCACAATAGTGAATAAACATTTCAGACACCGTGATGCTTTCAACTGAAACTATGCTATGGCTTGTAGGCGTGTTGTGTGTAGGCGACTTCAAAACACAATTCAACAGGAAAAATGCATCATTCAACAATATTCAGAATAAGTGGGAAACGTCATTGTCAACATGCACAGGGGAACCTCAAATATCAATGAAAAGAATTCAATAATCTAGCATTGAGAGAGAGAAGGTTTATATTCGTTTTTATAAAAGTGACATTTATTATAAAGACATTTATTTATTTTACACGATGCAAATTCAGAAAATTACTTTGCAAAAAAATCTGATCAGTAAGATATGGTAAGAATTTTATCCATTATTTGAGAGTTCGTTTTTGAAATAGAATTCCTCCGAAAGCTCAAGCCTTTTCATCACAAATCTGAAATCGCTTTAGAATCGATTCGAATTAAATGCGGCGGTCAAGTGGAGCCTGTGTGAAGGTTTCAGGATTTTTTGATTTTCATTTACTCCTAAGTTACTTTGACCTTTATCTCAATTACTTTTAAGTGTTGCATGCTGCATTGTAGTCATATGCATGAATTTGCCATGAATAAAGTCCTCTCTTTGTCTTATCTTATTCCTGTTGTTGCTGACATACAGGAATAAGAAAAGTATTGTATTTCAGGCCTTTTGGTGCAAGCTTTGCATGTAGCACTTTGAAGAAACTCAAAAAGACCTCATGCATTTATTTCACACAATGGTGATGAAAAAAAATCAATGAATGTACATATCTACGTAATCTGTTTGTGCTTCATTCCTAAAGACAACACTAAAACCATGCTATGTACATAAACTCAAAAATGCAACTTTATATAAAAAGAAAGCAATGTAGCGAAAAGGCGTACCGGCTTCTTGGAAATAACAGTGCAATACGAATATAGTGCAAATCAAAACTTCAAAACCAAATGCAACAAACTATTTAAAGCTTAATGACTCCGTTGCTGGTCTTGGTACATTTTTGTCAGTTAATCTACGTACGCATATCCAATATAAATATAGCAAGGGCACAACGGCATTAAAGACAGATGCCGTAAGATCTAAATCAATTGCTGAATAAATTCAAATCAACTGATGGTGTCATTTCAAATACTGACATTCGTTTTGTCTCATTATCAAGTTCACCTCCAAAGCCTGTTGCCCATCTTGAGAATCATTGTTTAAAGTACATTGTCATTAATATTTTGCTCAATCAACCAACTCCTGCGATGACTAGAACTTCTACGGACATCCTCATCCGAAGTTATACAAATGATTGACGCACTGCCGTTTTGACAGTGAACCTTAATTCCCAATATTCCAACTTTTTCCTTCACTTTTTATGAAGAACACTCCCGTCTTGTCGGAAATGGTGTATGGATGGCAATTGATTTGCATATGGGTAGCTGCAACCGATGTTAAGCCGATAAAGCTGAGTCAACATGTAAATTGATTCCGCAAAGCTACCCTGTAATCTATCAGTGTCATGCACCATGTTGATGCCCTTTCTATAAGAGAAGTATTTTGAAAAGCCTAATCGTAAATTTTGCCTTCATTATTTCGGTGCTGATGAGAAACAAATACATTCATAGGAAACCTGATCAGGTTTATCAAATCTCAGAAGATACAAGATGCAAGCGGATACTGAATAGACAAACAGATGTACAAACTCGATGTGAATAGAGATGCACAGATATCAAATCTCAACAGATGCAAGATGTAAACAGATATAGAAGAACTGATGTGAATAGAGATGCACAGATATCAAATCTAATTAGCGAATGGAAGAACCCCAAGAAATTTTCGGGTTATTAGACCCATCCGCTGTGGACTGCGGGTTGGAGCCGACCATCGGCCCCGGCCGCAAATTTTGAAGACCGACCGGCAGGCGGGTTTTAGTAACGCCGGCCAGCCGGTTAATTTAATTAGACCCAGGTCGACCGTGACGACATTCAATCCAGAATAAATTGCTTTGTCAATCTTTGCAATATTAAGATCATGTGAATGGAACACAGTTTGAGGGTATCTACGTGCATGCTTAGTGACATAATATTGGGAAATGTTCTTTAAACAGTTAAAAAACTGATTTTGAAAGATTACTAATTTGAAGATTACGTCTTGGCATGATATTTCAATTATCAATTAATTGATTGCTTTCGTTTCGATATGTCAATTGACTGATTGACTCATATTCCTTTTACAATAAATTGTCTGTTCGAAAAGAAATTTCTGATTGATTTGTTTGCTCGTATTTATGCTAGAACTAAGTTTACAGCATCGTTTAAATACTCAGTGGATAACTTTTATGAATCATTTTTATCGGCTGAAGGACTTATCCGACACGTATCACTTGACCATGATCAAGAAGTTCACACTGAGTACTATGGCATCTGGATATTTTTTGTTTCCCAATAGTCCACTTTTGAGAAAGCTTTCGACTAAGTGTGGAGACCAGCCATGGCAGCAGTCCTGAAGTGGCATGGCTTTGACAACAGCTTAGTGTAACTCATCCGGCAACTAAACACCGTAACGAGAGCAACAGTTCGCAAAGGCAAGGTCACAGCAAATGAGTTTCCAACTAGACGGGGAGTTCTACAAGGTTGCCCGCTATCCCCATCTCCCCAACATTTTTCTCGAATTCGTTTTGAAGGAAAGTCTAGCGAACCATAGCGACGAAGGGATGAAGATAGGTGGACAGATAATTAACAATCTGAGGTGCACAGACGACATAGTACTGGTAGCCGAAGCACAATAGCAACTCCAGTCGATGACAGATAATGTTTACAGAACTTGCTCACAGTTCAAATTGAGAATCATCACACGAAAAACAAAGTCGATGGTTGTGAGCAGAAGAGAACAATCAGTAGAAATCAAACTGGGCGAGGTAGAAGTCGATCAGGCTGAAGATTTCAGGTATCTCAGTGTTCTCTTCTCCAGGAACAGAGACTCCATGAAAACCATCAAGGAAAGAATGGTCATGGGATGCGATGTACTGAGGAAATTGAGCAAACTCTGGAAAGACCGACACATCTCCATCCAGACGATTGAAGATCAGGCTCTTAAATACCATCGTAATCCCGACGGCCCTTTATGGGTCGGAGAGCTGGATCCTCAAACAAGCGATGAAGGACAAGCTCCGTGCATTCGAGATGAACTGCCTGAGAAAGATAATGTACATCAGATGGTGTGAGAGGATCACCAACGAGACTGTGAGAAATATGGCAAGTGAGTGGAGAAGTATAATGAATCAGATAGAAGATCAGCAAAGAAGCATGTAGAAAAGAGTCGATATTTGCATTTCCATCACACTGAAATTTTGACAGGGGTGCTGATTGTGAGAATGGGCATCAAACATTTATACCTGATAGACGTGTGGTGCATGAAAAACCTTTGCTCAACTTCTGACTAAAATGTAAAGATTAATTTAGTATTTTGGTGAATTCGCAATTCACGCGATGCGATGGAGGTCATAATGTCCATGTCCGGCCAAAATAGACGGCTGTGGGTTTCATGGTCGTGGAAAAATTAATTTTATGTGAAAATATTCCGAAAGTTCTTGTATTTCAGTTGTCATTGCAAACCGCTCTTGGTAATTTTCGCACCATATTTTGTATATAGCTCGTTTACTATTTGCAGCTCAGAGAACAACCCAGATATTTTAGGGTCTCGTGCTCCGAAATTCAATAGTACTTATTTTATTTACTAATTGAACTTCTTTTACTAATTCAGCTGAAATTACAATTGCTTGTAGTTCTCGATAGTACCTGTTATTATTGATAGTAATTATTAAATATCACAGAATAACAAGCATTATATAGGTGTGTTTGTTTATTAAGTGCATAATCATCCGAAGATATTCATCATCTTACAGGATCAATCAACAAGCACATCTTGACTTTGAAAAATCATGATCGATTTCACTCGGAGCTTTGAAAAAGCGAATGATCACAATAAGAGCTTTTAGTAAGCAATCATTTCTATTTCACGACTACACAACGAAATGTTCAAAATATCTCTTTCAATGCGTCGAAGGATGCATAAAAACACTGTACAATGGATGTAAGGTTGTCAAGTCGTATTATACACTATATGCAACCCGTAACAAAAATGTAGTACGATAGTAAAATCAAAGGGAATTAGTAGTTTTCATGGTTCATGTTTACCTCATAACATATAAATGTGAAACAGATTCGTATATACAACAGCAGAATTCTCACTTTCACACCTCGCAGTCAATAATTAAATCTATGAAAAAGGTCATTATGACATTTACATAGGATGAGATAACCAATGGTTCGCATGGCACTTTATGCACGTGTAGCATAGGCATATGTTTGTCATTAATGCAAAGCCGCCAGGATGTAGGCCTACCAGCTTCAGCAACCAGAATGTCTTAAAATAACGGATATCCGAATGAAAGCATGGCACAGCTGGCAACTTAACTGATGCAAAACTTGTGAAAATATCTCATTAAAATACTGATGAGAACGTAGAATAAATTAACAGCTGATTCAAGCGAAAATATGTCCGGTAATATAATACAACATCACTACAATAAGCTGAATAATTCGCCGAGCAGCATTTATCTCCCGCACCATGATGAACAAATGTCAATCATTTGAATCCGTGCCTTCAGTTTAATCAAACCGAGCATACGCGCAAAGCAGTAGCACAACATTGCTACCAGCTTATTAACAACTGTCTGACATCTGAATTTTAAGAAAAATGTTTATATTCTTTGACATATTATTTATTGCATGAACCTACATTTATGTGGAAATTTACAATCGCTTTTGTCATCTGTCATCTTCAAGATGATAGTTGTAAAAATCAAAAACAGAACTTAATGAATTCTACATTTCTGAGGTCCTTCTCATTTTCTCAGCAAAATGGCATTAACAGTTTGACATCGACCAAGTTTTCCTGAAAATCAGCTGGTGTAAGCAATTTTCGGCCGACAACTTTTGCACCTGTTTTTGTTGGAGGATCACTGATTGAAACTAAGTGATCAACTATTTGAAATATACTCAATATATCGTATCATATGAACAGTGTCCACAAATCACGCATATAGCCTGTATTAATAGCCTATTTACTCTCATAAATATTGACATTCAATATTTCTACTTATTCAGTTACCTAGTAATTGAATTCACGTTAGCTTTCTCCATCGCACACTTGAATTTATAATCAACCTTTATTAGCGTTATCATTTCATTGCCAACTCTGCCATCTTTTCTATCCATTTTCATCATTTAGTCATTATTTTATATTCTGAGTTCGACTTGTCCAGTGGCGATTCCGAAGAGAATGAAGGCAGACAATTTCGTCTCTGTTATTATCAAAAACTTCTCCACTTGCAAAACTCGTGAAGAGCAACCGCCTCTTTATTAATCGAAAAATTCCTATCGTGTGCGAGGCGCCATTTGATTCCCTCAGGGGCTTCTCTAAAATGTCATCCATGGAAAGGATATGAAACGGTTTGGACCGCAACCGTGACGTTGATTCACAGCCAATGAATCCACTCGTCTCATTCCTGGACACAGAGAGGCCAAGCAATCCATTATTCTGATTAATTATCAGCGCATATCTTCATTAACCTATTGGTTTATCATTAAAATGAAGGTTCTTGTCTGTGTGATTCCTTCTTACCTGGCAAAATCGAATTCATTTTTCAATTGGCGATGAAATCTACTATGTAATCGGCTGGAGCAGTAATCGCTTAAAACTGCAATAATGCGCTGGTTAGGATCGCGTTGACGTCATAATTCAGAGACCTCACGCTGTGATATCGACGCAATTGATAAATCACCTGAGGGATCACTTTCACCCGAGGATTTTCACGACTTATTTACTTTCTGAACTTGAAAATAAAGCAACGAAATGGCCATGATCATGCGTGATTAGCCGTTTCTGGGACACTTGCCTAACTCTATATTCAGCTCAGGCCATTTTGTTGTCTGATATGTGTCAGGGGGCGATCAGGTCCCCCATCAACCAGGAGATTTTAAGCTCTGAATACCCTCTGGTTTTGAAGTTCTGACAAGTCAGTCGTTCCAAAAATTACACAGCAACATGATAGACGCATCCTTGTTGCAACGGTGCCATCATTTTTGTTGCTTGCCGGTAGTAATTCAAAATGCGAACTCCATTTTCAAGACATTGATTTATCAGGTATGTAAGGTGCGAATTATCTCGACTTTATGTCGTGCAGAAAAAATGCAGTACCTGCTCATCCAACTAAATGAGTGCACCAAATATATTGTGAAGCATGTTAACCTCTCCAATTTTTTACTTGCGTTCCACTATTAGCTGCATAAATTGTCATTACATGCAGTATTTAGAAAGATATAATGAGCAGTGTTTAAAGTATATTAATGCAATTAGCAACTAGCAACAACATTTACATGGACGCTTTTGCGGATGAATGAATATGATAATTATTACATCATATGCACTTCGCAACCCTGTGGTAAAGGCGACGTCGGCTCGAGGTCGCACGATCGGCAAATCGACTTTCGGCCGACGTTGGTAGACAGTTGGCCAGTGAGTCGGTGGCCGCTGATATGCCGACGGTTGGCGAATGGTCGCATTGCGATCCAAAGCCGACGTCGGCTCTCAGTTGGCCAGTATGTCTGTGACCACCAATTTGCCGACCATCAATCTAAAGTCAAGCATGCGGTTCGAGGAACAATAACTAGTTAGTGTAATGAAAAGCCGTGGCCAAATAGAGTTAAATCCATGCAATTTGAGTGAAATATCACACTCTCTTTTAGGCATTTAAAGTTGACGCATTTTTATCATCATTTTGCCTGAAGTTTCTGATGAAACTAACTATCTTTCGTCCTTGTCTCCAAATGCTTAATAGTTAGTTTTATCAGAAACGTATGAAAAAATGTTGTCAAAATATAATTCAAAAACCATTAGCGAATCCGTGCATATTTGTGAAACACGGTGAGCAGTATCTGTTCTTTGATGATATTTTACCAAAGTTGTATAGATTTGCCTTCATTTTACCAAAGCTTTTTATTACACTTACTACATATTGTTGTTCTAACTACATGCTTGACTTGGATTGATCGTCGACACACTGGTGGTCACCGACTCAATTGGCTTGGCCTTCATGAAACCCCATGGCACAGACTGCAAATAAGAATTACCAAGTTAGGAAATATACACTCACCTTGTTATGATTGTCATGTGTTCTGGAGTCGAACTCCAAATGGTTGTTTTGAGATTTCATCGCGATGGATTTTGTTTGCTGAAGATGTGATTTCAACAAGAACATTTTCGGTATATGTGAAATTCATTCATAAATTATTCTACAATTACAAGAAAATTCGTTAAAGTTGACACATGATGAATAAAAGGCTCAAGCTCACCAGAATTAGAGAATGACATTCATCTTTCGTTACTAAGACTGGATTCATGAAATTGATGTTGATTATTCCAAAAGCAATTATTGGCAACTGTACCAAATAGACACATTTGTCATAAATAATACAGAGACATATAATTGTTTGGAAAGAAATCTCGCAGATTTTGGAGGATCTGAAACTAGGTGTAATGAATAGCCAAAGAATGTCTTACAAGTCTATTCAGTTTGCATAAGGCTTGAAGGGTTAAGTGAAACATATTAAATCATATTAAACATTTAATCATATATTATATTATCATATTAGTCAATAGTAAAAGTAAATAATTCCAACTTTGCTTGTGGAGAAAGTACGTCGGCTAGATAGATAAAATGAATTTACTATTGCTTTATTTTGTTAAATTTCAATAATACTTTCATTTTAATATATCTATCAATTAAAATGAAATGACATCTGCAAATGAAATACCCACTTGACAACCGCTTATGTGATGACATATTTTGATGTATAAGTAATTCATGGTGATACAGTAAATGTGCACCAGCTAGACCTAGACCTAAGTAAAATACCAATAATAATTTCAGATCAAAAATCACTTTTTGAGATGAAAGAGTAGCAGTGAGTTAACATGTAAATAAACTTTCTAGTTATCATAAAACATCAAAATTATTTTTCTAAATTGCGTAACAGAATCTAGGTCTGTAACAAAAAGTCTTAATTGATTAGACTGATAATACACTGCACAATTTATAAGGCACGTCAATCAGTTTCAAAAATGAAGCAATTGAGAAGAAAGAAGCCTATACTTAATTAGTAGCATAAATTTTGAAGTCGTATTTGCGAAATTACAAGAGCAGATAAAGAATCAGGAGCAGATGCGAAAGGTCTCTACATGATCATGATCCATGAATCCAAAAAATATTCAAATTTGTTGATTTGAGTTTTCAAAAAACATGTTGGTACTTGATACCTCTCCCACGTTTAGAAATGTGTGTAAAATCAACAAAAGTGAATGAATCGTCACAAATCTTGCAGAAAACTTAGTTGAGCATATTTTCTACCTGCATACCAAAATTCATGCAAATTGGGCAAGTACTTTTTGATTGAGAGAAGATAACTTGAAATGTAGCGATGTCACAGCTTGATCTGACTTCTGCTGACCCCATCATCTGAGCCAATAGCACTAGATTTGAGATTTTCGTGAAGTAACAATTATGACCAGGGCCACATCCCGCACACTTAAATATTTAACTTAAAAATGTGTGGTCGGATAGTGGTCGTGGGAAGATTTAAAATAGCAGTGGATGAGACGAAAACAGAGAGAGAACAATGCACACAGTACACGAATGTAAAATGCGTCGAACAGACGAAGTCAGATCAACCTGCATGTTGACATTGGGACATTTGACTTTATCGTCTCTAGTTTAAAAGTAGGCTACTTGTCCGATTTGCATAAATCTTTTTCTGCGAGTGGAAAATATACCCAATTACGTTGGCATGACGAAGTTTTGTGACAATTGGTTCATTTTAAAAGTTTTAGAGAAATTTGAAAAGTGGGGGTGATAACCTATAAGTTGTTGCATGCAGACTACATGTTGACTTGCAAGTAAAAATTGAGCTCACATTTTGAAACTTACCCTTTCTATGTAGTTTGATGCACAATATCATGAGATGCATGGTTTAAATCCTGTTGCATAAATAAATTGAGAGGGAATTTGATTGCTTCCTTGCGTGGAAAATCTCTCAAACACGTGTTAGCTGACTGCACACGAGCGTTCGTAATTTTCGAGTTATTATGATAATTCAGTATCGTTGAAAGAGATATCTATCACTTCGATACGTCAATAATGCTGTAGTTCAGTGAGGTAGTCTCGTAAGTAACATTCCATGTACTGTGATGGATGAAGTAAGTACTATAGTAAATGACAAAAGCACAGGTGCGATCACGAAACTGATGATAGATGAAGAAAGAAGGCGCATATATGTATTTAAATATCCTTTGCTGCGGCGACGCTTGGTGCTAATAATTATTAATGAAAACACTGGACTCGTTGTGCGCTTTGCTGTGATAGAACATGCAAGAGACTGAACGAGCAGTCAAGCTACTGCGCAGCTTTTCACTTGACGGCGAGGACAATGAAACAAGCAGGGAACACCAGACGGCAGACCACGCACACTGTGAGTCACAGGCATAGACGGTTTGTTGCAAGGAAGCGGCGGGGAATTATCGACCGCTACTGTTCTGACAAATGAATGAATCTTCACAACTGTAGTGACGCCGAATTTTTCTACAGTGATTAAAGGATAGCGTAGTCCGATCAGATCTCACAGATTGAGTGAGCTGATATTAACGCATCTGTTTGATTCAGCTGCTTTCTGATTCATTATCTAAAGTTCAGAAATTTTTAGTGAAGCAATTTAGCGAATACAACTGTATCAATCAAAATCAACAACATAGGTTTACTGAAGTAGAACCACGTAGATCCATATATATAATAATCGATTGGTTATTTCAAAGTGAGTCTATTTCTTATTGTAGCCACACTACCGATGATTTACAAAGAATAGAGATCATCAATAACATGTTTTTAGATCGGAAATACGCAATGAGCATAATATGGGTTTTGCATTCGATAACCAGCTTTAACCCATATAAAACCGCAGTTGTATTTTTCATTACAATGCATGATTCGCTATGAAACCTAGAACGGGTACAGCTGCATTCGAGGATTCAGCACTGCAGAAAATTATGATGCTGAAAGAATTCCCAGAGAATGTCCGATATCCCTCTTAAGATCCTGTCATTGGGAAGCCAACAAGCCTGTGGGAACGCATCTTGCTAATATCAACAGATTATCTGGCGAGGTAGCGATTTTGTGGATAATTTTTTAAAGGTTCATTTTCGTGTAAAATTTATCTCCGCATGTGAAAATGGTCATCATCCATCCAAAAACATGTGTAAAATTAAAAAACGACAGGTGGCGAAAAAGTTGCTATAATTAGTTGGTAGATATTTGTTTACTAATGCGAGCTAATTTTTCGCCAACCGGCGAAATCGTGGATATTGTAGCAACTAATTAGCGGAAAGTAGTAATGTTCGTATATTACCTTCACACGAAAATATATCGTATACTCAGTCTGATCTGATAAAAAAGGATCTTTTTTAACTAAAAATTCACGAAGGCTTAAACTAAAAAGCATTTATCTTCCATAAATGTCGTAGTAAATACTATGATATTATTCAAATATTTGTCATTGTTGTAAATTATTGAATGTCAAGAGATGTTATGAAAATTGACATATGCGGATTCTCTATATTCTTATCATTATCAAAGAATGATAGTCTGCACTTATTTCTTAGATAGGTTATCCATATGTGGGGGATGGTGAGGAGGTGAGGGAGAAAATAGAGCCTCGGCTGCAGAGGCGGATTACTAAAGAAAATAAGAGAGAGAGTCAAAAGTAAAAGGTGGCACATAGAGCGTGAATTGTCGCCGGCGAACTTCGCCAGCGAATATGCCGCAAATATGACTGAACTGTAGCATGATATTCTGCAGCAGACATCCGCCAGTTTTTCGCAAGATTCGTTCCCACAGGGAATACTCTAGTCCGACCATGGTCAATTGAAATACGAACACAATCCAACCATAGATAATTGGCCGACCATATGCCGACATTGGCCGACTATGTGCCAACACAGCATTTTCGCCCGACCTTGGCCAACTAAAATTCGACTAAAATCCAATCACATGAAATTTTGGCCAACAGTAAACCGACCATTGCCAACCATGAGCCAACACAATATTTTTGGCGATCAGTAGCCAACCAACAGCCAACCAAAAGTGACCGACGATGAACCGACGTTGGCCCGACGTCGCCTTTACCACAGGGAAATTTTGTATAAGTGTCTGATATAATTCTGACAAGAAGATGAACTGGGTAGAACTCGGCAGACGCACAGATTCGTAGCATGCACAGGGTGTACAATTTGCGTCATTCTGTAAAAGTTTCATTCTCTCGAAAGAAACATTTCTCGGCCTCACTCGCCACAAAAGCTCTTTCTGGCGGCTGGACTGTTGCAGCACTCGACTGAACATTCTAAACATCTTGAGGTCGCATGGATATCTACATCAACCTCTGTCGCAACTGATGAAACAATAGAAATGGAACCATCGTGCGACAGCAATCGTCATGTCGTGGATGGGGCATTGTGTCGTCAAACTGACAATGATATCGGACGTTATTGTCCTTGGTGAAACTTTCTCGGACGTTGTCATTGTATGACGTCATCGAATATTTCGTCATCTTTTAGTTTCATTGATGACCGCGTTATTAAATGTTGCAGCAAGTCGCTGATTGATGACCTATGTTCAAATGAATAATTGATTGTCTCTGATTTGTATATAAACATTGTCTTTACCTTAATACAACACACTCATCTCGGAATCCAAACTGGTTTTCTATAACAATTTGGCGTCGCGATCTACAAGGCTTCTCCGATTGCTTTAAAGGACTTCTTCGTGTCCACTGCCGCATCTACAGGCCATTCTACTGGCCCCGAGAAGCACTGCTGCATCTACAAGCCATTCTATTGGCCCCGAGAAGCGCTGCTGCATCTACAAGCCATTCTACAGGCCCCGAGAAGTGCTGCTGCATCTACTAGCCGATCTGTTGTTTCTGCTTCTTGTTCCTGAAAAGTGCCTCTTCGAGCCCAAACTAAAGCTAATACATACGACGATTGGTTACCTTACCCGGTACCATCGTGAACATTCACTGCAGGTCTTTCTTGGTCGGCAGTTCACTATTACACACTTACACACCCTATCACCGTAAGTAAAACACGTATTATTAACATCACAATCATTACACGTGAGGGCTTACTAAAGCTACGTTAAGGCTAAGGACGTTAAGGCTAAGTTGGGACGTCATAGAACGTGTTGCAGATTACGTACTGTTTACGTAATCTATCGGCCTGCTGTACGTGACGATAAGGAGGGTTACACAACGTTTAATTAACGTTAATAGGACCGATTACGTACCTTGTTCGCGTAATCCTTACTAATGGAGGGCCGCTTAGAAGAACTGGACATAGACCACCCTGTACAAGTAGTCGAATGGCACGGACGTTTTAGTCACTACTGCAAGATAAACTCTAAGATTACAACGGCCAACGACGTTGACTACTATCTGACCCTTATCGGCAGACGCGCTTACAGTCTACTAAAAGGCTTAACCGTTCCCGCTAAGCCTGATACCAAGACGGTTAAAGAACTACAAGCAATACTTGAGAGCCACATTTGCCCAACGCACTTCGAGGCAACCGAACGCGCACAGTTCCACAACCTGATGCGTCGTCCAGAGGAGTCATGTCGCAACTTTTTGCTACGACTACAGAAGCAAGCTGCTAGATGCAACTTCGGCGTTGAGCTGAATACACAAATAAGGGATCGTATCGTTGCAGGCATAAACGATAACGACTTGCAAAAGAAGCTACTAGCCCACGGTAAGCTGACATTCGATGTTGCCAGGCAGATGATAGAGACGTGGGACAATGTAAACAAGGCAGTAAGGCATGAGGTGCTGTACAACAGGAACGCACAACGACGTTACTCTGCACCCAAGTCTACAGTGTTTACAAAGAAGCCACTTCCGGCTAGCACTTTGCAACGTAAGCCACAGTCGAAACCAGTAGCTATACGTCAGCAACAGTCGACTGGTGCATGCAACTCCTGTGGAGGGCAGGATGAGAGAAAAACGTGCAAGTTCAGGTCAGCTAAGTGCTACAAATGCCAACGCACAGGCCACATTTACCGTAGCCAACCTACACGACAGCGTACGCGTCAAGCTAACACAGTTACTGTACAACCTGAGACTGGGTCGACTTACGAGTGGGATGATCGTAAACACTTCTTGGCTCTTACCATCGACGGCGAGCATCTGTATCACGACATCCAGTTGACTCCAGGCAGAACGCATAAGTTTATCGTCGACACAGGCAGTCCTGTCAGTTTTTTGCCGAGCTCTACGGTACAACGGCTTCGCCTAAGCGACCAGATCAGACATTCCACTGCTAACATACGAGGTGTCTCCGGACATGACTTAGCAGTATGTGGAGAGGTGCACGCGCAAGTTACCGACGCTAACAATAGTCAACCGATTCCAGTAACTCTCATCGTGACTTCCTACGGTCCATCGATTTTGGGTCTTGACGCATTAAGAGCTTTGAAGGTACCAATCAATGTGTACAATACGACAACTACGATCGACGTAGCACCAGTTACAACATCGACCACCGCATCGATTACTATGCCACCGTTACTAGCTTTGCGTATTCATCGCTGCAGTCTGAACGAAGGTGGAATGAAAATTCCTCCGATAGACATTGAGGCATCGTCAACACCAAAGTTTTTCAAAGCCAGGCCTATGCCTTTTGGTTTACGACCCGCAGTCGAGCAAGGTCTAAAAGATTTGGTGTCCGAGGGAATTTTGTCACCTGTCAAAAGCAGTACTTGGGCTACGCCAATTGTCACGCCACTAAAGAGCAACGGTACCCCACGTATTTGCGGCGACTACCGCGTCACCGTTAACCCACACATTCAGCAGATGGCAACTACGACGTTCGATGTTGAAGACATGATGTCCGGCATCCAGGCCAGTAAGTTCTTCTCCAAAATTGACTTGAAGAACGCCTTTTTGCAAATTCCATTGTCCGAACGATCAAAAGAGTGGACGACAATACATACGATCTGGGGTCTGTACAGATATAACTATCTACCTTTGGTCTATCAGTCTCTCCAGGCATCTTTCAATCGGTCATTGATGACATCACGAGAGGTTTGCAAGGCGTTAAATGTTACCAGGATGACATCATCGTTCACGCCAATAACGAACAACATCACAAAGACCGTTTACTGAAGCTCCTAGACGCACTTATAGCTGCTGACGTCAAGATAAATGCATCCAAGTCCATCTTTGGTGTTACACAACTGAAATACCTCGGGTATCTCATTGGTCAGTCGGGTATTCTACCAGATTTACAACGCATCGAAGCAGTATGAAAGGCCGAAGTTCCAACATATACCAAACAACTTCAAAGTTTTCTCGGGTTCGCACAGTATTACAGCAAGTTTGTGCCTCTATTTGCCGAAATAGGTCGACCTCTTTTTGACTTGGTCGCCTTAGAAGACTTTGTTTGGTCCCCAGAAGTAAACACGGCATACTTCCGTTTGATTGATGCCATACTGCAAGCCAATGCACTGAAGAGTTTCGAAGTTGGCAAATACTCTGAACTCATCGTAGACGCATCCGAATACGCTCTAGGCGCAGTTCTGGAACAAGATGGTTTCCCTATTATTTGCATCTCTCGTCGACTTAGTCGATCAGAACAAAACTACGCGCAAACCCAGAGAGAAGCGCTTGAAATAATCTGGGCGATTCGACGTTTACACAAGTATCTCATCGGTTTAAAGTTCAAGATTATAACCGACCACAAGGCACTTCAGCATATTTTTAAGCCCGACGCTTCAGGTAAAACAAACTCGTCAATGCTTCAGAGGTGGGCCATCGAGTTGACATCGTATGACTACGACGTTGAGTATCGACCAGGTGCCAAAATTCCGCAGGCTGACTATTTATCAAGACACGCGCATCATGAGCCTCCACCTACTGACACAGCCGACGTTTACGTCCCAAATCCAATTCCAATTAGCCGTAATCAGTTCATTCAAGAAACTAAGTCGTTTTACGGACCGGTCATTGCTGGTATACGCCGAGGTTTCTCCACGTCCGCTAAACGGAGATTCCCACAGCTCTACGCTAATCGAGAGAGTCTAACTCTACAAGCTGACGGCGTCATTCTTTACAAAGAGCTCATTCTTATTCCTCCAACTTGTCGCCAAGTTATGTTTGAACATCTGCACACAGGACACTTAGGGAGGGATAGGATGAAATCTTAAGCTCGCCTTTTATGCTATTGGCCTACCATTAACAACGACATTGCGACTTACCTTGTGGCATGTAACAAGTGTAGAACCAAACCGAAGACACATCCTCAGTGGAAACCATGGCCCGTTCCTTTTTCACCGATGCAGAGGGTTCATGCAGACTATTGCGGTCCATTCCTCGGTCGTTACTACACACTAATACTTGAAGACGCCTACTCTAAGTTCCCAGAAGTTTACTCAACATCACACGCAACGGCTGCTTTCACTAAGGAAGCACTCCAGCGAAGTTTTAGTAGAGATGGTGTCCTGCAAGTCTTAGTCACCGATAACGGTACTCCTTTCGCCGCTACAGAATTACAGATTTGGTTGAAGTCAGTTGGCTGCCAACCTTTTTTTACGGCTCCACGACACCCCCAAAGCAACGGCCTCGCCGAAAATTTTGTTCGCAGTTTGAAAACGGCAATCCGAGTCGCCGAACCTGCCACTTACCCCGATTTATTATCTTGCATAGACGCTTTTCTAATACAGTCCGTTTCATAAAAAGTGGATCATCCTAAAATTTGACTAAATAAAACATAAGTATGATACAGAAAGCATTTTTCATGTTATTTCATGTCCCTAATATATTTAAATGTCCTTATATAATCTGATAAGCTATGATACAGTAACGGTTCTTAAGAAGCTAATATTTTGTGGCCCTACCCTTATTGTCAATGACATTACCAATTCGTCTAGGCATTGATTCGATGATATCGCTGATTTTTGACTGATCTAACTTTCTCCACTCTCTTTTTAACAGTGACGTAAGTTGTGATACGCCATCTGTAGGTAGCAGTGAACGACGAACGTTACGTTTTAGAATACTCCATACATTTTCGATGGGATTCAGATCAGGAGAACGAGCTGGCCAAGATAATGTCCTAAGCCCTAATTGAGACTTGCATAAGTTGACTCTATTACTCCTGTGACACGCATTATCATCCATAAATAACCAAGTCGATGGATCACCAAGTTGATCTGTCATTTGGCCAATGTTCATTCGTAAAACATTCACATAGCGTTCAGAATTCATGGTTCCTTGCTGTATGTGAAGTTCAGAGCGGCCATTGGTCCAAATGCCAGCCCAAATCAGTCGAGTCGCACCACCTTGTACCCGTTGACGATGTAAATGTCTCGGAATTTCCTGATCAGATTTTATCCATAATCTCAATCGACCATCACTATCCTTCAGACGGACTGATGCCTCATCAGACCAGACAACCCGATCCCATTGATTTCGCCAGTGACAATGACTCATTACCCATCTGAGACGTCTTTTTGTATGCTGATCTGATAATTCGATCTGAGAGGGCCTCTTACAGCTCTTGAAATTCGACTCAATAAGTCTTCTACGAATAGTTGACTTAGAAATAGACGAGTCTAGTGCAGCCATCTCAGTTAACGAGAGACTTGGATCAACTTTAACAAATCTCAAAATTAGGCGGTCTCTACGTTTGGATGTTTTGCGTGAACGGCCAGAGCCCTCTTTACGACAGAGTCGAAAATCATCATTATGCCATCGATGCACATTTGTGTAAGGGACATTTAGTCGCTTGCTTATAGCTCGCAAAGAAAACCCTAGTTCTTAGAAGGCTGACATTTTGCCTTTTGTGAATGCGATCTCGTTATTGTTCATTTGTGCTTTGTATTGTTTTCAACCGGTAAGAGATAGATTTCTAGCTGAAAGCAATCAGGACCGCTGCCAACACCACCGCAACGAAGTCAGGAAGCTATGGAACATGAAGTCCAGTTAATCACATGTAGCAGTTGCATTATTGTTGATGAATAATGGTGCTATACTGGCTCTGATTGACCGATTTTCTTTATTTTTGTTTTGCTTGATAGCTTTTGGCTTGTAGAACAACATATTACATAACAACGGAAACAAATGTAATTTTATAAGAGTGAGGTATGATTTTGTGTAACATTGCTAAATGAAGATCAAATTATCTACTACTTTTTTTATCTATAACAGGAAAACAACTCAATATTCATGCTTGAAATTTCCAACAATGATATGAGTTAGCACAACTGACATATCTTCCAAATTTCAGAGAAATTCGTTCAAGTTTGGCGGAGTTAGACAAAGTTGAAGTTAAGGCGATGTTTAAGGGTGATCCATTTTTTATGAAACAATCTGTACAATACAGAAACGCTAGACACGCAACTACAGGAAAGAGTCCTGCTATGTTATTTAAAGGTAGAACCTTACGAACATCTGTTAATCTGGACACTACTGAAGTTATATTTTTTCGTGGTAACGATAACAGACCTAGTGAAGGTTTACTACTTAAGCAGATAGGTGAACGAATGTATTATGTGTTGGACAGATCTGATGGTACGGTACATAGAATGCATGTAGATCAGTTACACATTATATCCTCTATTGACTTTTATACAAGAAATAGATCACTTCATCCACACATAGCACTCGACCACACGCAGAACACGGACACTACACAGAACACGGCTCGGGCTCCGGCTACTGTTTCTCCGAGTATGGCTCAACCAGCTGATTCTTCGAGTATGCCTCAGATTTCTGCGAGTTCGTCTCAAGATGCTGCTTCTCCAACAACTCCTGCTCCTCGACGGAGCCATCGCCTTCGTAGACATCCAACGCGTCTCATTTTATGAAGGGAGAAATCTGCGACAGCAATCGTCATGTCGTGGATGGGGCATTGTGTCGTCAAACTGACAATGATATCGGACGTTATTGTCCTTGGTGAAACTTTCTCGGACGTTGTCATTGTATGACGTCATCGAATATTTCGTCATCTTTTAGTTTCATTGATGACCGCGTTATTAAATGTTGCAGCAAGTCGCTGATTGATGACCTATGTTCAAATGAATAATTGATTGTCTCTGATTTGTATATAAACATTGTCTTTACCTTAATACAACACACTCATCTCGGAATCCAAACTGGTTTTCTATAACATAGATATCTACATCAACCTCTGTCGCAACTGATGAAACCATAGAAATGGAGCCATCGGTAACACATGAAATGAACAATTAAATATCACGGTCAAACTGACTTTCATGCATGGAAATACATATTGATGATAATGAAATCACTAAGGCCTCAGCCACACTGCGAGCTTTTCCAAGCGTCTCCAAGCAAAGCGTTTTGCAGTAAATATAGAGTCATCATCGCGGTAGTTGCAGACTGCCACACAGCAACCACAGCAGAGTGATTGAGAGCTTGGGGACATGCGTTTGTCGCGTTTGCTCGGAACGCTCGTGTTTGCCTTGCTTTCAGTGTGACTGAGGCCTAACGGAAATGTAGTTTCGTGCAATACACAATTAAGGCACAAAAAAAGCACGCTTTTTCACTCAGAGACACTTGTTAACAAACTTCATCATTGGGTTAGAATCAGTCACATGTGTAATTCTAAGCTTTTAATTGGTTATATGTGCCCCAACTTAGTTCCCACGGCAAATCCGCGACCTTGAGTCAATTTTCATTTTACTCAACTTCAGATAAACAATCCACCGGTATTTCTACGCACGTATGTCTTCATATGTTACCGATGATTCAATTTCTATGACCTAATTCGTTGAGGTGGAGGTTCACAAAAGTCGGAAAATAGCTCTGGCAAATGGCCACGTTTTTGCCTTTCTTATAATGTTATCTAGAAAATTGTACACTAGGAAGAGTTTCATTTATTTAAGCTAACATAGAATTAAGATAAGGAAATCCGAAGCATACCATTCGAAGGTGTGACTACAAATTATTGCGATTTTCATGAGAGAAGATGAAATAACAACAGATCTATGGTCTAGAATTCGATATGTCGTAGTAAAGTAGCGTTCCAGTAATTATCTGACAAAAATTTGAGTCTCTCCGATTCACACTACACGTGATTGTCGCTGATTATCGTAGGTATGTAAACGTGCGTGCAACGAGGCAGTGGAGACATTTATCATTGTAAATTGCATCGAATATCTTGACCAGGTTTTACACCCAAACACAGATTGTGTTGGCGAGACAGTTAGTAGAGTATACCTTCTAAACTCCATTCGACAGTAAAACTCTTTACCATTCGACCACTTTCCACAAGGCATGGATGTCATCCGCGTCCAGTGATTCCGCTGAAACTAGCAGTGCAGTGTTAGTCAAGCGAAACCAATGTCTACCTGTGAAATGTGGCTCTCATCGGCGCACTTACAATGAGAGCCATTTTTCTCTACAAGATATTGAACTACAGATTGTTTCATAAAAAATGGATCACCCTTAAACATCGCCTTAACTTCAACTTTGTCTAACTCCGCCAAACTTGAACGAATTTCTCTGAAATTTGGAAGATATGTCAGTTGTGCTTACTAATATCATTGTTGGAAATTTCAAGCATGAATATTGAGTTGTTTTCCTGTTATAGATAAAAAAAGTAGTAGATAATTTGATCTTCATTTAGCAATGTTACACAAAATCATACCTCACTCTTATAAAATTACATTTGTTTCCGTTGTTATGTAATATGTTGTTCTACAAGCCAAAAGCTATCAAGCAAAACAAAAATAAAGGAAATCGGTCAATCAGAGCCAGTATAGCACCATTATTCATCAACAATAATGTAACTGCTACATGTGATTAACTGGACTTCATGTTCCATAGCTTCCTGACTTCGTTGCGGTGGTGTTGGCAGCGGTCCTGATTGCTTTCAGCTAGAAATCTATCTCTTACCGGTTGAAAACAATACAAAGCACAAATGAACAATAACGAGATCGCATTCACAAAAGGCAAAATGTCAGCCTTCTAAGAACTAGGGTTTTCTTTGCGAGCTATAAGCAAGCGACTAAATGTCCCTTACACAAATGTGCATCGATGGCATAATGATGATTTTCGACTCTGTCGTAAAGAGGGCTCTGGCCGTTCACGCAAAACATCCAAACGTAGAGACCGCCTAATTTTGAGATTTGTTAAAGTTGATCCAAGTCTCTCGTTAACTGAGATGGCTACACTAGACTCGTCTATTTCTAAGTCAACTATTCGTAGAAGACTTATTGAGTCGAATTTCAAGAGCTGTAAGAGGCCCTCTCAGATCGAATTATCAGATCAGCATACAAAAAGACGTCTCAGATGGGTAATGAGTCATTGTCACTGGCGAAATCAATGGGATCGGGTTGTCTGGTCTGATGAGGCATCAGTCCGTCTGAAGGATAGTGATGGTCGATTGAGATTATGGATAAAATCTGATCAGGAAATTCCGAGACATTTACATCGTCAACGGGTACAAGGTGGTGCGACTCTACTGATTTGGGCTGGCATTTGGACCAATGGCCGCTCTGAACTTCACATACAGCAAGGAACCATGAATTCTGAACGCTATGTGAATGTTTTACGAATGAACATTGGCCAAATGACAGATCAACTTGGTGATCCATCGACTTGGTTATTTATGGATGATAATGCTACGTGTCACAGGAGTAATAGAGTCAACTTATGCAAGTCTCAATTAGGGCTTAGGACATTATCTTGGCCAGCTCGTTCTCCTGATCTGAATCCCATCGAAAATGTATGGAGTATTCTAAAACGTAACGTTCGTCGTTCACTGCTACCTACAGATGACGTATCACAACTTACGTCACTGTTAAAAAGAGAGTGGAGAAAGTTAGATCAGTCAAAAATCAACGATATCATCGAATCAATGCCTAGACGAATTGATAATGTCATTGACAATAAGAGTAGTAACAAAAGGTCCAGAATAAACACAGCGCGCCCCCCCCCTCTGGAACGACAGAGGTTGTGGTCTGTCGTGGTGTGCCGGCCAGGTTGGTTCACAACATGTTCGCTGACTCCCCCCCCCTCTGCAACGACAGAGTGTGAGACTCGAGTGAGTTGGTCCGACCGCCTGGTTGACTTGGGCGACCGTCCAGGTTGACGTGGGCGACCGTCTAGGTTGACGTGGGCGACCGTCTAGGTTGACATGGGCGACCGTCTAGGTTGTCGTGGATGGTGAAATGGCTGCCAGATTCGGATTCAGCGTAAAATTCTGCATCTGTGGTGTGATTTCCAGCTCAATCGGCGAGAAAAACTGTTTCTTCAAAATTTTGGCAGAGTTAAAATGTGGGACGTTTTGGTGTGTAGGGCCCAAACGTATCCTCGGATGAGAAAACGGAGGCCAGATTCGGATTCAGCGTGAAATTCTGCATCTGTATGGTGAATTTGAAAGCAATCGGAGAGAAAAAATTTTTCGCTGACGTCCTCCCCCCCCCTCTGGACAGCTTGCTTCGATTTTGGCTTCCAGTGGACGGATTTTGTCGTGCGATAGCTCGTTTGAAAGCTAAGAGTGAGACAAATTCAGTGAAAGAATCGGCTTGTTCCTATCTGTCTTCGTTTAGATGTGAGACGCCATTTAAGATTTTGGGACATTGGCAAAAAACGACAGAGTTAGAATTTGGGATGTTTTGGGCTGTAGCTTCAAAACGAACCATCGGATGGGAAAACGGATTTCAGATTCGGATTCAGCGTGAAATTCTGCATCTGTATGGTGAGTTTCAAGTCAATCGGAGAGAAAAAATTTTCAACATTTTTCGAAAAAACGACAGAGTTAGAATTTGGGACGTTTTGGTGTGTAGCACCCAAACGAAGCATCGGATGAGAAAACGGAGGCCAGATTCGGAATCTACGTGAAATTTTGGGTTAGGAAGGACGTTTCCAGCGAAATCGGAGAGAAAAAATTTTTCGCTGACGTCCTCCCCCCCCCTCTGGACAGCTTGCTTCGATTTTGGCTTCCAGTGGACGGATTTTGGCGTGCGATAGCTCGTTTGAAAGCTAAGAGTGAGACAAATTCAATGAAAGAATCGGCTTGTTCCTATCTGTCTTCGTTTAGATGTGAGACACCATTTAAGATTTTGGGACATTGGCAAAAAACGACAGAGTTAGAATTTGGGACGTTTTGGGCTGTAGCTTCAAAACGAAGCATCGGATGGGAAAACGGATTTCAGATTTGGAATCAGCGTGAAATTCTTTATCTGTATGGTGAGTTTCAAGTCAATCGGAGAGAAAAAATTTTCACTGACGTCCCCCCCCCTTTGTTCTAACTTTGGTTCTAGTGGACGGATTTTGTTCGTTCGACTTGCATTGGAAAGAGGATGAAACACTGCTCGACCGCATTTTTCGTTGCGAGTCAATCGGAGCAGCCGTTCAAAAGTTAGAGCGGTTACAAGATTTTAGGTCGGAGCTCGCTTACCTGAAAAAATCCTAAGTGTCAGAGTGAGTTTGTATGGGTAAAATTTTGAAAATTTTCCAAAGTGTGGAATTTCGACCTGGGACCGTCACCAAAACATTTTTCATCAAATTTTGAAATTTCACTGACGTCCCCCCCCCTTTGTTCTAACTTTGGTTCTAGTGGACGGATTTTGTTCGTTCGACTTGCATTGGAAAGAGGATGAAACACTGCTCGACCGCATTTTTCGTTGCGAGTCAATCGGAGCAGCCGTTCAAAAGTTAGAGCGGTTACAAGATTTTAGGTCGGAGCTCGCTTACCTGAAAAAATCCTAAGTGTCAGAGTGAGTTTGTATGGGTAAAATTTTGAAAATTTTCCAAAGTGTGGAATTTCGACCTGGGACCGTCACCAAAACATTTTTCATCAAATTTTGAAATTTCACTGACGTCCCCCCCCCTTTGTTCTAACTTTGGTTCTAGTGGACGGATTTTGTTCGTTCGACTTGCATTGGAAAGAGGATGAAACACTGCTCGACCGCATTTTTCGTTGCGAGTCAATCGGAGCAGCCGTTCAAAAGTTAGAGCGGTTACAAGATTTTAGGTCGGAGCTCGCTTACCTGAAAAAATCCTAAGTGTCAGAGTGAGTTTGTATGGGAAAAATTTTGAAAATTTTCCAAAGTGTAGAATTTCGACCTGGGACCGTCACCAAAACATTTTTCATCAAATTTTGAAATTTCACTGACGTCCCCCCCCCTCTGGACAGCTTGCTTCGATTTTGGCTTCCAGTGGACGGATTTTGTCGTGCGATAGCTCGTTTGAAAGCTAAGAGTGAGACAAATTCAGTGAAAGAATCGGCTTGTTCCTATCTGTCTTCGTTTAGATGTGAGATGCCATTTAAGATTTTGGGACATTGGCGAAAAACGACAGAGTTAGAATTTGGGACGTTTTGGGCTCTAGCTTCAAAACGAAGCATCGGATGGGAAAACGGATTTCAGATTTGGAATCAGCGTCAGATTCTTTATCTGTATGGTGAGTTTCATGTCAATCGGAGAGTTTCAAGTCATCAGCGAGAAAAATTTTCAACATTTTTCGGAAAAACGACAGAGTTAGAATTTTTGCGATGGCTGCCTACTGTAGAGCCAAAACGAAGCATCGGATGGGAAAACGGAGGCCAGATTCGGATTCAGCGTCAAATTCTACATGGAAATGGTGTATTTCCAGCTCAATCGGAGCACTAGAACCGGAGATAGACGGGATTTTTAGTGTTTGGATGATGGGTATTACGTCATCAGCTGATCGCCACACACTATATAAGCTGGGAACCGACGGAGACTTGTCATTTAGAGGAGAACGATTGTCAGAGGTAGGTCGTCTCTCTGAGCTCCGATGATAGCTTCGGACATTCCAAATTCCAAGTTTCTGTAAGAAACCGACTTAGAAAATTTCATTGCTGATATCAGCTAAGCCGTCAGACTTAGAGGTTCGCCAGGAGATGGCCTTCGTCTCCAGGCCATAAAAGACTCCAAAACTTTAAAGGCTCGTAACTTTGCTTCTACAAGTCCGTTTGACTTGATTCAAAAAAGGTTCGGTCGCTATTGACCTGCCCTAAGTGATGGACTACTTATAAAATTTCATAAGTAGTGCTAAAAAGTTGAAAATTTTAAATTCACTAGTTTTGGAGGTTTTCTGGGGTTTTCGACCCTGCTGAAGTCAATGAAAGCATTTTTAATGATGTCTGAGCCAGTCTTCTCATGGTATAAGCGGCTTTTCACTGAAAGCGAGCAAGACACGGAGAGTTTTGCTGTAATATTCCACTGACAGGGTGTTCCTTCGGGACGGCGGACGATGCCGTAGTGATAAGTGTGGCAAGGGAATGTGTCATATTTAAGACCGTAACCGCTGGGACAACTCATGTCTCATGTTGGGCATTTGACACAGCTCTCAACGTAGCACTTTGAACGCCAATCGGTTGAGTCTTAGCTATCTTGTCATGGGTGGCCTCTAAACATCTCCATTGCAAAACGCTGGTGAATCAAGCTCTCTACGGCTTGCTATCAAGCAGATCAAAGCAATAACTTGGGATGTTTCCTCAAGGTTTTCAAGTATGCTGAGTTCAAATCTGCTATCAGATTTCAAATTTAACTAAGACTAAGGCAGCTTTGAGGGGTTAGATCCCAGCTACTGTTCACTACCTTTGACTCGGCGTTGCTGTTACCACTTCGGGGCAGTGACAATGATGTCTTCAGCTGTAAAGAGCGGGTATCGGGGAAGATCTCTCACTTCCCTAGTGATCAGTACAAGGCCTTCGGGCTGTCGACGGGATCGAGTGCCACTCACTACACTCAAATCTATCATTCCTCACTAAGTGTAAATTACTGACTATACATTTGTCCTGCTATCAGGTTATTTTTGACTTGCTATCTAGTTGAATAGTCTCTTGCTATCAAGAGATTCACTTCTACTCATAAAGCACATCATCGCTGTAATACCTCCTTTGCTCGAGCGTTCCTTCGGGACGGCGGGTACTGCCGTAGAGGGATTGTGTTGCACGGGTTGTTCGTCGTTTGTTAGACCGAAACCTCTGAGCCGTTGCTCATGTTGGGCGTTCGACTTCATACTCAACGTGACGCTTTCTTTCGCCAGGTCAGAGTACTTCAGCCATTCGACAAAGGTTAGTCTTTATGATATGGAGTAGAGTGAAATGTAATTCATTAGATGTCCCTTCAATGATTGCTCCCATGATAAACGTTGATGAGACAAATGAAATGATTCTCATCTTCCCTTTTCAATGATTGAAATCTACTAACACACTACCGTATAATCGGCCACTATGGGGCAAGACATGATAGAGCCTTCAATGCGCTTTGCCCTGGGCAGTCTTTAGACTGGCGAATACTATCATTAAGTTGAATCTGCTATCAGTCAACTTGAACGTTGCGTCGCATTAGAGGGGTATATAAACCACTGCCTCTCATTCCATTTCAATCATGCAGACGCCGAACAGTCAAGTCAGCTCTCCTCGCGGACCGCAGTTAAGGCCGCGAAATTTATTTGAGGAGTTTGTCAGGCTAGAGGAGCAAGACAGAGTTTTTAATAATCTTGCTCGGATTGGCAATCCGATGACAGCAACTGCTGTCAATCCAACGGAATGGCGCTACATTCCACTTTTTAGCCATGTACCAGTTAGT
The DNA here is from genome assembly GCA_907163375.1 of Prostheceraeus crozeri. Taxonomy (NCBI): domain Eukaryota; kingdom Metazoa; phylum Platyhelminthes; order Polycladida; family Euryleptidae; genus Prostheceraeus; species Prostheceraeus crozeri. The sequence goes on along the minus strand of CAJQUW010008252.1, from coordinate 135,057 downwards.
GTGGAAGTCGACAGTGTTACCAAAGAGAGAGTCAAAGACTCTCTCAGTAGAATTGGTAGGGTGTAAGATGACATTACTCCCGAGAACGAACCATCGGCTCTCTTAAGGACCACCATGGGGCAAGACATGATAGAACCTCCTCGCGGTTTGCCCTGGGCAGTCTTCGGACTGGCGAATACTATCATTAAGTTGAATCTGCTATCAGTCAACTTGAACGTTGCAAATGAAGTTCGGTGTAATACTTCCTTTCGACGGGCGTTCCTGTAAAGGGCGGCGGTGAAACCCGTAGCTATGTATACCGCAAGGGACATTTGGCAATGGTCAATCTTGTTAAACCTCTCTGCGTCATGTTTGCAAGTGATTGCCTCTGTCTCAACGTAGTATGCATTCGCGCCAGGGCGACATTTAGCCAACTGTCGAAGGTTGCCTAAAACTTTCCATTGCATACGTTATGAGAACCATGAGTTCTACCTGTCTCTATCAATGAGACGAATTGATGAATGGAATGAAATGGGAGGACACTCACGCGCCACACGCAACATAACACACTTCTCTCTTTCGTAGTCTAACAAGCTCTTTACACATGGATCGCAGTCGATTGCTATCCCTGTATCAGAAGTGTAAGCTATCTTAATTTTATTTGACACTATTTCATCTATCATCATCGCCCATATGAAATGTTTTAAGATTTACAAGTTAGAAATAAAGTTTCAATAGTGTATGCGTTAGAAATAAAGGTGTAACTGTTTGTAAAAATAAGATCGCAAGATTTACTAGTTTACAAGTTAGACTAAGTGTAAATTAAAAATAAAATTATAACTGTTTCAAGAGTTTACAAGTTAGAAATTAAGTTTTAGCTGTTTGTATATCAAAATAAAGTTTCAAGAGTTTACAAGTTAGAAATAAAGTTTCAATAGTGTATATGTTAGAAATAAAGGTGCAACTGTTTGTAAAAATAAGATCGCAAGATTTACTAGTTTACAAGTTAGACTAAGTGTAAATTAAAAATAAATTATAACTGTTCACGTGTTAAAGCGTTGATGCAACGATGAACAATTAATAAGCTGAAAAGTTTTAGATTCACTTTAACATTATCATATGTTTACAGATAGAAATGTATTACAGCAAAGCTACTTCATGAGTTAGTTTGCCAGGAGTGTATCATCTCAAACTTTTACTCCGACTGTGGAACATTGATTTCCATGATGAAGATTTAAATAGTTAGATTCGATGGCGAACAAGATTTACTAGTTTACAAGTTGGACAAAGTGTTCTACTATTTGTAAATGAAAGATATCATTTCAACAGTTTACCAGTTAGAAATAAAGTTTCAACAGTCTACAAGTTAAAAATAAAATTATAACTGTTTCAAGAGTTTACAAGTTAGAAATTAATTTTTAATGGTGTATACGTTAGAAATAAAGTTTTAGCTGTTTGTATATCAAAATGAAGTTTCAAGAGTTTACAAGTTAGAAATAAAATGAAGGTTCACCAGTTTACAAGTTAAGAATAAAGTTCTATCTGTTTGTATGTTAGAAATAAAACAAAGTTTCAACCGTTTACAAGTTAAAATAAAGTTTTATCTGTTTGTATGTTAGAAATAAAACATAGTTTCAACCGTTAACAAGTTAAAAATAAGGTTTCAATAGTTTGCGAGTTAAGAATGAAGTTTCAATAGTGTGTGTATATTAAGAATAAAGTTTTATCTGTTTGTATGTTATAAATAAAATGAAGCTTCACCAGTTTACAAGTTAACAATAAAGTTTTATCAGCTTGTATGTTAGAAATAAAATGAAGTTTCATCAGTTTACAAGTTAAGAATAAAGTTTTATCTGTTTGCATGTTAGAAATAGAATAAAGTTTCAACCGTTAACAAGTTAAAAATAAAGTTTCAAGAGTTTACAAGTTAGAAATAAAGTTTCAATAGTGTATATGTTAGAAATAGAGTTTTATCTGTTTGTTAAAATAAGATCGCAAGATTTACTAGTTTGCAAGTTAGACTTAGCGTTCTACTATTTGTAAGTGAAAGATATAGTTTCAACAGTTTACAGATTAAAAATAAAGTTTCAACAGTGTGTATGTTGGAAATAAAGTTTAAGCTGTTTGTGTGTTAGAAATAAAACAAAGTTTCAACCGTTAACAAGTTAAAAATAAAGTTTCAATAGTTTACAAGTTAAGAATGAAGTTTCAATAGTGTGTATATATTAAGAATAAAGTTTCATCTGTTTGTATGATAGAAATAAAACAAAGTTTTAACCGTTTACAAGTTAAAAATAAAGTTTCAATAGTTTACAAGTTAAGAATAAAGTTTCAATAGTGCGTATGTTACGAATAAAGTTCTATCTGTTTATATGTTAGAAATAGAATGAAATTTCAACAGTTTACAAGTTAAGAATAAAGTTCTATCTGTTTGTATGTTAGAAATAAAACAAAGTTTCAACCGTTTACAAGTTAAAAATAAAGTTTATCTGTTTGTATGTTAGAAATAAAACATAGTTTCAACCGTTAACAAGTTAAAAATAAAGTTTCAAGAGTTTACAAGTTAGAAATAAAGTTTCAATAGTGTATATGTTAGAAATAGAGTTTTATCTGTTTGTTAAAATAAGATCGCAAGATTTACTAGTTTGCAAGTTAGACTTAGCGTTCTACTATTTGTAAGTGAAAGATATAGTTTCAACAGTTTACAGATTAAAAATAAAGTTTCAACAGTGTGTATGTTGGAAATAAAGTTTAAGCTGTTTGTGTGTTAGAAATAAAACAAAGTTTCAACCGTTAACAAGTTAAAAATAAAGTTTCAATAGTTTACAAGTTAAGAATGAAGTTTCAATAGTGTGTATATATTAAGAATAAAGTTTCATCTGTTTGTATGATAGAAATAAAACAAAGTTTTAACCGTTTACAAGTTAAAAATAAAGTTTCAATAGTTTACAAGTTAAGAATAAAGTTTCAATAGTGCGTATGTTACGAATAAAGTTCTATCTGTTTATATGTTAGAAATAGAATGAAATTTCAACAGTTTACAAGTTAAGAATAAAGTTCTATCTGTTTGTATGTTAGAAATAAAACAAAGTTTCAACCGTTTACAAGTTAAAAATAAAGTTTATCTGTTTGTATGTTAGAAATAAAACATAGTTTCAACCGTTAACAAGTTAAAAATAAAGTTTCAATAGTTTGCGAGTTAAGAATGAAGTTTCAATAGTGTGTGTATATTAAGAATAAAGTTTTATCTGTTTGTATGATAGAAATAAAACAAAGTTTTAACCGTTTACAAGTTAAAATAAAGTTTCAATAGTTTACAAGTTAAGAATAAAGTTTCAATAGTGCATATGTTACGAATAAAGTTCTATCTGTTTATATGTTAGAAATAGAATGAAATTTCACCAGTTTACAAGTTAAGAATAAAGTTCTATCTGTTTAAGTTTACAAGTTAAGAATAAAGTTCTATCTGTTTGTATGTTAGAAATGAAGTTTTATCTGTTTGTATGCTAGAAATAAAGTTTCATCAGTTTCCATATTAAAAAATAAAGTTTTTAGCAGTTTACAAGTTAAAAATAAAGTTTTAATAGTGTATGCGTTAGAAATAGAGTTTTAGCCTTTGTATGCTAGAAATAAAGGTATAGCTATTTGTAAAATAATAAAAATTGTAAGTGATTAGCATATTTCGTTTGCTGAAAAGAAGGTGTTCTGCCTGTTAGTGTTGGTGTATTAATATTGAAGAATTTGGTAGTATCTGTTCAATTGAAGACTATAATGGTTCTAGCAAATATTAAAAACAGCAGCCATTATATAATTTATGAAACTGAACCCTTTCCTGCTGCTCTCATTCGAGTGGTACCCTATACATATTACCATCCTTCATAACGGGCATTGTATCATAACAGGCTTATGTGATTTCAATAAAGTATCACGGATTGTTAAATTCCTAATGTGTTATCTGTTTAATGTATAGCTAATGGAGGCATGTTAAACGTTGAGTTTTTCCTTCATTCACTGACGACTCATCATATGAATGAGTTAAGGTGAAAACGGTATGCATCATCAATTTGACTGACAAAGGAATGCACACGCACTGAATGGGGAAAAGATCAGGCTGTCAATAAGGATGAATAGAATCTTATCGAATGGTCTGACATCTACGACAATGAGGTGGATCCATTTTTAGACATGGGTTATCGCTTTGTCTGATATGAAAACGTTCACACGCTCGCATATTCAGCTGTGAATATAATTTACTATTGCTATTTTTAGTGACTATCTTTACAAGAAGAATGACAGTGATGTAAGCAACATGCTTCCTAAGCTGAATAGAGCTGTTTGTGTTATTCTATTAGACATGTCGTTTAGCAAATCGGCGATACAACGATGTTGCCCACCTGTTAGAAAAATTAGCACAAGCGAGTTATGTGAAGTGTTACTTGATGATGCAAAGATACATCACATTTCATTTTTGATTGAAAATCAAAGTGCTCTTCTAAAACTGGGCGATGGCATTCATTGTCAATTGAGTGAAAATTTGATAAAACTGTAGTTTTTCATTGCTGTAAAATGTGTTTACTGCTACACACATGATTGGTGTAGGAATACCAATGACCCTTAATAAACATGAACAACACCTTTACATTCAAAGTGATCTGATTTCACCTATTTCTTTTGATGAGAAAAAAGAATACATTTTACGCGATTTCATTCATGACAAAGACGCTTCATATGGAATAGTCCAGATATTGTTTGAACCTATTTTCTACCATCCTATCGTCAAACAAATGATACCCTCTATTACTATCAAAATTACCAATGGTTTACAAGAGTGCATCCACATGAAAGATACTAAATCCCTCATAACGTTAGTGTTTCGGAAAACAAAGTGAAGTCTTTATACAACATTTATTGAAATATGTACATGAATGTGAAGCAATAGACTTTATACAACATCCACTGAAAATATATACATGAGCGCACTTCAATAAACATTGTTATATACAAAAAGTCTTTTTACTTCGTGAAGGGTGGAAATATACAGGGATAGGAAAAATGTCTTTCAGTGGAAAAGTCATCACATGGGGAATGTACAGATGTGGACACATATTCACAAGGAAAAAACAATCTCATGCGATACATAAAACAACAATGTTTATCTACAGAAATCAACATCAAAATACTGAGTTAAGGATGAATCTATTTACACGTCTCCTGAATGTGGTAGTGTGAGTTTAATTCTTTTGGGTGGTGGTATGTTTGTGTCAGGATGTCCATGTGGAAGAGATATGTTGTGTTCTAACCAGCACCTCTTATCCTCCCATGCTGAAAGCGCCCGTTTCCTAAAAGTATGAGTTTTGATCTCATGCGACTTAGATTTTAAGATTGTCATATTGACAAACGTTATATTTTTATTCCTATAGGCTTTCCTGAAATTCTTATGTTTCATGTTAGAGACCAATGATCTTGATATGCCTTTAGCACGCTTAATACTATCGTCGCTATCCTTTAATTTCATACTGTACATTTTTGGACGGAGGAGAATCATTTCATCTATTTCCTTCCCTGCTGTCTCATCCTTAAAGCAGCCAAGTTTTGCCTTATTTTTGATGGAGTAGAGTGGGTGATCAGTAGGATAATTTGATGTATCAAAATATCTTTCTAAAGATTTTCCTACTTCATTGAAATTTAAATCTTTTTGAGTGGTAATACCTAAGAAGAAACTATCTGTATCACCACCCAACAAACGAACCTCTTTTACGAGAGGACATGGTTTTAGTATTTTATAAAAGAGTTGGTACATTTCAAGCTTAGAGTAATCTAGTACAGCTTGACCAATATAGATGGGTTTGCACAACTCAACTTCAGATTTTATCATTTTAATACCTACAAGATCCTCATCGATAATGTCTCTATCGATGAATAGAGGTGATGAGACCAATTTGTGATACTTTTGATCATCATTAACTAGTTTGTAGTTTACGCGCTTTCTAACATCCTCCATCGTCTTACCAAATAGACTGTTGTTCTTATATTTATAAAAATCTTTTTCAAAATTATTTTGGGCTAGTGCACGTTTCTGGCTGTTGCTATCAATATATGGTTTGAGGAAGGCTTTCTGTCTAAATTTAATAATGCGGTGAACTCTTTTTAAAATCATACCCATTTCTAAATAAAATTTTAAGATGCTAAAGTGGACTAGATAGTTTTCTTTATCATACTGGGTGAGTAAAAGTTTGCGGCAAGGCTTATAGTCGGGTTGACCGCATGATTCTAAATCTTTATGAAATTGTTTCATAAAGTCGGAAAACATATCTTTGGTCACTTCACCTGATTCGGGTGCGAGTGGAAAATCCACGGTTTTATGTTTAATATTATTTGGATAGATTAGATCTATCTCAAAATAATATCCCCAATCACCTTCATCTGGAATTGCTAGTATGTTGGAAGGGTTGGAGAAATGTTGAATTTCACTATCATCTAACCAGCTAAACTCAGAGTGAGGTAGCGGTTTGGATAATGAACTACCATACAAATTATTTTGGTCATAATACTTCAGATGAGTCTGGTCATTGCCTACTATTTTTGATTTTAACCTATGTTTATTTACAAATGTGAGACCACCGCGAATTCCTCGCTCAAATAAATTATACATCTCTGGATCTTGTAAGAGATGAATGGTCTCACCAGTCATTTTAAAAGCAGACTTAAATGACATGGCTGGCAGACTGACAAAGTGGACGGGATCTAACTTATCTTCTTCTAATGCCACTCGTCGAAACTCCTGAAATACATCAGCCAGCAAAAATACATCTAACTTAAGGTAGGCAATCATATATTCACCAAATGTATGGCAGTCAAATTTTATCCATGCATCTTGTGCATGATCATAATCTTCGGTCTTACATTCTGCACCGATCAAATCATTTTTAAATTTATCTATGGGCGGAAGAGAAGTCTCGCCGAGTTTACTAATTGCATCAAAATATGCATATGGAAAGACTCCTTTCCGTGTGATGACTTCATCGGTTAGATTTGGATATTGTTTCTTAAGATTTTGTGTTAGTGGAAGAGACTTTAGATTTTGCACGAGAGAGGCCAGTGATGCAGTCATAAATTGGTAGGAATCTAAAAATTTTATATCAAAATAGACCGTCTTATTTTCTTTAGTTTTATCGACAGGCACTTTTGCTGTCATGGCCATAAACTTCTCTCTCGTTTGCGCTATTACATCAAGCTTCCACTCTTTCATTTGACCTAAACCTCCTTTTATTATCATATGGCTGTCGTAGCCCTTGAAATTATGGAAAATGACGGGTAATGTACGCCGCTTCATCCTAAGTGAAAAATTACATTTTGAACAGAGTGCGTTTCTAAATTTACCAGTGATGTGATCATGGTCGCGCACTTTCTTAATCTTATCATCGTCAAATGTTTTCCTACATTTGGGGCAAACGTTGCAGCTATCAAATTTTGCTTGATCATCTGCTGTCATATGCAATGATCTGCGATAGAGTTCACCATCATACTTTTGTTGAAATTTTACAGCCTGTTCGAGGAATTGTAGGAATTGGTAAATACAATCCTCACCTTGCCAGACGCGCATTTTATTTTGCCTACTCCTAAAGTGATCATGCCATACTTCATAGCAGGAAATGGCTGCTGGCTTGTGGATGATATCATCGATATAGCATTCGATGTCAGCATAGATGACACGCAGGGGACTTAGTTCATCACCATTCTCTCTATATGAAAACTCCTTATCTTTGGGCATGCGCTCTATTTGTAGTTTACCCCGCTTGCACCATTCATAATGACTTAGAAATTTATTTTTCGACCAAAATGGTCGTGTGCAGCGGTCGCATATGAAATGTTCACCTTTAATCGATTTTTGTATATGGTTGTAAAGGCGATGAATTTTTGGAATACCACAGTAATGCCACTGTTGAGTATTGTCCTCATACACTAGCAAAAGGTTGACAACTCGATCATAGCTACTTTGGCGGTTGTTATACCTAACGCCTTTTAACCCTTTCTCCCAGACGTGAACCACTATCTTAATTTTATTTAATTTCTCAAATTTCTCTATATCTTTCAATTTCATGTCTTCACTATTGCAGTCATCAAACTTTAATTCATTTTCCCACTCTTGATACTTACTTCTACGGAAACGATTATCATTTACATCATTGTAGTGGAGAATGGATAACACTGCATACTTAAAACATTGCGATTCGCAATCTACAGAAATGACTGCTTTTTTGTCTTTTAAAATTTTTGGAAGATTGAAGGAGCCTCGCCCACTATAACTTTCTAGCAAATTGATTTTAAACTTGGCAGATTCTATACCATCAAAAATGAGGCCACTATCGCGTTCGTTGAATTTAACTATATTTAGTTTTAGTCCTTGAATATGAAAATTTAACCAAGAATCTTCATCGATTACTTCTGTAGCAGGAGAGGAGGGTATGTGAAACTCCAACCGCTCTACTATTTGACCAGTATGATGATCGATTTTTACATATTTTATTTTTAAGTAGATGAGCGCTTTTATTCTAAAGTTGTCTAAATTTCTAAAGAGCGCATCTATCAAGGATGAATTTTGATGAAACCATTCCTCAAAGTTAGCAATGGTTTCTGAGGAGTCCATCTGGTAGTTCCTCACTAAATTGTTCATTGATATTTCAGAGAGTCGGATAGAGGAGGTACCGTTGGTGTAGGTATCGTTCGTGTGTGTATGTCGAAGTCTATGTGAAGATAATTCAAAATGTGACTCAAATGATTGAATGCAGAAGTCGCAAGTAAAGGAGACGTGTTCAATAGAGTCATCCTCACCTCGGGAGATTGATGGCGACTTGGGTTGACACACACGTTGTCTGATGTGTCGGAGCAGATCGCGTTTCCTCGTGAAGATGTGCCCACAGTCAGCACATTCCCGCTCGTCGCCTTCCCGCGATAGTGTTGAGCTGGAACTAGCATCACCTAAAAGAGAAATCATTCTATCATCTCTATTAAAGTCTTAGTGTTTTGTTACAACTTACCTTCACTCAATAGCTGTAAACTTTCCTTGAGAAAGGAGGGCTTTGGTGATGAAGTCGATGCCTGAAATTGAGGAAGATGCTATTAGCCAAACGTTCGAGGGAGATGAGTGAGGAAATCTTCAACCTACCATTTTAATGGTGTGGTCGCACACCTCGATCTCCATTTCTAGCGACTTGTTGGAGATGGGAGGGAAGTCGCCTGCTGTTGCCGGTGGTGGTATGTGAGAGTTGGCGGGGCGGTTAGGAACGTTGTCGCCCAGAAATACCGTTGCGAGATCTGTTGAGAAAAGGAAGGAAAGCGATCAGTAACATGACTATTCAATTCCAAGTGTGGCGTGCGTTTTGTTTAAGTCCTTGTCCCCCTTTACCATCACTGTAACTTACCATCAAGAGAATCTACTTCCACCATCACCGATGGTTCAAGAGGAGGTAGAAGGGGGATGCGAGCCGAGGGTGGAAGAGTCCGCGGCTTGGGTGTTGGAGGGATGCGGCGACGAGGAGCAGGTATGGGTGGTGGTGGAGGTTGGGCGATGACCATGCCCGAGGTGGATGGCTGCTCAGATGGTGGAGCTGAGGTAGATGGGCGAGAGGGTAGGGTCGGAAAATCGTCATCATATTTCCGCCTCGCGACTTCCTCCCACTTCTCCTGCCTTGCCAAAACTGTAGAGTGGAAAAGAGATGAGATTGATGAATGATAGAATGCATGCTATCAGCCATGATGATACAGAACACATGACAGCATTCATTCATTAAGATACTTACATATTCCCAGTCGTTCATAGGCTCGACCAAGTGCCCCTTCAGGAATAGGTTCTCTGTTCATGATGCGCTGCTGTACTGAAAAAGGGAGGGAGATATTAGAGTGCATTATAAATTTTAGAAATGAGCTTCGCTTTTGAAAATCGCGGAGTAAAAAGACGTTAAGGGTCTTTTGTTGAAAATTAGTAAGGATATGATTCTTACATTCTTGATGTTATTCAAAGGTTTATGAAAATTAATTCCTATGCTCAACACACATGGTAACCGAATGATGTTAGTTCAAGAGTTTTATTAGCACAACCTGCATCCTTGCCCCATCACACAAAAACTTACATTGCTCAATGAGAGTTTCCTCCATCTTGGCAGAGACGCGATAAGATTCAATTTTTCTCGTGATACTCGTATCCATATCGAAGATTAAAGTAGTTAGATTCGACGTTGAAGGCAAATTCACTGAAAAGGATACGTAAGATTTATTTCATTTTACCTATGATGATCATGTGAATAGTCATTCAATGAACATGAGTCAATCAACACTTCGAAATGCTCCATACCATAAAGACTAACCCTTGTCGAATGGCTAAAGTACTCTGACCTGACGAGAGAAAGTGTCACGTTGAGTATGAAGTCGAACGCCCAACATGAGCAACAGCTCAGAGGTTTCGGTCTAACAAACGACAAACAACCCGTGCAACGCAATCCCTCTACGGCAGTACCCGCCGTCCCGAAGGAACGCTCGAGCAAAGGAAGTATTACAGCGATGATATGCTTTATGAGCAGAAGTGAAACTCTTGATAGCAAGAGACTATTCAACTTGATAGCAAGTCAAAACAACCTGATAGCGGGAGCTCACCAACACTCACCTTATGAAAGATAAATGTGAAGAGTAGAGCTGGTGCACTACCTTTTATAAGATTTTCCTAAGCGGTGAATGGATGAGACGTCTCGTCCAATCACAAGACGATCAGGAGTTTCCAGTGCGCTCACGCACTTCCAATTAATGCTGATGTCACAAACTCTCTTTTATGAACGTATGAGCATCTATTTGAATCTGTCAATGTACATTCCTATTGCGATATGATTTATTCGTTGATGATTTTACTATATCTTATGTATTCAGAGCTTGCTCATACACTTAGTCTAACTTGTAAACTAGTAAATCTTGCGATCTTATTTTTTAATAACAGTCACACCTTTATTTCTAACATATACACTATTGAAACTTTATTTCTAATTTGTAAACTCTTGAAACTTTATTTTGATATACAAACAGCTAAAACTTTATTTCTAACGTATACACCATTGAAGCTTTATTCTTAACTTGTAAACTATTGAAACTTTATTTTTAACTTGTTAACGGTTGAAACTTTGTTTTATTTCTAACATACAAGCAGATAGAACTTTATTCTTAACTTGTAAACTGGTGAAGCTTCATTTTATTTATAACATACAAACAGATAAAACTTTATTCTTAATATACACACACTATTGAAACTTCATTCTTAACTCGCAAACTATTGAAACCTTATTTTTAACTTGTTAACGGTTGAAACTATGTTTTATTTCTAACATACAAACAGATAAAACTTTATTTTTAACTTGTAAACGGTTGAAACTTTGTTTTATTTCTAACATACAAACAGATAGAACTTTATTCTTAACTTGTAAACTGGTGAACCTTCATTTTATTTCTAACTTGTAAACTCTTGAAACTTCATTTTGATATACAAACAGCTAAAACTTTATTTCTAACGTATACACCATTAAAAATTAATTTCTAACTTGTAAACTCTTGAAACAGTTATAATTTTATTTTTAACTTGTAGACTGTTGAAACTTTATTTCTAACTGGTAAACTGTTGAAATGATATCTTTCATTTACAAATAGTAGAACACTTTGTCCAACTTGTAAACTAGTAAATCTTGTTCGCCATCGAATCTAACTATTTAAATCTTCATCATGGAAATCAATGTTCCACAGTCGGAGTAAAAGTTTGAGATGATACACTCCTGGCAAACTAACTCATGAAGTAGCTTTGCTGTAATACATTTCTATCTGTAAACATATGATAATGTTAAAGTGAATCTAAAACTTTTCAGCTTATTAATTGTTCATCGTTGCATCAACGCTTTAACACGTGAACAGTTATAATTTATTTTTAATTTACACTTAGTCTAACTTGTAAACTAGTAAATCTTGCGATCTTATTTTTACAAACAGTTGCACCTTTATTTCTAACATATACACTATTGAAACTTTATTTCTAACTTGTAAACTCTTGAAACTTTATTTTGATATACAAACAGCTAAAACTTAATTTCTAACTTGTAAACTCTTGAAACAGTTATAATTTTATTTTTAATTTACACTTAGTCTAACTTGTAAACTAGTAAATCTTGCGATCTTATTTTTACAAACAGTTACACCTTTATTTCTAACGCATACACTATTGAAACTTTATTTCTAACTTGTAAATCTTAAAACATTTCATATGGGCGATGATGATAGATGAAATAGTGTCAAATAAAATTAAGATAGCTTACACTTCTGATACAGGGATAGCAATCGACTGCGATCCATGTGTAAAGAGCTTGTTAGACTACGAAAGAGAGAAGTGTGTTATGTTGCGTGTGGCGCGTGAGTGTCCTCCCATTTCATTCCATTCATCAATTCGTCTCATTGATAGAGACAGGTAGAACTCATGGTTCTCATAACGTATGCAATGGAAAGTTTTAGGCAACCTTCGACAGTTGGCTAAATGTCGCCCTGGCGCGAATGCATACTACGTTGAGACAGAGGCAATCACTTGCAAACATGACGCAGAGAGGTTTAACAAGATTGACCATTGCCAAATGTCCCTTGCGGTATACATAGCTACGGGTTTCACCGCCGCCCTTTACAGGAACGCCCGTCGAAAGGAAGTATTACACCGAACTTCATTTGCAACGTTCAAGTTGACTGATAGCAGATTCAACTTAATGATAGTATTCGCCAGTCCGAAGACTGCCCAGGGCAAACCGCGAGGAGGTTCTATCATGTCTTGCCCCATGGTGGTCCTTAAGAGAGCCGATGGTTCGTTCTCGGGAGTAATGTCATCTTACACCCTACCAATTCTACTGAGAGAGTCTTTGACTCTCTCTTTGGTAACACTGTCGACTTCCACACTAACTGGTACATGGCTAAAAAGTGGAATGTAGCGCCATTCCGTTGGATTGACAGCAGTTGCTGTCATCGGATTGCCAATCCGAGCAAGATTATTAAAAACTCTGTCTTGCTCCTCTAGCCTGACAAACTCCTCAAATAAATTTCGCGGCCTTAACTGCGGTCCGCGAGGAGAGCTGACTTGACTGTTCGGCGTCTGCATGATTGAAATGGAATGAGAGGCAGTGGTTTATATACCCCTCTAATGCGACGCAACGTTCAAGTTGACTGATAGCAGATTCAACTTAATGATAGTATTCGCCAGTCTAAAGACTGCCCAGGGCAAAGCGCATTGAAGGCTCTATCATGTCTTGCCCCATAGTGGCCGATTATACGGTAGTGTGTTAGTAGATTTCAATCATTGAAAAGGGAAGATGAGAATCATTTCATTTGTCTCATCAACGTTTATCATGGGAGCAATCATTGAAGGGACATCTAATGAATTACATTTCACTCTACTCCATATCATAAAGACTAACCTTTGTCGAATGGCTGAAGTACTCTGACCTGGCGAAAGAAAGCGTCACGTTGAGTATGAAGTCGAACGCCCAACATGAGCAACGGCTCAGAGGTTTCGGTCTAACAAACGACGAACAACCCGTGCAACACAATCCCTCTACGGCAGTACCCGCCGTCCCGAAGGAACGCTCGAGCAAAGGAGGTATTACAGCGATGATGTGCTTTATGAGTAGAAGTGAATCTCTTGATAGCAAGAGACTATTCAACTAGATAGCAAGTCAAAAATAACCTGATAGCAGGACAAATGTATAGTCAGTAATTTACACTTAGTGAGGAATGATAGATTTGAGTGTAGTGAGTGGCACTCGATCCCGTCGACAGCCCGAAGGCCTTGTACTGATCACTAGGGAAGTGAGAGATCTTCCCCGATACCCGCTCTTTACAGCTGAAGACATCATTGTCACTGCCCCGAAGTGGTAACAGCAACGCCGAGTCAAAGGTAGTGAACAGTAGCTGGGATCTAACCCCTCAAAGCTGCCTTAGTCTTAGTTAAATTTGAAATCTGATAGCAGATTTGAACTCAGCATACTTGAAAACCTTGAGGAAACATCCCAAGTTATTGCTTTGATCTGCTTGATAGCAAGCCGTAGAGAGCTTGATTCACCAGCGTTTTGCAATGGAGATGTTTAGAGGCCACCCATGACAAGATAGCTAAGACTCAACCGATTGGCGTTCAAAGTGCTACGTTGAGAGCTGTGTCAAATGCCCAACATGAGACATGAGTTGTCCCAGCGGTTACGGTCTTAAATATGACACATTCCCTTGCCACACTTATCACTACGGCATCGTCCGCCGTCCCGAAGGAACACCCTGTCAGTGGAATATTACAGCAAAACTCTCCGTGTCTTGCTCGCTTTCAGTGAAAAGCCGCTTATACCATGAGAAGACTGGCTCAGACATCATTAAAAATGCTTTCATTGACTTCAGCAGGGTCGAAAACCCCAGAAAACCTCCAAAACTAGTGAATTTAAAATTTTCAACTTTTTAGCACTACTTATGAAATTTTATAAGTAGTCCATCACTTAGGGCAGGTCAATAGCGACCGAACCTTTTTTGAATCAAGTCAAACGGACTTGTAGAAGCAAAGTTACGAGCCTTTAAAGTTTTGGAGTCTTTTATGGCCTGGAGACGAAGGCCATCTCCTGGCGAACCTCTAAGTCTGACGGCTTAGCTGATATCAGCAATGAAATTTTCTAAGTCGGTTTCTTACAGAAACTTGGAATTTGGAATGTCCGAAGCTATCATCGGAGCTCAGAGAGACGACCTACCTCTGACAATCGTTCTCCTCTAAATGACAAGTCTCCGTCGGTTCCCAGCTTATATAGTGTGTGGCGATCAGCTGATGACGTAATACCCATCATCCAAACACTAAAAATCCCGTCTATCTCCGGTTCTAGTGCTCCGATTGAGCTGGAAATACACCATTTCCATGTAGAATTTGACGCTGAATCCGAATCTGGCCTCCGTTTTCCCATCCGATGCTTCGTTTTGGCTCTACAGTAGGCAGCCATCGCAAAAATTCTAACTCTGTCGTTTTTCCGAAAAATGTTGAAAATTTTTCTCGCTGATGACTTGAAACTCTCCGATTGACATGAAACTCACCATACAGATAAAGAATCTGACGCTGATTCCAAATCTGAAATCCGTTTTCCCATCCGATGCTTCGTTTTGAAGCTAGAGCCCAAAACGTCCCAAATTCTAACTCTGTCGTTTTTCGCCAATGTCCCAAAATCTTAAATGGCATCTCACATCTAAACGAAGACAGATAGGAACAAGCCGATTCTTTCACTGAATTTGTCTCACTCTTAGCTTTCAAACGAGCTATCGCACGACAAAATCCGTCCACTGGAAGCCAAAATCGAAGCAAGCTGTCCAGAGGGGGGGGGGACGTCAGTGAAATTTCAAAATTTGATGAAAAATGTTTTGGTGACGGTCCCAGGTCGAAATTCTACACTTTGGAAAATTTTCAAAATTTTTCCCATACAAACTCACTCTGACACTTAGGATTTTTTCAGGTAAGCGAGCTCCGACCTAAAATCTTGTAACCGCTCTAACTTTTGAACGGCTGCTCCGATTGACTCGCAACGAAAAATGCGGTCGAGCAGTGTTTCATCCTCTTTCCAATGCAAGTCGAACGAACAAAATCCGTCCACTAGAACCAAAGTTAGAACAAAGGGGGGGGGACGTCAGTGAAATTTCAAAATTTGATGAAAAATGTTTTGGTGACGGTCCCAGGTCGAAATTCCACACTTTGGAAAATTTTCAAAATTTTTCCCATACAAACTCACTCTGACACTTAGGATTTTTCAGGTAAGCGAGCTCCGACCTAAAATCTTGTAACCGCTCTAACTTTTGAACGGCTGCTCCGATTGACTCGCAACGAAAAATGCGGTCGAGCAGTGTTTCATCCTCTTTCCAATGCAAGTCGAACGAACAAAATCCGTCCACTAGAACCAAAGTTAGAACAAAGGGGGGGGGACGTCAGTGAAATTTCAAAATTTGATGAAAAATGTTTTGGTGACGGTCCCAGGTCGAAATTCCACACTTTGGAAAATTTTCAAAATTTTACCCATACAAACTCACTCTGACACTTAGGATTTTTTCAGGTAAGCGAGCTCCGACCTAAAATCTTGTAACCGCTCTAACTTTTGAACGGCTGCTCCGATTGACTCGCAACGAAAAATGCGGTCGAGCAGTGTTTCATCCTCTTTCCAATGCAAGTCGAACGAACAAAATCCGTCCACTAGAACCAAAGTTAGAACAAAGGGGGGGGGACGTCAGTGAAATTTCAAAATTTGATGAAAAATGTTTTGGTGACGGTCCCAGGTCGAAATTCCACACTTTGGAAAATTTTCAAAATTTTACCCATACAAACTCACTCTGACACTTAGGATTTTTTCAGGTAAGCGAGCTCCGACCTAAAATCTTGTAACCGCTCTAACTTTTGAACGGCTGCTCCGATTGACTCGCAACGAAAAATGCGGTCGAGCAGTGTTTCATCCTCTTTCCAATGCAAGTCGAACGAACAAAATCCGTCCACTAGAACCAAAGTTAGAACAAAGGGGGGGGACGTCAGTGAAAATTTTTTCTCTCCGATTGACTTGAAACTCACCATACAGATAAAGAATTTCACGCTGATTCCAAATCTGAAATCCGTTTTCCCATCCGATGCTTCGTTTTGAAGCTAGAGCCCAAAACGTCCCAAATTCTAACTCTGTCGTTTTTTGCCAATGTCCCAAAATCTTAAATGGTGTCTCACATCTAAACGAAGACAGATAGGAACAAGCCGATTCTTTCATTGAATTTGTCTCACTCTTAGCTTTCAAACGAGCTATCGCACGCCAAAATCCGTCCACTGGAAGCCAAAATCGAAGCAAGCTGTCCAGAGGGGGGGGGAGGACGTCAGCGAAAAATTTTTTCTCTCCGATTTCGCTGGAAACGTCCTTCCTAACCCAAAATTTCACGTAGATTCCGAATCTGGCCTCCGTTTTCTCATCCGATGCTTCGTTTGGGTGCTACACACCAAAACGTCCCAAATTCTAACTCTGTCGTTTTTTCGAAAAATGTTGAAAATTTTTTCTCTCCGATTGACTTGAAACTCACCATACAGATGCAGAATTTCACGCTGAATCCGAATCTGAAATCCGTTTTCCCATCCGATGGTTCGTTTTGAAGCTACAGCCCAAAACATCCCAAATTCTAACTCTGTCGTTTTTCGCCAATGTCCCAAAATCTTAAATGGCGTCTCACATCTAAACGAAGACAGATAGGAACAAGCCGATTCTTTCACTGAATTTGTCTCACTCTTAGCTTTCAAACGAGCTATCGCACGACAAAATCCGTCCACTGGAAGCCAAAATCGAAGCAAGCTGTCCAGAGGGGGGGGGGGACGTCAGCGAAAAATTTTTTCTCTCCGATTTCGCTGGAAACGTCCTTCCTAACCCAAAATTTCACGTAGATTCCGAATCTGGCCTCCGTTTTCTCATCCGATGCTTCGTTTGGGTGCTACACACCAAAACGTCCCAAATTCTAACTCTGTCGTTTTTTCGAAAAATGTTGAAAATTTTTTCTCTCCGATTGACTTGAAACTCACCATACAGATGCAGAATTTCACGCTGAATCCGAATCTGAAATCCGTTTTCCCATCCGATGGTTCGTTTTGAAGCTACAGCCCAAAACATCCCAAATTCTAACTCTGTCGTTTTTCGCCAATGTCCCAAAATCTTAAATGGCGTCTCACATCTAAACGAAGACAGATAGGAACAAGCCGATTCTTTCAGTGAATTTGTCTCACTCTTAGCTTTCAAACGAGCTATCGCACGACAAAATCCGTCCACTGGAAGCCAAAATCGAAGCAAGCTGTCCAGAGGGGGGGGGAGGACGTCAGCGAAAAATTTTTTCTCTCCGATTGCTTTCAAATTCACCATACAGATGCAGAATTTCACGCTGAATCCGAATCTGGCCTCCGTTTTCTCATCCGAGGATACGTTTGGGCCCTACACACCAAAACGTCCCACATTTTAACTCTGCCAAAATTTTGAAGAAACAGTTTTTCTCGCCGATTGAGCTGGAAATCACACCACAGATGCAGAATTTTACGCTGAATCCGAATCTGGCAGCCATTTCACCATCCACGACAACCTAGACGGTCGCCCATGTCAACCTAGACGGTCGCCCACGTCAACCTAGACGGTCGCCCACGTCAACCTGGACGGTCGCCCAAGTCAACCAGGCGGTCGGACCAACTCACTCGAGTCTCACACTCTGTCGTTGCAGAGGGGGGGGGGAGTCAGCGAACATGTTGTGAACCAACCTGGCCGGCACACCACGACAGACCACAACCTCTGTCGTTCCAGAGGGGGGGGGCGCGCTGTGTTTATTCTGGACCTTTTGTTACTACTAATAAGGGTAAGGCCACAAAATATTAGCTTCTTAAGAACCGTTACTGTATCATAGCTTATCAGATTATATAAGGACATTTAAATGTATTAGGGACATGAAATAACATGAAAAATGCTTTCTGTATCACACTTATGTTTTATTTAGTCAAATTTTAGGATGATCCACTTTTTATGAAACGGACTGTACATGTATTGGCAGCAGGTTAACATGAACATGTTTATCTAGGAGAAACTACAGCAACAGGGCTACTTGTGTTTGACGTGGGTTCCTTACGCCTTGAACGCAATTTACCCTGCAAAAATGACGCCATCTCAATCAGAAATCGTTAAGGAGACTTGAATTAATTGAGTTTGACTATGTTGCTAAAAAAGAGACCTGGATCGAGAGTCATATAAGTAAAACAACACGTGCCGCCATTCCATGATGACTGACCAACCATATGAATGCATTAATGCTACGAGACATTTTATGAAGGCTTCATGCTCCTGTACGTAGTATACAGTACGTTTATAGGCCTGATAATGGATGGAATCAGCTGCTTATGTGTCTAGTGTTGATTGATGTCATCGTTATAGCTAGCCTTTAGGGTAGAGTATATGCAGCCTTTATTGACCTGCCATCAGTTGACATAAGTCTCGCCTACGGCTCGGTTTATATCACGCCATAAGTATTCAATAAAAGAAAACTATAAAATATGTGGCTAGAATTATGGGACTAGATTACTGGAATTCTGATTCTATTATTGTATATAAATGTATTTAATAATTTTAATTTAATTTGTCTTCGACCTTCGCAAGATTATTATCAAAATCAGGAAACCTATCAAAGCTCAAATTAGGAATCATTTCACAACTTTAAGAATGAATTGCGAATATTTGAATTAAAATTGCAAAAAGATAAGTGCCGTGCACGCACGACTGTGGGAGAATGTAAAAAAGAACGTTTCGAAAGGCTTTATCATTAAGCTTTGAAACTTTGATTTCCACACAAAATTATAGCACTCTTAAACCCCGATGTTGAAGCACACTGCTTTTAAATATGCCAGAAAAAAATTACTTTGCTGCAAATTCTCATATATCTTTTTATCTTTTGAACACATTCTGCTGTCAAACTTTGAATTACATTCCCACGATGGTGTCTGGATTTGTGCGCAATTATTTATCGCTGAATCCTTTCTAGAATTAGCTAATGTATTAGCTGCGATGTGACTTTCTCAAACTATGTCAAAGTTTGACGCTTGAACAATACCGACCTCTTCAATTAACACTGTAGACACTGGCTTCTGTTTCTTCAAGCCATCTATCATTATGAACACTAATTTTCACACTAGTTTACTCTCTAGTTCTTCTCAATTAAGAGAGTGATCATGGACCCTACATTGTTCTTTAAGTATCTTCTCTGCTGACTTAAAGATAGATAAGCAGTGAAATTGCTTGTGACAGATAATTATAATCACTGAAATTAACATTTAACTCAATCTAATCTGTGACCATCTCTAATGTCATAACTGACCAAGCTCATTGAATATTGAAGAGACACTTTTCTTGTCATTAGATGTTCCGTTGACCTCACAGTCTTGAGGTTGGGGAGGCCCATTCATCAAGCTAAAAGGGCTTCCTGCATGAAGCACTTCAGAGTGTATGTCGCCGTTTCCGACTCTTATTAAAGCTGGGCGGTCCACGACATAGTACGGCAAATAGAACGAGCTATAGCAGAGAATGATGCCAAAAAAAAGTTCCACGTCCGGAGCCGGAGTCATAAAGCAGGATGATTATCAAGGAAATTTCAATGCATTATAATAATAAACAAAAGATGAAACTTTATATGCTTCTTCGTTCAATTTTCCAGATTGTTGACTTAGCAAATTTACTTATTGGCCTTCTTTCCAACAGGCTGATAGATATTTTAAGTTGAGACACTTGTCCACATTATTGACGAAATGAATGTATCTATGGAATATAAAAATTAAAAATCATTGTGTAGAATCGATTTGTGGAAGGTTAGAATCATAATAGTTTATGAGATTTCAATTTCATGCTTTCATGTTCATGGATTAATTCAATTTTCTATGGCATGATTTCATGATTATCTAAATTAAACTTTGTTTCCGACTGAATACAACTGTGGACCCTGAACGCGTATATGTATTGAAGTTAATTATGAGGTCATTGTCCTTGATAATGATGATTTGTTCGTTCGAAAGAAAGCGAAAGAAAGTATATAGGCCTACTCTCATCAGCAAAGCTGAGTACTGTATAGTAATAGTCACTCCCATCGAAGTCAATTTTTAAAAGTATCACTTCTCCGAGGTAGCGTGACTTAAGGCCTAAGGGATTTGCAAATATACTATTCTTTCTTTCGTTATCATGATCAGTCAATTCCATGTCAATTTCTCTACGCAGCAAGAAATTGCAAATCTCACATGCGGTGCTACGAAAAAACAGGCGTTCATTTAATAAAGTCGAAGCTGCAAGCACATGGGGCTCTAATTAATACCGAGTTACTCTATTTACCGAAGTTTCTTATAAGAAGTGTGCAAATTAGATTCAAAATTTTAAGATGCATGCAATGTCTATGGCATTATTGGTGATCGTGATGTGATTTGCAATGATGTGCTCATACAAATTTTCTCCAAAAAGTGGCAAAATTGAGACAGCTTTAACATAGGTCACAAAATCGACATTCCAGTCGGGCAAATTCTAGGAGTTTTTGGGAGCATTTAAAAACACGCTTAAGATAAAGTCACGAAAGTGCAAGTCATACGGCTTAGTGTCAAAAGCACTATAGCAAAAATGGGACAGAGGCTTCCTGTTAGAGAGCTAAAATTCTATTTCTTTGGAGTGCTTGATAGATTGATGGGGTTACAGAGACATCCATGTTTCTATTTTGAAGGCAGTTTCCCGAAACCGTGACATCGTCACAAGGCGGCACTGGAAATATTGATGCCATATAAAGTCAGGGAGATTTACGTCTTCATCTCTCTGCTCCTCAATGTCAGCAATTGACTACGCAAACTTGTTCTTCGGAATGCACATAAAGTTATTGATATGAATGCTAAATGATAATCACCATCGCGGAGACTTCCTTATTAAATCATTTTTATGCTTTTCTAACCTTTTCATTATTTCAATTGATTTTGTATTGTCTTGATATTGTTATTACTTCATATCAGTTGCGGCGCAGATAATCGATTCCGTTATTCCGCTCAATTGATTCCTGAATGACCTGGAATTTGTAAAGAGAATTGTCAATGAAATTTACTTTGTGAGGAAAAATATGGCTAATTTTCTCATTCCTTTTTTCAACGTTATATATGCATGTAATTGCACTGAATAGAAATTTGACACCCATGTATGCACGGGCTAATCATGCCTACATTTACGATTCCTTGAGATCAAGCATGTGTAGGATTAGACAAGAATTGGCTTGGGACACGATTTTTCACTCCCACATTACAGTAAATCTCTATGGAAATCCTGTGGGATCTCTCACACACCGCAGGAATGCATATTTTATACAATCTCATTAAACATGTCCCAGAGTGCCCCACAAAAACCCAAATTCTACTTTTGAGAAGTTTTCTTATACTTGACGCGATATTTCATGTCAACTTGTAATGACTAGGTTTCAAAAATAACCTCTTAGTTAAATGCAGTCTCTAGTCGACAGATAAAACATGCCGATTGATTTATTGGACTGACAGAATACCATAGATATCTTGCTGCGAATTCATTTCACCGACCAACTGGCCAACAAAGAGTTCCCACCTTCATATCAGTTGCGGCGCAGATAATCGATTCCGTTATTCCGCTCAATTGATTCCTGAATGACCTGGAATTCTCAAAGTGAATTGTCAATGAAATTTGCCCTGTGAGGAAAAATATGGCTTGTAAGGAAAAATATGACCAACTGGCCAACAAAGAGTCCCCACCTACATATTGTGGACTCAATATGGAGCATACTTTTGTCTCATTTGCAAGCCAATCGTGACGACATCAACACAATTGGAGATTTGATAAATGCTCTAACTATTGCTTGGGGCAGTACTTCTCTTGACTGCCTCCGAAAGTGTGCTTCTTCCTCTGGGTCAAGCGCTAACGCAGATTTGTCGAACTTGAAGGTAACCATGGTGAACATTGTTAATGTATTGCCTATTTCATTAAAAGCTAATTGTGGAACATGAATATAATATACTCTTAGCTTCATTTTCATTTTGTTTTACTGGCCTGTTATCTTGTATTTACCAGGAAAGTAGCAAAAAAAGTACTTTTTGAAAATTTGGGGGTTTTGAGGGGCATAATAATCTATCAAGTAAGATATATGTAACATTTGTCAACCCAATGCATCAATCGGCATGTTTTATCTGTCGACTAGAGACTGCACTTCACTAAGAGGTTATTTTTGAAACCTAGTCATTACAAGTTGACATGAAATATAGCGTCAAGTATAAGAAAACTTCTCAAAAGTAAAATTTGGGTTTTTGTGGGGCACACTTGCTGTCAAGTATCCCGGTGATTTCACATCTCCGCACTGAGAGCATTTTTAATTTTCCGATAAGAATGTATTGTCTGACTTCATTTCATACGCACACTATGAACCTACCACCGTAACAATTATATTCTCACATTGTCCTACGCTTCAGACGTGAAGATTTGCTAATATTTTATAAACGTCACAAGCCTTCCGATCTGAATTGATTGACACATCATTTTGCTTATTGCACGACTAAATGAAGAACCGGTAAATTCCTGCAGTCATGTTCGATTATGGTTGAAAAAGACCAAAATAATGAACATTGAGAAATAAGAATATTAGTCGATACTTTAAAGTACTCGTAGTGCCTCATGTCAGATTTAGTTTTCTCAAGTTCCTTGATTCCTAATAATAATTGTTGAATGCTTTTTATGCCAATTTTTTTCGGTTTCTAATGTGATCCGATTTATAAATCTGTATTCCCCAGAATTTACAGATAAAGCATTGTTCTAATTTATAGTGTAAGCAATAGTTTGAATGTCTGAATAGACTAAGTGTCTCAGTCTCAATTATAATGGAAATTGTCAAGTTCATAATGAAACCAATGGTCGAATTTGAAGTTAAGCACTCTACTTATATTGATTTTACTTTATAACTAGGAATCCATCAGTATTATTCTAATAAAATACTTTTGACCATGTTGGTGAACTTGATTGACGTAGGACTAATATCCTGTTATCCTGTAGGTAGACCTACCTGTTTATGCTTAGTATATTTCCACATGATTAATGTCATCACTCATCAAAGATTCCTAAAATACTTGGAAGCCTACATGTATATGGAAATATTTAGGAGACTATTACTAATAGAGGCGTCAAAACATTTTCACCAAATGACATTGCGTACCATCTTATAGATGTATCACAAAACATCAAACATCTCGACTGATTACAGTATGTCCCTGATTGCTGATTTGTCAATTCTGAAAACACGAAAATATCCACATTTTAGGGACCTACCGGTAGTCATTCAAAGTTATTACCGAGATCATAATTAAACTTCGCCCCATTGGCATGGCGTGCGCCAATAAAATTTTATCGAGCGTATAAATTGAGTCCTACATTTAATATTCAAATAAAAACAATTTTCTTTAGATTTTTTCCGTGTAATTGTAAGCTGTAGGTGATGCCCTCGTATTTTTTATTGCCCCATGTTTAGAAAGTTGAAACTGAATTGATATTTGGAGCACATTTTCTTGATGGAGTACTAAGATGATTGATATGAATTTCACTTCATTTCATCTGATAGTCGAATTTTGGATAATCGCTGATCGGAACTTCATTTTTCCGTATCGCGCCCTGAAGTACAGCTGCAATATTCGTCAAAAAATGCAAAAAGCAAATAAAATATGTATTTGAGATATGTTGGATAAAAAAGCACTCTTTTTTCAACGATCAAGCGTCAAAGTTGATGGATTTCTGTCCATTTATCTTATTTATCATATTGCACGTCATCCTTGGATCTATGGTGTTTTCCAATATCTTTTGGAGCATTTCAAGATCTACAAATCCATGCTATTAAGCCCTTTTTGCGCGAATTTAGAAAGAAAGTGTCAGTAGCTCCAGTCCTATTTTATTATTTTTCTATTTTACGCGAAGTCATTTAAGGACACCCTGTTAAAGTATTCGCAACCAAAAGGGACTTGATCCTTTTTGAAATACAGGAAATCATCCATGGAATCGATGCGCTAAAATACTATTATGGTTGACTGCCATGTTTTGTAATCACATTTCTCGTAAACTGAAACGCTTAAAATGAATAATTCTGCGTAATACATGAATAAGCGTGACATCCATGTATTCTAGGTTTCGCTGCATTTCATATATAATGACAGAATGAAAATAACATTACAACGCAAATACATGAGTATCTGTCAAACGTCGTTGAGGAGCGGGTGGAATGGACACGTGACATGTGAACAAAATATGAAATAACATGCAGTATGTACTTTAGGTGGATGGAATAAAGCAATGAAAATGAAAGTTAAATTAAACAAGAGATAAATCAAAAACAAGCTGTTTTATACAGATTCGCGAACATGAGAGGACTAATTCTGTGTGGTGGAGGCTGATTGCATCGCTCCAAACGGGAGTGATTTCCAGGCACTTTTATTTAAATGCCCATAGACTTGGAGACGTAGATATTGGCTGAGAGCGACTGATAGCATAGATATCGCTAATTGCTTATCATGAAACTTTAATCCAAACATTTTCGCTTCCTCGCCAGGCTAATGAAGATTCTCTTACATCTCAAATTAGAATTTGAATCCAATTCTCTCAGCGATACTTGGATTGAATACAGAAAGGAACACCAATGTTTCTTGTTAACTTGGAAAACGTATCATGTGTAAAGAGTTTTGACATGATTTGAATGTCACGTCCCATAGCAGATGGGATATCTACGCTGCTTTCACTTGCTAGATGGAATCAGTGATTGACATGGACAGAGTTTCAATCAGTGGTTGCAAAGGAAAATTCAAGCAGAAGTTTTATTTATGAATGAAATTGTCTTATCCAGTCAAGGGAGAGAGAAGCGTCCCATTCAGATTTTAATCATGTAATTGAATACATTACATTGTCACACAGCCCACAGCCTTGAATGATTTTGCTAAATGAAGTTAATGGATTATCTCGACTGAAATTTTGCTTTTATTTTTGGGAGATTCAGTTTCTGATAATGCTTCTGTCAATTCTTCGCTGCTTTAAATTTGCCTAAAGAGAGTGCTAACCTTGTTAGAATTTTGAAGGGAGATGAAATTGGAAGGAAAGTCAATTTTCTTGACTAACATGAGAGACACGCAGCGGTAGAGGCAAACTTCAACAAGTTTGTTGACATGGATCGTCGATATTTCAGGAAAACTTGAAGATTGATGCTAATCATTGATTTCGCTAACTCTGTAATCGAGCAGAGATTTTTCAGATCATAATTCAACTCAATTCTCATGAAAAGTGGACAAGTGGGTGTTTAACGAAGAGACAAATTAAGTCAAAATGAACTTGAATTCTATATTGACAGAAGTTGTCCAAAGCCCTATCTTCCCGATCAAGGTTAAATAAACCCAAGGTTCAACCTTGTAGTAACTTATTTTCATTTATAGAACTTGCTACAAGACATATGTAATGGCTTGAGGCGGGAGGCGCATAATGTATAAAAGGAAAACGTCACAAATCTCTCCCGAAATATGTATAATGTATCCGAAGCAATAGGCCTGAGAGGATACTGATTACATTCACTTCTCTCTTTATGATCTTTGATCAACACGTAGAAATTTGAAGGTTAGCTTCCCGAAACATGCAAGCGCTGCAAATTCGATTTACTCAAGTTATCTTTGAAAATATTATTTATCATAGTGTTCGCTTGCTTCTCTAAACTATTTTTCTTACTTTTATTGATTGGCTTATACGTGGATCTATCTTTTAAGATCTCCTCTGTTCTAACTAACATTTCTGAGGCTTTCGTGACACAAAGTCTATTGCTTTTATCGGTAGCTGTAATCATAAGGTCATTTTTTTCCAGAAATTTTTTACTGTTTCGCATTTTTTTATTGAAACTTGTATAGTTATCTTTGTGTTTGACATGAGACACTTCAGTTTTAACAGCTTCAATTATTTCTTTTTTGAACAACAGTAAATTGACTTCGTCTTCGTTATCCATGCAATTGGGTAACGTGACAGTATTTTTATGAAAAGGTATGTTCATAAAGTCATTATTGCCATTGTCATTTCTACACTCGAGGTTAAATTTCCAACGCATATTATCCGTCAGTTTTTCTAACGCTAATTGAGCATCATCCATAAACTCATCAGAATTCAAGTTTGGTGGAATCCTGAAATTAGGGCCTTTTTTGAGAATATCAATCAAGTCAAATGGTAAATCAATGTTCGTTTCGTTCGTATACAAATTACAAGATGCGTCACGAGAATGTTGAAGCTTACCCAACTGATCCTGCGGAGAGACGCGGCAAAGATATTCATCTTCTAAAAAATTTCTGGAAAAAAATGACCTTATGATTACAGCTACCGATAAAAGCAATAGACTTTGTGTCACGAAAGCCTCAGAAATGTTAGTTAGAACAGAGGAGATCTTAAAAGATAGATCCACGTATAAGCCAATCAATAAAAGTAAGAAAAATAGTTTAGAGAAGCAAGCGAACACTATGATAAATAATATTTTCAAAGATAACTTGAGTAAATCGAATTTGCAGCGCTTGCATGTTTCGGGAAGCTAACCTTCAAATTTCTACGTGTTGATCAAAGATCATAAAGAGAGAAGTGAATGTAATCAGTATCCTCTCAGGCCTATTGCTTCGGTTACCAATAACCCAATTAACAAAGTTGATTGGATTTGCGGCCGTATTTTAAATCAACTTGTGAACTTTGTACCTGCACATTTAAAAAGCTCTCTGGAACTTATAGATATATTTAAAAATTATGCTGAAGTGATAAGTGAAGACTGCATGTTCATATCTTTAGATGTGGTCAATCTCTACCCCAGCATTCCGATAGCCCCAGCTTTGGATGCTGTAAATTTATTCGCCCATAAGCATTGGACACAGATAGACAATTTTGATATAACTGTAGACCAATTTCTCACTATGCTAAAATTCGTGTCTTATAATTATGAGATCGCTTTTATTGATCAAAGTTACCTCCAGATTAAGGGTGTTCCCATGGGATCACACTATGCCCCACCACTGGCAATCATATTTATGAACAGTATGGAAGAAAGAGCTATTGTTGCCATTAGAGCTCAGCTCAATTTTGACAACATTATTTATAAAAGATACATTGACGACATTATAATAGGTCCCCTCAAAAGAGATTCTGACACTTTCGATTTAATAAGTACGACCTTTAATTCGATTGACAACAACATTAAGTTTACCGTGGAATCTCCACATACCGGTAAATTGAACTTCCTAGATTTAACGGTTTGGACAAATAATGGAAAAATAACCCATAAGAAATATGTCAAAGAGATCTCCTCCGGTAATTCTCTTAAAAAAGATAGTTGGCTACCCAGCTTTGTAAAAACGAATTTTGTCCAACAAAAAGTTAATGACATAAAAATTCGTGGTAGTGCGACTTTGCCTGCAGAAGCTATGAAGGCAGACATTGAAGCGTGTAATAGTAATTTAAAATTGAACGGATATACTAACAATGACATAAGGAAGTGCAACAAAACTAAAAATAAACACAAATCAAATGATAGCATAAATAATACAAAATCAATAAGTAGGAAATGTACACTAAAGTTGCCTTTTGTCAGCGATAGCTTAATAAGAAAAATTAATTACAACATTCGTAAATACAAATTAGAAATCAACTTTGTAACTACCGGAAATAAGAAACTGCGCCAGGCTTTGAAAAGAAAGAGTCCGTGTAAAAAACATAGCAATTGTGAAATCTGCGTAAAACTTCCTGATAAGTATAATTGTGATAAATCATGCGTTGTTTATGAATTTGAGTGTAAATTTTGTAATTCTAAATATATAGGAAAAACTGCTCGGCCGTTCCGTTTGCGGTATAACGAACATAAAAATAGCATCATCAAGCGTGATTGTCATAGCGCCTTGAGCGATCATATAAAATTTTGCAACCCGTGTACCAACATAGATAGCTTCAATATCAATTTCTTAAAGTGTGTGCATGATCCGATTGAGACAAGTTTGATGGAATCTCGTTTGATCGATTTTCGTAAGCCAGAATTGAACAGGCGTCACGAGGGTGTTGTTGCACCTACTGTTAGAATTATTTAGTAAGGCAGTGACCAAGCGTCTGGACGCGAAACGTTTGCCGATTTTACTTGTATCATATTTTCACTTAAACATTTGTTTTTATTCGGCATTATACATATTTCGGGAGAGCTTTGTGACGTTTTCCTTTTATACATTGCTACAAGACATCATGACGCCTATGACATAAAAAAAGATTTTTTAGCATATAATTATTTTCAGGAAGATTAAAAAGTCAACTTTTCAGTACGAGGAGCGATATCGTTGTCGAGAGAGCGCAGCGATCGAGACCTTGATATCGCTCAGAGTACAGGTTTTCCTACACGACAACGGCAACTAACGAATCAAGAGCGGCACTTTAATTTCTAAAACGTTAAAAGATAAAATATTACGTCATTTCACAATTGAGAGCGACAACAATAAATAAACTGCAGCAAAATAGTTCAATTGTGTCTCTATCAGATTAGTGAGCGGTATTTCACGTGAAGAATAAATGATATCTATTAATATAATTATATCTATTAATTATTATTATTATTATTATTATATTATATTATTAATTATTATTATTATAACTATTAATATCTATTAATATAAATGATGAATAAATGATTCGGTTTGATCCAAAGCCACATCTGCTAAATTAACTTATCAATATGGATACCTTCTGATGTTAAACGCAGAATCATTATGGCTCACGAAGCCGGAGATGATTATATTGAAGCCGCTCGAGTTCTCGGTGTAAAACGGGGTACTGCGTATTCAATAGTACATCGTTATATACTTGAAGGAGTCATTGAGCGTCCCAGAGGAGGAAGACGACACCAAAAGATGGACGAAGATATGGCAAATACTGTGGTAGAGATTGTTGAATCCCAACCGGAATTCACGTTAGCCCAAATAAAAGCTGATCTACAAGCGCGGATGCCGGACAAGCCATCAGTCTCAATTCAAACTATCAGCACATGTCTGAGAAATCGTCTTATCTTCTTAAAGAAAATGGAGACTGTTCAAGTCAACCGCAATAGCCATGACGTCAAAGTGGAAAGGGCCGAGTATGCGAACTGGTATCTGCACACGATCAACGCAAACCATCCGCCAACATTTATTTTGTGAACGAATCCGGCTTTAATTTATGGATCAGTCGCACACGAGGTCGTGCCAGACGGGGAGAGCGAGCTGTCAGGATTGTTCATGGACAGCGCGAGCGGAATTTTACTCTCATCTTGGCGGTCTCTAATGAAGGTGTCGTCCATCATGAATTCTACGAAGGCGGAACCTCCTGTGAGAGATTTAACTCCTGGCTGGAAGAAGCGTCCGTTGCGGCTGTGGCTGGACCTCGTGTATTCGTCATGGATAATGCTCCGTGCCACAGTAGAGCCCGTGAAGTCAGTTTGCGAGAGGGACACTCTATTAGGTACTTACCGCCCTACTCTCCATTTCTCAATATCGCAGAGAACGCGTTTTCCATGTGGAAAGCGGCTTTCAAGAGAGAAGTAGCTGAGATTCGTGAGCAGTTACACAACTACACTGAACAGCGGAATTTGACCTTACTGCAACTCACCTCCCAAAACATGAGTGCCATCACTGCAAATAAGATGGAAAGGTCTTCCAGACGTATGGGCAGATTGATGCCTAGACTACTTAATCGCGAGGATGTCTTACAAAACCATCAATGAATATTACGGTACTTCTTTTGTTTCATAATGGAATAAAAAATTTCGAGATTATCAAAACTTTTTCGTATTGACTTACCTTTTCGTAAAAAAGTTTTTAATGACTTACTGTATTACCTTTATGAATTAAAATAATTATCAAACTTTTCCTTTTGACATATTTTACCTTTTCAAATTAAAAAAATTATCAAAACTTTTTGTATTGACTTACCTGTTAAATAAAATATAATTGAATATGAAAAGCCGTTCATGATTTCAGGTTGCCGCTCATTAAACTTATAAATCCATTAATAAACTCACTTATTATCACTACCGATTAAAAACAATATCATTCAATTGAAAACGCTGCTAATTAACAGAAATACCGTTGTTGCATCTTAAAACATATTCTTTAATCTGATAGTCGCATTGTCGAACTGGAAAACCTGCACTGAAAATGACTTTTTAATTGAGTCAAGGTAATTTATTTCCATGTCCATCTTGAATGTGTTGGATATCTTAGCGTCCTATTTATCGGCCAAACTATGACATTAAGAAGTCTATGGCTATACTTTGAAATGCATAATACACTATTTCTATCCATGGACTAGGAATAAACATAGGCTACTAAACATTGCAAAAGAAGACTTTTTGAATCTAAATTTGATCAGTACCTTGGTGTCCATTATTCGTTACATTCTATTAACCAAATAGCGACTTGAAAATGAAAAGAACCACAGAAATGATAATGAAGAAAATATCAGTAGTAAAAGATGCGGAGACCGAAGGGGTGAATTTTTTCGAATATTGTCAGCTATCTGACAGAAATCCAAATTACCGGTAATGTTGATAATTGTGTTAATAATAAATCGTTTACCAATTTGATATTTTTCATTCTGCTTTAGGTCGATATAATTCAATTTTGCAGATTGAAATGCACCTATGTTTCAAATACTAATAATAATGAACTCTATTTATCCTCAGAGCATTAATTAGATTAATTAATTGGTGCGATGCTGGATTTAGGCACTTGTCAAGGACATTCAGCGTAATTACAATCAAGATAGTTCATAGAGAAAGTAAAATCATGACGAAAATACTTTGCAGCACAAAAGCCGACGAACTGCAAAGTATTGACCGCAAAGTTGACCAGGGACTGAAAAGTAATGCTCATGCGCTCTGAGGGCTATGGTAATATCAACTTTTCAACAAATTTATTATACATATATTTCTACATGCAAACATGCATACACTGAGTCAATTTCCATAAAATAAAATACAACTTTCCATTTAAATATTATGAAGAGATTTGATAAACTTTTGTTCACTAGCTATTCTTAACTCGGATGCACAGGTGCCAGATGCAAGAGAAATCACTCTGACATCAGTAAATTGGGTTCTGGAGAGGATATTTCAATTAAAAACAAAGAAGAAAAACTTTAAGAAAACTTATTTAGAAATCTTGTAAGCCAAAGCAATGCCGTGATTTGGATTTAAGAGCCATTCAGCATGGGCTTCAAGATAAGTCCAAACGGGTTTTGGATGAGGGGTTTTAATGAAAGCAATAAGGTGTGCGTCCCATGACGTAGCTGGAACTATTAATTTACTTATTCAAGCCTTTACTCCTAACAGAGAAGAGTTTGCAGATATGCATGTAGAACATAAAGATTTTTGATACTTCTTATTTAGAATTGCTAGCGGCAATAATGTCGCGAACAATAACTTATTATGTTTTATAAGTATCAAAGATGTCAGTAGATATGGACAATTGGTATAGGCCTACTAGTTTTGCAGTGAACAATTGTCAATTAATTGAGCAACTGATTAGTCTGAAGAGTCGATCTCAACTAATTGATTGATTTTCACAATTAAAAAATGCACCCCAACCTCTGACTAAGAATGTTTGAACTTTCAGGAGCCAGCAGGCTGGCATCGTAGTCCAGTGGTTAAGGACTTTGACTATCAAACAGCAGATATCTGGTTCAAATGTAACCATTTAAAGATTCAGTGGAGGGAAGATTATGCGGAGCTTCACCGTTCAACAATCGCTGCTCCATGATGGTAACTCCTCCTAACTCCTCTGTGTGAACCTGTAGCAATTGTGTGCGAGATAAAAGAAAACAAACGAAAGCAACAAATTTCCTTGCCTTGAAATCAGCGTTGCAAACTCGAAAGTATTCAATGCAAAAATATTTGAAAGTGCTCTTAAGCGATGACGGCCATGGTTCACATATGACATTACAATGCGCGAAGTAACTGTTAAAAATCCATTTAGCAAGCTAAATTGCCGCTTATATGAATAGATATTTGTAGCGCATTGCAATTGAATAAACAACCTGCAAGTTTATGACAAACGTTGGTTTTTATGACACATGAAATAATGTAATTGCCATCTCATATATCGCACGCATTGAATGAATTCTTTTAACTTAAAAAATGTGATTAATTTTATCAGTTGCACAATGTCGCAATATAGACCAAGATCGAAGTCCGTAATATCATGGACTGTGAATAACAGTCTGTTGAAATTTATAGCAGTATCACGCTACGTGCCGTGAAAACAGATAAAATGAATTGAATAAGTCTGTTCTAGATATAAAAAAATAGGCTGATTCTAATATGAACTCAGTAGAAAGATTTGTTGGTGCATACGAAATTTTAGTTCAAACTAGAGAATTCCCATGTGGCTAGTTTGTACTGGCTATACTCGACGAACTATTTGATGCATAACGATTCCTAGTAAGAGTTGAACAATCAAGTATAAACTGTCTAGTAAAATATTCGTGCATATCACCCTTTCTGATTAAGGCCCGCTGTTCACATTGAACTATTTATCGTTGAGAAAAGCGATTTTATTTCAATCTGTCGTTAATAGCCGATCACATAAAACTGACCACTTTAATTTCTTTGAAATTCAATTGATTCTCAGGCCTTCCGATTCTTGCACGTCAACGTGCCATGCATCTTTCACATACACATATTACATTTATGTAATCGCATTACAGATAATAGGATTTCTGCTGAAATAGTCTGGCAGAAATGTCGAGAATCTTCCTTCCCTTAGGCCGCCTCAGGTATCCGACATCTATGCCCTCCACATTTCAAAGGAAATACTAAGTTGCTGCATTCTGTTGTCTCCACTGCTACCCTCACTTAAGAAAACACATTAGTTCACATTAAACCAATAAAGATAACTACAGAGCTGATCATAAAAAATTGACCACCTAAATTTCGATTAAATTCAATCGATTCTCATGCCTTCCAATTGTCGCACGTCAACGTTACACAAGGACAACGAACAAAATTACACAACGAGCGATTACACGAGCGCGAGCTTAATCGAAAGTGGTGTAGCCGAGTTGTCGCCACAGTTTTCTGCCAAACTGACATAACTTCCTCGATGTTTGAGTTGTATGAATCATAGATATCGGTCCGCGTGATCAATGATTTCTGAAACCGTTTATAAACCATCGACAGGCAGAATTTCATTGTCTAATTTGGTTTGTCGGTTTGTCATAGACTCATGACACTTAATTTCTACCCCAAGATTGCTGCATTTAGACAGAAATCCATTAAAATGAGCTATTATGATATACTTGCATCCGTTATTGTATTTCCTGACCAGTGCTCAAAATATGAAAATCATTCAATTTACAAATTCTCAACAAGGACGGCAAAGTTTAGAGGTGAAGGTTGCCATCTAAGATCGGTTTTGAAAATGCATCTTTTCGACAATTTTCACTTTATGAAGAATCACATCTTCATCATACTGTCGTCTTCTGATTAGTCCATTCCTCAGTGCTCGATGCATTGCCTGCTCCATTGCTGTTCTGTCAGGGTTGATGTAGACAGTTTTTTTATATTCTTCAGAATGTCTGAGTGACTTGGCATTGCGTAATATTTTATTCCTCTCCTCGAGCGATTAGCATCTTCATTTCAGCAACCGTGAGCCCCAGATCTTGATCTGCTAATTCGAATTAGTCTTTCGAAATCTACGTCCACTCCCAGCTCGTTTATTAGTTTTTTGCAATAGCCATGATCAGACCAACTGCTATCAATTGCAGTAACATCAGGATTCTCAGGAATACCGGACAAGATTATCTTTGTTTGGCGGACTTGTTCCGAATGCAATTCGTCGGCAATTTGTGAAAGATCATTGTGCTCGGCAGCTCTGAGTTCTGAAACATCATCCTTCAATTGCTTATTTTCTAGTCTCAATACGTTACCAATTGATGTAACCTTCGTAGATTCTATCAAATCCTTTGTCTTTGATATTCAAGTCGGACTTTGAATTGGATCTTAGCTGTTTTGAAGGAGACATCGCATTAAACACACACGAAATTGCTCCAACGAGGATTCGAAAACTGTACCTTCAGCATGATGATCAGTGCCGATAATTGCCAAACCAATCGACTATTCAATCAACACAGCATCGACAGAGCCAAGAGATTGATAATCATAGAAGTCAAATGGTCATTTTATGACGTCAGTTCAAAGTGTTCT
Organism: Prostheceraeus crozeri; assembly: GCA_907163375.1. Classification (NCBI taxonomy): domain Eukaryota; kingdom Metazoa; phylum Platyhelminthes; order Polycladida; family Euryleptidae; genus Prostheceraeus; species Prostheceraeus crozeri. Next base: position 100,233 of record CAJQUW010008252.1, on the reverse strand, counting down.
CTTTCTCGAAAAATTAGAAGTAATCGCTGTCGATCACGGCGGCACAAGCGTTGCTACAGGCGGCCAAGAACAGTCTATTTTTAGAATTGGAGTGACACCAGGAAATTCACGATGCCCACGTAATTAGCAGAGAAACGATGGCACAACTGCGGCGATGTGAGATAAGTTCAACCAATGACACAAGTGACTCGAAAACCCAAAACCGCGAAGGAACCACTAGGAAATCAATGAAAAGGACGACAAAAGGGCAATCAGGAGCCGATGACGAACACAACGATCCAAAACCCCCGAAAAAGGATGACTGCAGAAAGCCGAACACCGAACTTAACGAATCCACCGACGAGAGCCAATACACAGAACCTCACTCGATTTGGATGGTCATCTTATGCATCATTTTGTCACGCATGCAAATGTGTTTCCTGAGAGTATGGAATGATTTTTGTTGGCAAAAAGTAACAGACCAAGTTCTACTGTGCGAATCGAGGTTCGTCAGCAGGAAAACTAACCAGCTTTGCATTTCGGGACCCTTAATTTCCTGTGTGCCCTGGGTGGCGGTCCCTGATGTTGTAAACCAGCAGTTCGAACTAAGTCATATTAAGTCACGCAATAAGTCAAGAGAGGACCCGGCTTGACATGGTGCCATTTCATAAAAGATATCCATTATCGCGGCAGTTGGCGTAAAAATCCGTTTCTTCCGAACTGCGACGTGGAGAGCAGAGGGAAAATCGCATCCTCTTTGAAGTGAAGAATCCATTCTAAAGTGAAGAAGTCTCGGTGACGGATGTCATCACGACTCGATTGACGAGTTGCTCTGACCTCCTTGTGTGAGGTGAGCATGTATTGTTCATGTATTTCATTTAGCCACATATCAATATATGCCAATTCAACACGCATTATGCAGTTATGACATCCTGCATCTATAGAATAGAATAGAATAGAAATATATTTTCCACAAATACAAAATCTGTACAAGGATCGTTACATTTACATATACTCGTAGATAAATACAGATATATACATTTATTACTTTTACAAAATACTAAATATAATGCAAATACAGATAAATGTAGAGGTGGGCGGGGCCAGAGCACTGTGGGACAGTAGGAACCTAGCCCCGCTAACAAAAGTTCAGATTAAAATTACTCACACATCAAAATCATTTACATTATACATATAAACATATATCCTAGATACTCTCACACAAGGTATGTACAGCCAAACAACAGGTCAGTGATCGTCATACAAGATACATACATGAAAGTCCACATACACATATACTTACAAATCACATGCTTGGGCTATTATATGCCAATGTCCGGGATACGATATCAGGGTTGGAATAGCATTTGATATTTTCCATTCGCACACTATCATCTCTCTTAGTTACCTCAGATATTGCAACTTTCGTTTCTGTTAGTATTTGCTGACTAGTATTTGTTTAAGCTTTTTTTGGAACTTATCATATTCTCTTATTTCTTTAATGCTACGAGGAAGTAAATTCCATTCAATCGCTGAGGCAAAGTCAATACTACGTTGCCCTAAGCTTGTCCTATGAAATGGTATCCGGAGGTTAACTTTATTTCTTAATGAGCTGCCACTCTGGGGTTTGTGGATGTTTCCAAGAAAATGCGGTAAATCATCGACCTTATAAATCATCTTATAGCAGAGACTGAGAATTTTGTAGCGATACATATCGCTGACCGTTAATATTCTATGTTTCGTCATGTGTGAATCTACTTCATTGGCCTTAACTCTAAATATAACTTTAAGTAGTCTCCTTTGAAGTTTTTCTAGTTTAATTATGTTACTTCGTTTTCCTTGGTGAAAGATAAGAATGCAATAGTTTAATATACAATGTATATTGGCAGAATATATCTTTAATAGACATTCTAGTGGAAGGCATCGTCTTAAGTTGTAAAATATAGGTAAGAATTTTCTTAATTTGGTATTAAGTATCGTATTTGCATGTGAAGTGAAACTCAAATTCATGTCTATATGTACACCCAATAGTTTTAAGCAATTTACTCTATTAATCTTTGTTTGGTTTTGGTACAAATCCTGGTCTATTTCTTTAGAGCGATGGGGATGAATTATCATATATTCCGTCTTGCTATCATTAAGACGGATGCCATTTGCCTTACTGAATTTTTCCAGTGAGTCTAATCTGCTTTTTGCCGTGGAAAAGAGACTTTCTAGGCTTCTGCTCTTAAGTATAAGAGTGGTGTCATCAGCAAATATATTCAATTCGTCTTTGGGGAAAATGTTATGCATATCATTAATGTAGATAAGAAATAGAAGAGGACCTAAAGTTGAACCTTCAGGTACTCCTGTTTTGGTATATAATGCTTCAGAGAGAACACCATTTACTACAGTCTGATGACTTCTGCTGTTTAAATACGACTTGAACCAGTCTAAGGTAAATCCCCTTATTCCTATATGCTCTAACTTCTCTATTAGTATGTCATGTCTTATTATTTCAAAGGCCTTCCGAAAATCTACTGATAATGACATTATGAATTCTTTAGCTTCTACTGCTGTATATATTCTATTCATGACGGAAAGTAGTGATAGCTCTGTTGAGTGATGTTCTCTGAAACCGAATTGATTTGGACTGAGAAACTCTATTTTATCTAAATAACTGTATAATCTGGAGTGTATAACCTTTTCGAGAATCTTGTCTACGTAGCTAAGTAAAGAGATTGGTCTGTAAGTGTTTATGTCCAATCTTGATCCTTTTTATAAACTGGTATAATTTTGGAGGTTTTAAAGTAGTTGGCATGTTACCATCACGTACTATTTTGTTTAAAATGTAAGTAAGTCTATCGATTACATGGTCCGGACATAGTTTAAAGATTTTCAATGGTATTTTGTCATTTGTAGCTTTTTTATCATTCATTTTAATTAGTATGTCTTTTATTTCTTTTGACTTCTTTCTCTAAAGAAAAAGGACTTGTCTATGCGCTTTCCCAAATATTCTGCGAAATCGTTTCTTTTGCTAGGTTGAGTTCCATACAGTTTCCCAACTTCGTTAAAATGGGAATTAAAAGAGTTACAAATTCTAGTCGTGTTGGTTATCATTTCGTCGTTATTTAGTATTCGAATCATTGGTCTGTCTGACGACTTTCCTAATAGTTTATTAATAAATTTCCAGGAAGCTCTGGAGTCACTTTTGCAGTTCTCAATTATATTTCTGTTATACTCATATTTTTTCTGTTGAATAAGTGCTTTATAATCCTTATTGTATTTATGATACCGTTCTTTATCGGAGCAGTTTTGACTGGCCTTGTACACTTTGTACAATTTTTGCTTCTTATGTAGTGCTTTTGTGCAGGCACTGTCAAACCAGGTCTTACTGTTTGCTTTCTTCTTCGATAAGCGTATTAACGGGAAAGCTTCCTCAAAAGCTTCATGAATTTGCTTTTGGAAATCTTCATATAAGTTTAGAGAACTTATGTCAGCGTGTCGGTTATCGAGAAAAATGCAAGAATAGTATCTCAATGAATTTCAGTTGGTTGGACTCATTATATATCCTTATTAAGGGCCTTTCGTTTTCATACAAGTTCGCTTTCAACCTATTTAAATGTATAAAAACATATTGGAGTCTATGGTCAGTGATATTTAAGTCGACATTGCCGGAGAACACTTTATTTCCAACAATATTTCTATGGTTAATGAAAATTTGGTCAATCAAACTAGTGGTTCCCGTAGTTGAACTCCTTGTATATGAATTGATTGTAGGATACAATGCATATTCTAATAATGAGTCATAAAAATCTTCTACATTGGTATCATTATCATATTTCATTCTACACAAGTTCATATCACCCAACACTGCAAAAACATTTGTGGTATTATGGTTTCTTAGCCATCTATTCATGTTTTCTATGAAGTTCTTTGCATTCTCGGATGGTGATCTATAAATTCCTATTATAGTTTGACATTTTAGTTTGGCGTAATCGAATGTGATACTAACTGAATCTGCTCCTGGTATAAAATCGCAACCACTGTCTATTAGCGAGATAGTTTCTTTACGATAGAATAATACTACTCTCTTATTATCTTAACATTTTAATGAATTCAAGAGATGAGAATTCATACTGCACTGATGACGGCAAATAAGCCAGAAACGTTTGCAGTTCCCGTAATGATTTAAGTCAGATCTCATTCTCATCTCCTGAATTTTTTTCCTTTCGGGGTCTCGGTATTTGATTAGATTTTAATGAAATTCGATATTCATTGACATTTATAAGTGGATTTGTAAATGAAAGCAAGTTTTCCATGTCCTCGCTTGATGTGAAATACGACAAGTGAATGAAGCATCGAATGGTGCAGTTAATAAATTCATTATAAGTGGGTTTAATTGCAATTGAGTACCGTCCAATTAATATTCTAATTTTTTAAAGAAATTTCTAATTTTCGCCTACGCTTCGATTTGATATCTGCGAAAGTACATAACAATGGCTCATGGATGCTTAATCTTTTTATATTTTAATTAGAAATTTCAAGTGAAATAATGCGGAAACTTTTTGTTTATCAATAAATGATTGCGTGAAAAACACTTGAAGACATTAATCAGCATTTCTCTAAGCATTTTGTTAAACACTTCACTCCAGCACTTAATTCGGTGCATTGGATGCAGGTATTTCAATTTTGAGAAGAGATTTTATCACTCTCTTCCTCAATACATGACAAACTTATTCCAAGCTTGCTAAACAAACATCCTCCTAAACAGCAACACTGCTGAAAGGTTCGAAAATGTAAATTTGTTTTTGACGATGCATCTTCGCTTTTCGTGCATATGTTTAATCGATTGAAAAACTTGCTTCCCTCAAGAGTTTTTCCTTCACACTTCGTTACAGAGATCATTTATTTTCGAATCTCATTTATCGATGTGCTAAGCATAGTGCAGTTCAAGGCTGTTTAAGTAAGTGTCGCAACCAACTCGAATACCGTGTTGATGAACAACTCAGAAATAGAATCCTTGCCAGTAGCGGTCCGGCAACCAAAAATAGGTACTCAAGCAGTTCACCCATCTTTTCTCCATCATTTAATTGCATCATCACTTCTTCATGGCGAATCACAACCCCCCCCCTCAACTCAAATCCAATGTTTTCTCTATCCCTTATTACTGTCATAATGCACATTAAATAATCAATAAACACATGATTAGATTGTCTAAGCCCTTCAGGTTACTAAAAGTACCAATTAATTCCAGAACGATGGAAAAGAATTCCATTACCTCACTAAGTGGGCAAAAAGAGAAATTAAATACATCGGTTGAATGGAAGAAGGTCATGAATTGCTGTGAACTCCTACAAAATGCTCCGATCGGCGCGACTTCAGATTAGAAGAATTTAGATCATGGCACAGCAGGGTTGGAAGCGGCCGGCCGGTTTTAGTAACGCCAACCGCCGGCCCGGCCCTATCCGCAAATTCTGAAGACCGCTGACGACATTCAGTCCACAGTGGAGTATATTGCTTCAATCATCACAGCCTAAAGAGCATGTAAGTGTAACAAAATTTGAGAGTATCTATTTGGCATGGGCATGGTTTGTGACATAGATATTGCGAACTACTCTTCAAACAGTTAAAAAGTGATTCAACTTATACATGCAGTTCAAACCCTACTCCATCTCAAATACAGTTTCCTGAATCATCTATTCTAGCCTGTATGAATTTTGGAAGCATTGAGCATTCCTCAATTTATCTATTGTAAAATTATTACAGATTTTGTGTGTATATAAACACGTGGAACTTAGAGCTGCAACGAATAATGGATTTCAATGCAACATTGGGCCTACTACCAAAACATTTGACAGTGGATCGTGGATAATAAGATCATTCTATCGCGGATTGACGTTGTACAGGGACACTCACTGAAATGAAAAACTGATGACCGGTTTGGTGAGGTCATTGTTCCAGACTCCTATGCGTCAGCTCGCGGTCATCAATACAAACTCGAAAGATCCGACTTTGAAGTGTAGTGGAGAGGGTTCTCCATTGACGTCGCAAATCACTGGAATTCCCTAACAAGTGAAGAAGTAAATCTCACTTCAGTGAATCACTTTAAATCAAGTTTGGAAGTCGCAGGCAAAGCATTTCGTAGCATCAGCACTCAGTCAGTGATCATTGTTCATTTCGGAGCTTATATCGTTAGAAAAACTTTTATTATATTGGAACTTAGAAATTTTTGACTGCTTAAAGCTTTCTTGTGGAGGTGAGTTACAGATATAAGCATTTATTATTATTATTACATTTTTGTCATTATTAAATCAATGGCCGTTTGGGTTATTATTATGATTATTTGTTTTCAATTTGCTTGTGTTTGATTGACTTTGAAAATGTAGTTAACATTATCATAAATCATAAAGCAGGGTTTAACTAATTAAACTATTAAATAAGTCATTACGCGTATTCTGCTCATCAAACGAAACATGGTATCAAAGTGCAAACAAATGCATTGTAGCAGGTAATTCCCGCCAATCCGGAGTACCGGTAGGCTTACCATTCATGCAGTTCATGCATGCTAAGTGGAAATTCAATAATGTCCATTGTCTAATGTTGACCAAACAATGTCTTACAATCAAAGCCTTCACATAATTGACCAGGCACCGGGATAGTTTACCGTTTGCATCATGAAATCAAAGCCTTAACCAACTGATACAGAGACACCAGTCACCGTCCCATCCCTGACCGACCGGTTTTTAGTGAACCGGCCACCGACCGGCACGTTTTGAATACCCCGCCCCCGGCCGCCAAATACCCGGCCGGTACCAACCCTGGCAAATGCGATTTGTCGATGGAGTTCTTCCCAGGTATTATGGTAACTCAGATCATTACTTTCAAAGATAGCACGAAAAGTCGTCAACATAAATTTCTCAAATACATTTTTACTAATTTTTGCTTTTGCTGTAATTTATCAGCAATAAATTAATCACTAATTTTTCTAGGAATAAATTTTGCTTGAGGTTCATTTTTTTTGTTCCACGTAACCAAATATAGAGGCCTATACAGCCAGCCTACTTTCTTTAATCAGCATGTCATCAGCAATCAAAAAACATTTCATAACGATTTTATACTTGCATTGAACACGATGCCTGCATCAGAGGTAAAGTAGTGGTGGGCTTCAGAGCCTCAAAGTGTCGTACTATAGGTTGAAATATACCACCGATCCTTAATTTCTTTTTGCTTTAGCTTGAATTTGAAATCCTTTTCTATACCCTTGAACGATAAATTCAAGCAGATGGCGCCAGAGGAATTTTCCTGTAGCAGGTTTTAGGTGAACTAGATCTTCAGGATGAGCGAACTATAACGATGCATGGAGTGCAACTATGCCCTCAGAAGCAGTTCCTTCGGTTTCGGATCAAAATACTTAAATGCGTTGTCATAAGAAGAAATGTGACGGACGAGATCAAAGTCAAATACTGCAATTCAATTTATCAATTTTTGTAATTTGAAGTAACCGGTATATGCCATTATCACTCCCTCTATGATTATTCACAATTCCTCTGATCTTTGATAATTTGTTCGCTATTTGTTTCCATTTTTTCCGAACCCATTTTGTGAGGCGTTTATGAGGCAACAAGTATCATGCATCTCAATTAGCTGTGTGATGACTTAAAGTAAAAAACGACATTCTAAACCCAGAGGAAGTCTATTTTTATTCCTAAAGGATTTCATAGCTGCAAAGATTTTTCATTAATGTCCCAAATGATATATCGTCATCATGGTTGAGATTCTCAATTTTTCACGCCCCTTACTCTAAGAGGAAATGAGCGGATGAAAATAAAATCTTTAGTTATCTCGCTCGTAGCAACTTGCTTCCAATACAAAGCGCTGAGAAGATATTGTGAATGATAATACCGATGTAATAACAGGCTAGCAAAAAAAGGAATACGACACTTATTCTTTGGAAGACATGGCGCGTGACTATACATCTTAATGGTATCTATTTATAAACAAAGCTGAATATTTTAAAACTTCTCACCGGTCGAGACAGATTTCATCTCTCTTCTATTCACACAATTTTCGTAACGCAGAGAAAGACCCATTATATCCGAGCAAAATTGCTAAAAGGTTGGCTTGTTTTTAAACATGTGTATCGCTAAAATGTGTGTATTTTATCTATTGTAATATACCATAAAAGATTTGCTTCTGCAAACAGATCAATATCCGCTTTGACGACAGATTATCAACCCTCATAACTGCATTTTTTCTAGTGTTTAGATGAAGTTGAGCCTAAGTTTCAAATATCAACAGATAAATTACCATTTGAGAAAAATCAAATATTTTAAAGCAATGTAACTACAGTAGAATAATTAAATGTTGAGTTGAGTCAGTTGAAAAGTAGGAATAGACCTGCGTAGCCACCAATATCATCATCAGTATCCGAGCTCATAGTTCCCAACGTCGGCACAACTCCCTATTTAAAGTTGCAGACATACCCGGGCAAACTCGAGATATGAAGTGGACCTGCTGATGATGCCTGATATTGGATGAAATGTCAGCTATTGAGATGTTACCATTTTTCAACTGATGATACAACTCAGTATTTAACTATTCTACATACTTACATTGCGTTTGCATAAAATTAAGTGATCATTACAGCCGCAGTATCTAGGCGACATGTCAGCAGTGTGCTGGGAGCAGTATTTAATGAATTACCGTCGAAATTTCATTTAATATGCTAAATGTGTATCTCATGCATAAGAAAATCGACTAAAGCGGCTTTTAACCTGGTTAATGATCGTGTTCTGTGCATTGTTTCAAAGTCATCAGAAGTTTTATATTGTGTTACAAATGCGCTTGTAGAAGCCTGTTTTCATGCTTGCTTTGAAAACCTGTGTCTTGATTGAACTACTTCATGGTTTAGACCCCATTTGAGATCACAGTAAGTTTAATGTGTTTGTTGATTGCGCCTTGATATTATATCCACAGTGACATCAGATTAAGACAAATGAGCTAATAATTCTACTGTTATGTCCATGGCCTGCTGGATAGACGGATGCATGCCCTCGGTGGGAAAGTGACGTGCTATCAACATTTCAGGTGATCCATTTCATTTACAAAACTTTTGCGATTGCCGATTCATTTAATAGGTTGTTCAATTGATAAGAGACGAACTTAAGTCAAAGAACGAGCTGGAATGAAAAGCACAATTCAGCGTATTTGTTTGTTTAGAAGCATTTGAAAATATGGCTTTTTTACACCTTTATCAAACCGCTGTAAACAATGTGCGAGAAATACAAGTGCTTCAACAGATATGGTAGCATTGGTTGAGAGTTGGTTTGAACCATTGACGATGGAACATCAGATTATGCGAATTCACCCTCAATACACCAGGCCACCGGGACATCCGTTGAGGTGATAATCGACCATTAAGACACTATTTAGATTTGAGGATGACCCCGTCACCGATTGATATGTTGCGGAATGAGAAAACACAACATTTCAAAGCACTTTCAGTGCGCGTAGCATCATCTTCAGAGAGAGTAAAATTGCACAACGAGTACAAATCATGCATGTACAAATCACATAATTCATATGAAGAGTTGCTACTTAAAAATGCTGACAAGTAGAACCTAGAAAGAAAAAAGATGGTAATAAAAGGTCGTTCAAAAATCCTCCAGGGTCATGCTATCGCTTTGTTTCCGAACCGAAATGTCTATTTCATTTAGTCAAGCACTGACTGCATCACCGAGATATATCATTGATGGTGTCAGGTTCGGTGAATATAAGCATGCTGCAATGCATGCTGCACCCATTTGGATTTCGATCCGAATTTTTTGGGACAGCGCCAAAGTTTGCAAGTAAAAGAGAGCAGATCAACGCAATTCTGATGGTACCACTCCCAACTTGCCTAGAACGCCCGCAAATTGAATTTGGCAGTTCCCATTATATTGTTGGATTTACGGGCAGTCGTATTAGCTAGAACGGCCATAGAAAGCTTTCTGCAACTTGTCAAAATAAGTGAGCAAAACTGGGAATACCTTATTGAGTTACATGTACTCTAAAAAAAGTATTATAATCCACTGTCTGATTGCTCAAAGAATATAAAGTGAATATCGTAGGTGTTAGAGCTACTCAAGTTCAATATTTTACCCTCAGTCATAAGAAAATGTCGTTAATTTTGATAAATAACATCTTTCCAGAAGTACATGTAGCTTAAGTAACCAGTAAGTTTCTGTAGTCTGCGCATTTAAAAGTATACAGTGCATTCCATAGCAGTAAGGCAAGTATGTTTGGCTAAATCCAAACGTGTATTTACCTAAATTTGATCATATAAAATGTCTAGGTATTTGTTTATATCCTACAATGACCGCGAAAAGGGTACACACTAATTAGACGCTTCGCAAATGCAGTGGAACAATAAAAATATTTATAGCTGTTGACAACCTAGTAAATGCCAAGACATTTTTACAAATCAATCCGAATACATTCATGACGTTTTGAGTTCACTAGACTGCTATCCTGCAGTCGATCAGCTGAGATGAAAAGCAGCTATTCTATCATGTTTTCATCAATCCCATTCGTGACCGAAGTGAAATTTGTTATTGTCGGAAGTCACCAAGCGACGTCCACCGCACGCACAATCCAAACATGCGCTGATGATGCCTTCCCAACAGGGGCGTAGCGCCTATAGTATTCTAATAATCTGAGAATACACCGGAATTTACAAACGAAAATGAAATTACAAATATGTGATGATAGGATTTTGATTAACATGAAGGTCATATAATCTTGTTCGATGTTTCCGTTTTCCAATTCACAAAACTTCTTTAACACAGGCGGAGAGATACGAGTATTCTATCTCGCGACAGAATCACACCTGTAAAGCAGTAGAGTTATCAATAGCGCGCCTCTGATTGGTCTGGATGCAGCAAACATTGTAATGATACGTCTCCTCTCTGCGTCGCCCTCCTGCCATGTGTCTGCTGTCTGATATTCTAGAATCAATATCTGCTAGCAGAGTGTAACCACCCTCTCCGGTCTTCGCTATTACTCAATTACATCGCTACTTATAACGGAGAATACTCATGGCAACTGTCGAGGAATTGATAAATTTACAAAATTCTCCTTTATCCTACGCAAAGAAAATAGAACTAAAAACTAAAGGAAGAGATAAGCCGATTTTCACCTTTGAAGGAAGGAGAAAGTGCAATCTTAGTGTGCAATATCAAAAATACGAATGGCTGACTGGTTGCCCCATTAGAAAGACACTTTTCTGCTTTCCGTGCCTTATCTTTAAACCAAAAACGACAGTGTTTTCATCGACGAGAGGATTACTCGACTTGGCGAATTTCTCTAATCATGTGAAGAGACATATAAAATCTCCTACGCATCTGGCCGCGATCACCTCTCTTAAACTTATTGGCAAAGTAAGGATCGATGAAATGTTAAATGAGGAGTTCAAAACTTTGAGAAATATGCACAACGAGGAAGTGAGGAAGAACAGAGAAATGATGCGACATCATATTAAAGCCGCTCTTTTCCTTGTTTGCCAAGGCCTTTCTTTTAGAGGTCATTCAGAGAGCACTGACAGTCCAAATCGTGGAAATTTCATTGAATTGATTAAGCTCCTCAGTGAATTTAGTTCTGATCCGCTGATTAAAAATTGTGTCTCTCCTGATCACAGTCTCCCATTTTCAGGATTATCACCTGATATTCAAAACGACTTGATTAAGTGTTTGTATGATCAGGTTCGCGGTGAAATCGAGAATCGAATCAAAGGTGCTCCTTTTATATCTATAATTGCTGACGATACAACGGACATTTCAAATACAAGTCAAATGGCTGTCAGTGTCCGACTTGTTCACAATGGATCGGTCTTCGAACATCTGATTGACCTTGTCAATGTGTCAGCAGACAGATCAGCTAACAATCTTGCCTGTGTAATATGTGAAAGTCTTGAGTCCGTTGGTGTAACCAAAAATACTTCAGTGATCGGCCAGTCATACGACGGTGCAAGTAACATGATGGGTAAGCACAATTCAGTGCAAACTAAGATCAAGGAGATTTGGCCCTCAGCAAACTTCGTTCATTGTTATGCACACAAATGGGCATTAGTAGCACAAAGTGTCAGTAAGAATATTCCGTTGGTATCAATATTTTTCGGATTTTTGCAAAATTTGACAACATTTTTTCGCGCTTCACCAAAACGTGCTTCTATGTTATCCAGTCCATTGCCTCTTGCGTCAACTACGCGTTGGTTGACGAGAGGAAAATCTGTCTGTGCTATTTCTTCTAAGTATTGTGAAATTTTCAATGTTTTAGAAAATATTTCTTCGGAGTCCTCTGCTTGCTCAATTGATTGCTACACCCGCGCTGAAGCGAAAGGATTGCGATATCAATTGGGAAATTGTGAGAATGTGTTTCTCTTATTCTTTTTTCGTAAAGTTTTCGCATTATCCGACATGATGACAAAGAAACTTCAAGGTGTGATGATTGATCCAGCTGAAATATCTTCGAAGGTAGCAGACTATCGTGCAAACTTGTGTGAACTACGCTCTGAAGTTTCCTTTCAAACGTTCGTCGAGGAAGCGAAGCAATATGAGCCTTACTTTTTTAATCATGAAAAGAGAGTCCCACAAATCAACGAGCAACATCTCCTTGACAGCGGTTACACTCCAAGTAGGCCTAAGCCATCATCTTCGTCATCCCAATTTGAGAAGGATAAACTTAAGCGATTAATGTACGAAATCATCGATACACTAATTTTTCAGTTAGACCAACGATTTGAAAACATCGAAAGTCTTCAGTGGATAAAACTATTTCAGCCATCGAGATTTGATGTACTGAAAGCTGATGCATTTGAAGTTGTACGACTTGTGAATGAACTGAAGAAACATCACCCAGATTTAGTTCAAGAAGAAGAAGAGAAGTTGCGCAACGAATTACACATTCCATTCACTGATTCAGATTTGCGAGTGGCACTTGGAGAAGCAAATGATCCTTCTACCCTTCTTAAACAAATGCATTCCTTGGATTTGTGTGACGCTCTACCTCTTGTCTCTAAAGCATTAATGGCTTCACAAACAATTGCTCTAACATCGGTGACATGTGAAAGAACCTTCAGTGTGCTTCGGCGAATCAAGACCTACCTGCGTTCCACCATGACTCAAGAACGCATGAAACAACTGGTATTTTTAAGCATCGAAACTTCTCTTCTCAAACACTTATCAGGAGAGTGTTCGTTCGTTGACACAATTATCGACAAGTTTGCTTCAATGAAAGATCGTCAAGTAAAGTTGTTATATCGTAAGTAAATACATCAGGTTATAGTGTTATGATTTACCTGTATTGTTTTTGGTAATGACTATAAGTGGAAATGGAGTTGTTATGAAAATTGATTTTGCTCTTTAAATTATAATAATAAAAAATATATTTTGAGCAATGCGCCTAAAGGACTAAAAATTGACTTGGAATTTACATGTAGGCCTACGCTCTTTTCCCGGTTCTTTCATTGGACTCAGATTACCTCATCTGAGGTGGTCTGCTACGCCACTGCTTCCCAATCGTTGTGACTTTAAACAATTCATGTGCACGTGCTGTGCACGCATTAGCACAAGGTCGACTAAAACTCTGAGGCATCTGTAAGATACGAACAACGAAGACGTTCAAAGATCAGCGAACAACGAATGGAAGAGAAGAAGCATTACCCAACACGTCTTTTGCTGTCCTAACGATTAGACCTTTATTAGAAGCTCATATGAGTCCTGATGCAGTGTGAGGGCGCAGGTACCCGGTCGATGTGGGGCTACTAAATATAAGAACAATAAAACTCCTCATGCGAGACGTGTTAGGCCTACGTTGGCAAACCAATAAAGGGTCAATTTCGTGATTGCTGAAAAGAAAAGGAAAATTTTGTACCATTTTGAGTCAGTTAGCTACTAAGCTTAAAGGTGCTGTTGTGGATGTGACAGAAGCCAACATTTGTATAGGCCCTTTAAAGCAGAGCTCACGTTTCCTAGCTCGTTGAACCTATAGCTTAGTCAGAGTCTTGGACCAATGTAGCATTCACTGTTCATGCTAAAACGATCTTTGTAGTAGAGTGAAAGGCACTGCGATACCCGTGTACCTACAACATCTTCACGATTGCTATGCCGGCCGAGGATTTTCAAATTCACTTAACATTTATTGAAAAAACCATGACCTATTGGTTCTACAGGCGCTATTTTCTGATCATTTCACTTCACTGTTGTTGTTCAATACTCAGAAATGCATGTCACACAGCTGTATGTTACTCGCCGATAGCATGTGTCAATATTAATTGCTTTTTCAAAACTTTCCGTTTTGAGTGGAAAATTTTGAACTCTGATTTATAATGAATCAAATTGATTTAATTCTGTTATCGTCGATAAATGATTTGTTTTATTTAATGCACATATGAAGTTGATAATTTGATGATTGCACTTCTTTATTAGGGATTGTCTATAATCCAACTGGACAGTAGAGGGGAGAGGGGGCTTTGTAATAATACTATCCACTCTCTATCCATGCAAAGGATGGGCGCAATTGGAGGAGTCCACGTTGACATTTAAGAGGGAAAATGTCAAAATTATTTTTATGCTGATGCACCGTAAATCTACATTTCTATCATTTTGTAATGATGAGTATTAATCTTGATCAATGCTTGGTTTGAGATTTTAGAATACCGCAAAGTAGGTACCTGAAGTGTATATTATCTGCTCGACCGTGTTTTATTAAAAGCTTTATTGATTCAAGGACATGTGAAGACAGTCCCTCCAGTTGTCCAGTTGGATGCTCAAAATTGTTTCAAATGAATGACATAATTCATATATAGCGCTCACTCTCACTCTCACTCCTCGTTTAACGTCCTTGAATTCCGCAACGAAGTTGGACGGTTGATGGCTCGTCTCCACTTGCTTCGGTCTGCTGCAAGATCTTCATTTATTTGGAGCTTCTTCAGATCTTCCGAGATGCAGCTCCTCCACGACTTTTTCGGTCTTCCTACTGGTCGGCGACCGCTCACTTCCATTTCTTCAACCTTTCTCACAATGTCCTCCGACCTCTTCACATGCCCAAACCAGCGAAGTCTGCTTTTCCGGATGAGCACTTCCAAGTCCTTCAGACCACACCTTTTCACTACTTCTTCATTTGGGATCCTGTCTCTCCATCTTACACCAGCCATAAAGCGAAGCACACGTTGTCACACGTTGTCATGGCATGCATCAATTTGCTTGTGAGAGGCCATGTCTCCGAACCGTATATCAGGACAGATCTTAAGTAAGATTGATAAATCTGCCCTCTGCAGTGTAACGGTATTCCCTTGCTCGTTAGGAGGCTGGAGAGTTCCCTCCATTTTGACCATGTCGCCGCAATGCGAGTCCTCAAAATTAACTACTTAAAAATAATAATGAGCAGAAGTCAATGCAACTGGTTTTCTGACTTTTTTACTTATTTGTCCATAATTGACTTTGCTAGCAGTGTGTATTATCTTAACTTTATGACATACCATTTTATGACGTTTTCATGTAAGCCGATGTTTGATGTTCTGTCGTGACTGGCATGAGACGTGTTCAAATACATGCAAGTCAGTCATTCTTCTGATGACGGAGCGCGGTGCTCCTTGAAAGCGCTCAAGTAATAAATCTATTTTCCTGACAACAAGGGTTATTGATAGCCTCTACATACATATGACACTCAAAATTGATAATAGCTAATCTCATTCACCAGTGTTAACTTTGATTCAATGGATGCAACTGTCACAAGTAATATATCACCAAGGAGCTCAAACATATAAGTGGATACGAAATTGTAACATTTGAAATTGTAACATTGATAACAATTGAATATGTTATGCTGCCATCAGGCAACATACAGTCCGCTCAGAAATAGTTAGAAATTAGTTAAAACATCAACATTTTACAGCAAACAGTAAGTTTTTAACTATAATTGAATGAATTTGTTTCCTTATCATGTTAAATATTTTTCTTTGTTTTATGTTGGCCCAGTAGGGGCCGAGTCCTTAAAAGGACTGATGGGTGCGTTCTCTAGTAGCCGGATTCGTCTCCTATAAGTTCTTGTTTTCCCTCACAACATGCAGTGAACTGCGGCCATCACTACAAATATCTCCCCAATTGAGCAATTACCTGCAATCGTCTGACTCCTCGATGTAAAAAACGATCAGGAATCTTTGTATTTTCCATTGAAAGTCCATCTTTGAATTTTAATCGGACAACTGCCTCATTCGACCAAGCAGCACGTGACCACTGATTCCGCCAGTGGCTACGCTTCATTGTTCACTGTAGTCTCAGTTTCTTTTGTCGCTCGGAAAGATTCAGCTTCGATGGTCTCATAAGACGGGAGCAGTTCAACTCTTTAAGTCGTCTCCAAACAGTTGTCCGGAAGATATGAACCTGCTGAAAGCTTAGATAAAGAGGTAGAGGGATCACAATCAACCACACTGGTGACGCAGCGATTTGACCTGCGAGAAGTCAGCCTTGGTCGGTCAGAAGACCTTCCAATAGACCGCTGACAGCCTCTTCGCAACCAAAAGTAAATAGTTCTTTTCGGGACCTTTAATTGTTGCAACACAGTGGCAACTGTCCGGCCAGTTCGGATCAAAGCCTCAGCTTGGCCCTTAAGATAGCCTTTCTACTAGGCTTTCAATACAGCAGTTGGTATGTTACTGAGAGATACAAAACAAATGAAATTAATGAATTCAATGTCTTTCGATTACACAGCATTGTTCTCGTCTGTCTATGCTCCACGCATGCGTGAGAGTGATGAGTCACGCTTTCTGGCTAGTGATGAAAATGAGAATTGAATTCCAAACAAATTGCAAAAGATTGAAACACTATTGAGTCTATTATTATACAGTCATGAAATTTTCACAGGAGAAATTTCAGAACATGAGCTCTCTAAACGTATTAAGCTTGTTGAATTGTTTGTTAACGACTTTCTATACGTAATTTACGTTTACCCATTTCAATTCTTTATGAAACAATCTGTAGTGCAATAAGATGTTAATGAAAACTCATTTTACCTCAACAGAAAACACGCATCTCAATTTTGAGACCAATGACAGAGCTACTAAATTTCATAATAGTTTTTGTATTCGGATCCTACCTCTCTCCCACTTATTTAGATACAGCTTATACTTAGCTGAAATTATTGTGACACCTATTTCCAAAAATATGCAATGTGATTGCCAATGACATGAAAGTAATTCACAGTGCGTAGTTCACACACAGTCACACACACATACACTTCTGAAAAAATCATATTGGTATTCTATCTACATGTATTTATAAAATCTTTCTCAAATTTTCAAGTAACCACTGGCAAATATTCTAAATAATAAATCTAAGCTGAATGGAACTTATTACAGCAGTACACGAATTTGCGTATGGAAAAGATTGAACTAGTCTGATTTATATCGTCATACTGACGATCTTGAAAATATTTGCATTCCTGCGTTGTAATGAAAATTTAACATGTTGTATAAAAGGTTGAATCCATGCTTCGCTTGCTTGGCATGTTTGATGGATGATTGAACAACAATTTCATTGATTTTGAAGTCAAGTTTCCATTTCATATTACGACTCATGGTGTGATAACATTTTGACAACCTCACAAATCATCTCGTAAATAAGAGTAAGTTGTCTCTGAACTAACTTATTCATCTGAAAGTTGAAAAGTTATCTGTAATAACCCTTGACGTTGCAAAGCAACTGTGAAAATATGTAAATAATTTCATTTATTAGAGTATTGTCTGAACTATTATGCTCTCCGCAAATGATTGAAGTTGATTGCTTCTCTAGTCAATGCACAATTTAATTTACTGACATTTTTTAACTCACTACAGATGCACGAAACCTGGGGTAATACATGTACGGGACACTCTGATGCATTTCTCATCGGACAATCGGTGATGGCACGTTTCCGATGCTGACTGAGTAGTAGACCTAGACGATTTGACATGATTGTCAATATCATTTCCAAAGCCTTCTATCAGTCACCGTCGCTAGAGATGTAAATATTTGCTTCAAAACTCAACGACCCTAACAAAGTTGTTCGATCAACGAATAGCGCAATTGGTTTACCCAACATAAAATTGAAGTCATTAAATTTGAAATGCGAAACATAATCCTACATTCATTCTTCCTTATCCGTTTTTTTTATTATTTTAGCGCTGCTCTTTCTTTTATAAGGTAATTTTCATCATCGTGCAAACATGTATGAACACCGCATGAACAGCATTCTCTTTGCTGATGGCTGTTGACAGGAGTTCATTTCTCATTTTCAAGCAGGTCTCTTCCCTCATAAATCTGTTTACTGTTCAAAGCTATACAGATTGTTTCATAAAGAATTGAAATGGGTAAACGTAAATTACGTATAGAAAGTCGTTAACAAACAATTCAACAAACTTAATACGTTTAGAGAGCTCATGTTCTGAAATTTCTCTTGTGAAAATTTCATGACTATATAATAATAGACTAAATAATGTTTCAATCTTTTGCAATTTGTTTGGAATTCAATTCTCATTTTCATCACTAGCCAGAAAGCGTGACTCATCACTCTCACGCATGCGTGGAGCATAGACAGACGAGAACAATGCTGTGTAATCGAAAGACATTGAATTCATTAATTTCATTTGTTTTGTATCTCTCAGTAACATACCAACTGCTGTATTGAAAGCCTAGTAGAAAGGCTATCTTAAGGGCCAAGCTGAGGCTTTGATCCGAACTGGCCGGACAGTTGCCACTGTGTTGCAACAATTAAAGGTCCCGAAAAGAACTATTTACTTTTGGTTGCGAAGAGGCTGTCAGCGGTCTATTGGAAGGTCTTCTGACCGACCAAGGCTGACTTCTCGCAGGTCAAATCGCTGCGTCACCAGTGTGGTTGATTGTGATCCCTCTACCTCTTTATCTAAGCTTTCAGCAGGTTCATATCTTTCCGGACAACTGTTTGGAGACGACTTAAAGAGTTGAACTGCTCCCGTCTTATGGGACCATCGAAGCTGAATCTTTCCGAGCGACAAAAGAAACTGAGACTACAGTGAACAATGAAGCGTAGCCACTGGCGGAATCAGTGGTCACGTACTGCTTGGTCGAATGAGGCAGTTGTCCGATTAAAATTCAAAGATGGACTTTCAATGGAAAATACAAAGATTCCTGATCGTTTTTTACATCGAGGAGTCAGACGATTGCAGGTAATTGCTCAATTGGGGAGATATTTGTAGTGATGGCCGCAGTTCACTGCATGTTGTGAGGGAAAACAAGAACTTATAGGAGACGAATCCGGCTACTAGAGAACGCACCCATCAGTCCTTTTAAGGACTCGGCCCCTACTGGGCCAACATAAAACAAAGAAAAATATTTAACATGATAAGGAAACAAATTCATTCAATTATAGTTAAAAACTTACTGTTTGCTGTAAAATGTTGATGTTTTAACTAATTTCTAACTATTTCTGAGCGGACTGTATGTTGCCTGATGGCAGCATAACATATTCAGGCGAATATATTTCCGTAGAACGGATTACAATTTCGTATCTACTTATATGTTTGAGCTCCTTGGTGATATATTACTTGTGACAGTTGCATCCATTGAATCAAAGTTAACACTGGTGAATGAGATTAGCTATTATCAATTTTGAGTGTCATATGTATGTAGAGGCTATCAATAACCCTTGTTGTCAGGAAAATAGATTTATTACTTGAGCGCTTTTAAGGAGCACCGCGCTCCGTCATCAGAAGAATGACTGACTTGCATGTATTTGAACACGTCTCATGCCAGTCACGACAGAACATCAAACATCGGCTTACATGAAAACGTCATAAAATGGTATGTCATAAAGTTAAGATAATTCACACTGCTACCAAAGTCAATTATGGACAAGTAAGCAAAAAAGTCAGAAAACCAGTTGCATTGACTTCTGCTCATTATTATTTTTAAGTAGTTAATTTTGAGGACTCGCATTGCGGCGACATGGTCAAAATGGAGGGAACTCTCCAGCCTCCTAACGAGCAAGGGAATACCGTTACACTGCAGAGGGCAGATTTATCAATCTTACTTAAGATCTGTCCTGATATACGGTTCGGAGACATGGCCTCTCACAAGCAAATTGATGCATGCCATGACAACGTGTGACAACGTGTGCTTCGCTTTATGGCTGGTGTAAGATGGAGAGACAGGATCCCAAATGAAGAAGTAGTGAAAAGGTGTGGTCTGAAGGACTTGGAAGTGCTCATCCGGAAAAGCAGACTTCGCTGGTTTGGGCATGTGAAGAGGTCGGAGGACATTGTGAGAAAGGTTGCAGAAATGGAAGTGAGCGGTCGCCGACCAGTAGGAAGACCGAAAAAGTCGTGGAGGAGCTGCATCTCGGAAGATCTGAAGAAGCTCCAAATAAATGAAGACACACTGCTAGCAAAGTCAATTATGGACAAGTAAGTAAAAAAGTCAGAAAACTGTATCAAGAGAAGAAAGAAACAAGTAGATTACCAAGAATTGTTGCTGCTGTTTCACTGCTTTGTAGGCCTCCTTCACGACTCGCCCTTTCCAAGACCAGTCAAGGTCAATGACAGTTATATTGACGACTGCTCATCATTGTTTTTAGGAAATAATGCTATATTTGAAATATGTGATTTATTTGAAACAATTTCGAGTATTTAGGAAAATATTACATGTTTGAGCAAATATGGTCCTATGCTTTGAAGCAGAATTAATTCTCGAAAATATATATAGGAATGTTCGATAGTGCATAAATAAGTACTTTCAAGCCTGGTCGTCAAATGAGAGTATTTAACAACCGCCGATCCGCTGATCATTGAGTCAGAAATCACACAGTGCTCATTCAAGCTTGAGACCTCCTCATCGTCCTTTTAAGGACTTTTAAGGACTCGGCCCCTACTGGGCCAACATATAACAAGGAATAATATTCAACATGATAAGGAAACAAATGTATTCAATTGTAGTCGAAAACTTACTGTTAAGTATAAAATGTTGCTGTTATAACCAATTTCTAGCTATTTATGAAACGGATAGTATACGCAATGCACAACTCATTGTTAAATGAATAAATCTCCGAGCTTTCGCGAGACGGCACGCATCGTCAAGAATTGGCAGGATGTGGTATCAGATTGGAGGGAGATCTGTCAGACATCGCAGAGAAAGCAAAGAAGAAAACATCGCGAAGAATGCTGATCTTTGGCTTTTAATTAATTGTTGTTAAATTTATCATAAGAGCATGTTTTGGGGTATATGTCGCCTACAGCACATGAAGCATAAGATTTTTGAAATCCAAAAATGCGTCAATGATGCTCGTACCAGTGCATTCGAACGAGACAATTTTTCCAGTTCGCTGAATTCCTCGTTCATTTCACGTTGTTCTTCGTTCACTCAGTTAGTTAATCGGTCATTTTAAATTTGCACTAAGCGCTCATCGTTCTGTTCGCTCAGTTCGTTCACCCTGTATGGAGGCATACTGGGACTGCCTCCATACAGGATTAAGATTTAACTGGTTTTTTAGACAGAGAAATTAGCATAACAATAAAAACAGAAGTAAGTATAGTCATATTTACAGAAACTTATATACTGAAGCCACTATTGGCCATTTTGCACATAGTAATGAATGAAAAAACATTTCGAACGAGCTGCGGTTGAGCACATGGGAATTTCTTACTGATTTGAACGAAACATAACTCGAGGAATATGCTTATACAATGGATGAGTGTCGTCACCAGCAATAGTCAAAAATAACTTGAAGGATAAAATTACACGTCTGTACTCAAGTGGAACAAAGTCCACAGATTATTCTATGATGCCGATTCTGTACTCTCTCGACTGATCGACAGTGATACTCATATACAGACCGTTTCAAAAGCAATTGCACAAAAAGCTAAGCCATTTTCAAATATAATTTTCGTGTTGAAGTCCTGGATCAATTTTGATAAACGATATACCATATGAAACCTTATGTTCCATAGATTGTTTTGACATATATTTCGTTTTCATGTGTGGTCAGCTGTGGTCAGTAGGACTTATGAAAAAAATGAGCATTTTCTTTGATGCAGAGTTTCAACATGAAGACGACAGAATTTTTTATGAAAGTTGGCAGACAGCATGAACTATCAGTCAGCTTCATCACGATACATGGTTTTTAGGATTGGCTGTATGTACAAAAAGATACAATGCTAATAAGTTTTACCAAAAAATGTTGCTAAAAAATCTATCAAGATTTTCTCATTGATGAAGATGTTCAATTTCAATAACCTTTGTACCATGTGAAAGGTTATGTCAAGCACTTAAATTTGGCAACGCGTTTACCTTATGTCTGGTCAGCTGTGGCCAGCAGACTTAAAAGCATGAATGTTTGGTCAATTCGTTCACCGACACCTACAGACGAAACTATGCAATACAGAAAATTGAGATTATCACCATTGAATCAGGCTCGTGTTAAGCTTTCAGATGATATATTGTTTTTCGAATTCGGACATCAATTTATGCAATTTCATTCAATTTACACTTCTACTTTTACGCCACTTTCGCGTTAACAATGTTCAACAACGGTCAACTGCACACAACTTAACAACTTCTGTTGTATTAACGCTGGTGCTTTCGAGTTTGAGCTTAAAATAATGCTGGTGTTATCAGCTCCAAGAATATGTAAGTTTTATCAAAATCGGCCCATCCGTTCACTGACAAACTTCAAATTTCTATTACTCATAGTCAGCCATTGCGTGAGTCATCACTTCCCTCACCTGAGATCAGAAGAAATTCGAATCTCGGATCAGACAAGGGCTTGTCTCGTCTGTGCACCTGTTCACAGCAAACAATGGCATTTCCTTCACGCCGTAGGAATGCTAAAACTTGCGTTGCGTCCGATTAATGGAGCAGCTCATCAATGATGAAAAGGAGAATGAGTGACACATGGGCCAACATGATATTGATATCTCAAATAGCATCGTGAAAGTAACAAAGCAGACAATCACTAATTACTTCATTTAATTAGGCAAACCACACCACTATATTTCCTGAACCAAGTGTCTCAGCTTACCAAGTAAATAAGTTTATTGATCGATTATCTGATATTTTGAAATCCCGTCTGAAATATACGTATGGCGTGATAGGAACAGCTCATGAATGGTTCGTATCATACTTAGCTCAAAGGACTCAGTCTGTTATGGTGTCTCACAGTACATCCAAAAAATCATTTCTTTCATGTGGTGTACCGCAAGGCTCCGTCCTAGGACCTATTTTATTCTCGCTTTATCTCTCACCAATCTCGAAAGTGTTCGGCTGCCACTCTTTCAAATACCATATGTATGCGGATGACTGCCAATTCTATCAAAGCACGACTTCTGAGCGAGTACATGAGCTCTTGCTGTCTGCGAATAATTGTCTTCATCAAGTGGAGGATTGGTTGGCAAGTAATCAACTGCTTTTGAATAGACGGAAGACTGAAGTGATTATGTTATATCCTCCAAGCATAAGAATGCCAACTGAGCCACTACCGCATTTTGATTTTTCTCAGAAAGTGAGGAATCTTGGTATATCATTCGATCGAAACCTCGATTCATCGTGTCACGTTATCAACTTGATTCGTGTTTTAAATTGTGAGTTGCGCCGCTTGCGCCATATCCGACGCTATTTATCAACGGATGCGTGTAAAACTGTGGTGTGCAGTACTATTCTTTCTCGAATTGATTACTGTAATTCAATTCTATACAACTGTCCAACGTATCTTCTGGATAAGCTACAGCGTATTTTAAACAATGCGGCGAGGTTAATTGTGCGTATTCCGAAATATGATCATATATCGTGTCATCTTTCTGATTTACACTGGCTTCGTATCAGACAACGGATATGTTTCTGACTACCAGCCATTACACATTTTTGTGTTCCTGCACAGAAAGCTATGATCCTAAATCATTTGTCAAGTCATTCTCGTCTCAGCCACCTGCAGATGTGCGGGGCAAACCAGCGACTTCACGCGACATGACAAATTTTGGAGCTCCTATCTCTAACATAGGTCGCCGAGAATTTCAGAACATTTTTCTGAGCGAGGAGTGTGTCGTCGAATGTCGCGTTCATGTCACGTGGTCTATGTGAACGCGCAGGCAGGTTTACATATAATCTTGAAATAACTACTGCAATTGACTGCAATGATTGACAGTGTCGCTACCGTGTCGTGTCGCCTGTCTGAATGGAGCTTTAGACTGGTATTCCTCTCCACATCTATAATTTTCCAAGTGATTGAGTCTTCGGGGACAGTCTGGTGCACGATTGTGGCAGAGACAAGTAATGAGGCTGAGGCGGAAGTGTCAATTGGATAATAGAATCCGTATTATTTTTCAAACAGCGAAGCCCTTGAGTCATCGGTGGAGGAAGAAAAAAGAAAGACCAAGGTGTGATCAGTCATGTTGGACCTGCAACCTAACGAGAAGAAAGCAGAGATGTTATACGAAGCATGTGGTGTACGAAATATCTTGTATATTGTGTGATGAGAAGTATATTGGTCAAACTGATCGAACTGTAAGATCCAGACTTAAAGAGCATGTACAATCACAAGAATCTGCAGTGTTTCAGCATGCCACAATCGTGCACCAGACTGTCCCCGAAGACTCAAGCACTTGGAAAATTATAGATGTGGAGAGGAATACCAGTCTAAGACTTTCACCAGAAGCCATTTATATTCAGAATAATCAGAGTTCCTTAATGAATAATTGTGTTGGCGAAGCATTACTTTCCTTTTTATGAGTACTAACTTCTTTGTTAATTTGTTACTGGATTTCTAGTTAATGTTGACTTGTTGACTTTGACCTTTATCTGTATCGCCGCTTCAATTCCGTCAGTATTGATCTTTATTCAATTTGTTCACCGTGTGTCTCTGTGTTATTTGACTGCATTCACCATACATTCGATATTTGTCCTTATAGAAGAAAGCCGAAATATCGGACCCTGTAAAAAGATACATAATTCCCGGAAAGCCAGTGGCAATTCTCGTATCAAAAGGATTGCAGTCTAGAACCAATCTTAATTTTTTTGGACTGTCAATCACTTGTTTGTAAATATCCCATGGTGATCTACCTTTGTCGCACATGTTCTGGCCCCAAGCTTTCTTTGCTTGGAGAATTGCTGTCTTTCCTTTATCACGGAAATGATAGTAAAGAGGTAAATTTCTGCTTCGATATGCATCCATGCGCTTATTTATGAGGATATTTATTGTTGAAGTCATCCAGGGTTTGTCTCTGATGGATCGCTTGATGGTATTGATTGGAAGCTTGTTGAGTGCAACATTTATTTTTATATGATAGTAAAATTCAGATGCAATTTCAGCAACAGTTTTATCTTTACAGATGCAGTCATAATTCAGCGATTCTAAGTAAAACACTGGAGAACACAGAAAGGAATCACTTTGATGATCGATGAAGAAGACACAATACTTGTCTTTGGTTTCAACACGAGGACATGGTGGTCACTTGCACCAATAGGGGGCATGTCGTAGATTTCTTGATAATAATCCAAGACAGTTTCAGGGATAAGAATATAGTCCAATATGGCATTCATTCCAGTCGGAGCTCTCACAACATTCATTAGGTTCAAATTTGATTCAAATATTGCACAATCAATGCGATTAAAATCACCACACATTATGACACTCTGGTTTGGATTCCTGTCAAGCTCTTGATCGATCTTAGACAATAAGTAATCGCATGCCTCATCACTTGCGTCATTGCTTATTCGACTTCCCTGTGGAAAAGAGAAGATACAACGTTGAATTCACATGAACACGCAACAAGAGAACTTCGACATCACTGTTCTGTGAGACAGATAGTGTTGTCTCAGCATGAAATATGCTCTTTATCCATGTACACAGATTCCTCCACCCCTTCTTCCAGTCACTCTGTTAGCACGAAAATGTTATTGTTCGAGATCCTCAATGTCTCATCACTAGCACTCTCGTCTAGCCATATTTCAGCAATACACAATACATCTGGTTCCAAACGTTTAGAAATCGCATCCAACTCATCAAACTTGTTATTTATTGACCGCGCATTCGTGAAAATTATTGAAGGCATAGGCGGGGAATTTGAAAAAGTAGCTATAGTTGCATTATGTCAATCAGTCTGATCTGATTTTGAAACGATTTGTCCCTTTCTCATCACTCATCACTCATCTTCACCACGCTCCCTTCTAGATCTGAGCTCATCCAACAGCTACTTACCGGCTATGAATTGAGAAGCGGTCAAATCATTTCTGATGGTAACCTTCGGTAAATATGGTTTATATGAGTCTTTCAATATGCGAGCCTTACGCAAGCAATCCATTTTGGCTTGAAAGGACGAAAACTTTATCTGAATAGGTCTTGATAATCTGAATAGGTCTTGAATAAGTCTTGATCTTTAATTCATTGCATAGATTGAATGCAGCCTTTCCATTTTGCTCCTCATCACATGTATTCGGATCCAGGTTTTCCTTGACCTATGACATTAAGCAATGACATTATTTCGTTTTTCATTTTGTTCAGTATGTTCTTTCAACGCTTCACAAACTATGGATTTGATGTCTACGGAAAGTCTTGCATTCTGTTGTTGACGCAAGGATTGTAGATCCTTCTCAACCGTCGAAAAACGCACAAGCTCCTTCAACTTAACACCTTTACAATCATCACAAGAATATTGTAAATTATCAGAAGAAATTAAAGCCTTTACAACAGCATTTGAAGCACCGCTGCACTCTTTTCTTGCATGAAATGTATTTGAGCAAAAAGTGCAGACTATGCAGTCACCATCAATCGAATTTCTGCACGCAAAACATTGATGAACAGCAGCGTCACTTCTTTTTCTTGAATTTACCATAATTATTTGAACAGACAGATTTGATCTCAGATCTGTGAGCTTGGACGTCTACCACAATACACATTCGACCAGAAGGGCAAGTTACGGATGCCATGCGCAATCTGTGCTAGAATGCTCTGATGGCCCGACGCAGTGTGACGATCCTGATCACGTGGTCAAAAATCAATAATTTGATGATCAATCGACAAGGAGGGGTTGAATATGGCACGTTGGTAACAGCTGATCGAATGATAAACAGCTGGCAATCCCAGCTGTGCAACGCACTGCAGCTATCGAACAATGCACGCGAAAGAAATCAGAACACTGCATGAAGATTTAGAAATGACTGTGGATTCAATTTATAGATATCGCGGTTGACATAGGGAATTCCATGATAGCGTTCGGAAGCAGATAATCGAAAAACGAAGTGAGCGAATTTCACACTCTGAACGACGAACACCAGTAAATCCACCAAAAAACGGCCACAGTCTTCGATACAAATTAAACAACCCACTATTACAAATAGACCAAATTCTGATGAGTCGAATGATATCAAATACTTGTAGTAAGAATCAGATAATCGCGCCAAAAATGATCGTTAACACAAACTCCTGCAGGACACGATACAGCACACAACCGCACGCCAGAGCAGCAGCTGATAAGATGGCATATCAATCAACAAAGTAACTCGAAGGCATGATTTGACCTGAAATGTCCCATTATGTGATTTTTTGGGGTTCGCTGCAGAGAGTTAGTATATTAGGTAGAGTGGTAACTCCGCATTTATTAAATCCCAATGTGTATACACCTTCGATTTTATTAAATGAACTCAAAGGGGATACAGTCGGAATTGTTTCTAAATCTGAAGTATGCACATTTATGCTGTTTTGAAGAAATTACAATGGAATTGACTGATCATGATGGCATGAAGCAGAGGAAAATTATATTATTTTACAGATTATCCGTGTCATGACATCCTTGGAGAGGTAATGTTTGTTAAATTGGCAGCTCGATGACGTACGCTATTACTTTCATACTGAACCTCAAGAGAATCTTCTTTTTCATAAGCAACCTGCCACCGGTTGAACAAAATAACAGACTCAAAGACAATGATTTCAATTAACTCTGAAAGATGTAAATGGGTCCATATCACTATTCAGATTAAAAAAATGAAACATGAATTTAGTGATCGAATCATAAAATCATGCCGGTAAAAATTGAATTAAAAACTCCAATATCAGCCAAGAAAGCTCGAATAATATCGTGACTTTTTCATGGAGACTTCCATTATAATGCAATTCATGAAATTCCGTTGCAAATCAGCTTAATTTCTGCTTAGTGGGGATGCCTATTAGCAAATATTCATTCCTTTTGATATCCTTGTTTACTTCTATGGGTGCGTCATCTCGGTAGTATATAAATTTGCAAAATTTTGACTTTTTTTAAACTGTTCAAATAATATGTTTTTGGACCACGGGAACGTGATCTCCTCAAAAAAACTGAATCTTTTGATATAAAAAATGTTCACTGAATGCAGATACTTTTTAAAGTCGACATCCCTACTCTATGGTTCGCTGCAGTAATTTTCATTTTGGCCATCGGTGCTCTTTGCCTCGGTGTATTTTAGTAATAGCCATATCTCCGAGCTTCATGTGAGATTGTTATACTGCAAAAGAAATTAGAAACCTTTGGTTTTGTGATTTCAAGTATCTGTGAGCAAATGACCGAATTAACACAACATACGATGAGTGGCACAAGTTGCCCATTTGATGGGTTAACTTAATGTGTCATTTTTGGCGGGTCCTGGTGTCAAAAGTATAGCCAGAAAAAATTCAAAAAGTGTGTGTGGTATTTCTAGAACCCTGAAGTTTAGCCCCATGTAGGTTTGGAGTTCTTTGGGCGCAATCTCAAAAAACGGAAAAAAGTGGCACAAGTTACCCCAGTTGACGGCATTCCTTTTGATATCCAACTTGTTTCATGCTACTTATGTAAGTGCGAATAATCGCATGAAGACTTTCATTATAATACAATTCATGAAAATACCTACATGTAGATAATCAGCTTGATTTCCGCGTGGTTGGGATGCTTATTATCAAATATTCATTCCTTTTGATATCCAATTTGTCTCATACTTGCATCATCTCGGTAGTATATAAATTGGTAAACTTTTGACTTTTTAAAACTCTTCAAATAATTTTTTGGGCCACGGGAACGGAATCTCCGCAAAAAACTGAATCTTTTCATATAAAAATTTTCACAGTATACAGATACTTTTTTGAGCCGACACTCTACCTATAAGCCTATATCCCTACTAAATGTCATTGACTTTGATTCTGTTATTTTGCTCTACCAGTGGCAGGTTGCCTGTGATATGATCACGCTTAAGAAAATACTCTTGAGGTTGTACATGAAGGTAATAGAAACCCATCGAATTGCTAAATTTACAAACATTGAATCTCCAAGGCTGTCATGATTTGGAGAATCTGTAAAATGCCATCATTTCATCTGCATTACCATCATGATCATTCAATTCAGTGGCAATTTCCACAAAACTGCAAATCCTTGCATGTCTCACATTTGATAACAATTACCAACTGTATCCCCCTCTTCACATAATAAAATCGAAAGTGTATGCAACAAAGATGATGTGTTACAATTAACAACACATCACAATTACAATTGTGTTCCGATGAACTGTTACAATTACCGAATTACCATATTTTGCGACGCGACCGTAAAGACCGAAGGGGTGGTGGAGTCTGTACATGGATGCATCCGAGTTGCAATTTTACTCCTTATGATCCAAAGATTACATGCCCTTCTGTGATTGAATTTCTATTTCTCGAGCTAATTGATGCGAATATATTTCTCTTCTTGTTTTACATTCCACCTAATCTGTTGAAAAGTGATCATGATCTCATCACGGACTTCATTATTGACCTGGTTGATGACTGTCTCTGCAAAGCACCTGATAAGCAGCTCATATTCTGTGGAGATTTCAATGACTACAATACAGATATCTTTGCTAATTCTTATGACTGTGTAGAAATCGTGCAGAGTCCAACAAGAGGTGACTCCCATCTAGACCAGATCTGGATTTCAAAGTCTTTCGATGAATTTTTTGATGTTGCAACTGAAATTGGTCCTCCATTAAAGACTTCTGACCACAATTGTGTACTTCTTACAGCCAAGAACACGTTAACTGCAAATTTTGTCGAATTCGGCACGATACGCAGCGTCTTCGATTTTAGACGATCTCATATTTCTGCCTTTATGAAAGCTTTTATCATCCTCGGATTTTTCGGCAATCTACCACGTTGAAGGCGTTGATGAGAAGTGCAAGATGTTTTACGAACTGTTGGAAAGTGCGCTGCAGGTTATACGAAAGAAAAGTGTCATTATTACATCCTCTGATAAACCGTGGATGACACCAGTTCTAAAATCTATGATAAACGACCGATGGGAAGCCCTTCGTACGAAGCAATGGCATATTTACAATCATCTAAAGATCAAAATCAGAGCAGAGATCCAAAAGGTAAAGGAATCGTGGAGTCGAGCCCACTTAAGAAGCACTAAAAACGTCTGGACTCTTGTGAGAGATGCCTGTGGTGGTGCGAGAGCACAAAGACATCTTAGCTGCAATGGCTTGGACATCAATGAAAGCTTGTATGCCATTTCAAATAACTTCATTGAGAGCTTTAACAACCATGATGATGAGATACTGAACGAGCTAACCAACGATGCTTGGGAATGTGAAATAACACCTGAATTGGCCTTCCGATATTTATGTGACATACGTGACAAAAAGTCAAACGGAACTGATCCGATTCCTGCTCGAATGCTGAGAGAAAGTGCTCACCTGATCAGTGAAGTTGTGTGCCATATATTCAAAAGCTCTATTCACAGCAGAACTTTTACAAGCTGCTGGAAAACAGCTTTGGTGCGTCCCATTCCAAAATGTCCTAAGCCTAACCCCAAAGACTTTAGGCCAATTTCTCTTCTGCCTGCTCTCAGCAAAATCTTCGAGAAGATTGTCCTAAATGGAATGAAGACGAGCTTGTTGAAACTTTATGGTGGACAACAACATGCCTTTCGACTTTTGGGCTCAACCTCTACTGCACTGGTAAACATTCACGACGTGATAACTCGATTCATGGATCAGACTTCAACAATAGCTGTTCGCCTCACAAGTATGATCTCTCGAAGGCTTTTGATAGAATTCAGCACTTTCGTTTAGTCAATGACCTAGCCAAAAGTGGTCTCAATCATGAATTTTTGATGTGGCTAGCATCCTATCTGACTGGCCGATATCAGAGGGTGAGATCAAATGACATTTATGGTCCATTATATCAAGTGATCTCTGGTCTACCACAAGGTGGCGTTCTGGCCCCATATCTTTTTGGTGCATTCTTTGGCTCCCTTCAGATAAGTGATGAAAATGTCGATTTGGTTAAATACGCAGATGATCTAAGCCTGATAGAAAGCATTAGAAGGCATTCAAACCCACCATCAAGTATGTCAACCATTCAGATATGGATTGACAATAGATGCATGTCTATCAATAAATCAAAGAGCAAGCAAATGATACTCCGATGTTCAGTCGACTGTTTCACACCGATTCTTCCAGAAATCAAGATGGTCGGCAATTTTAAAATCCTTGGTGTCTTCTGAACTGAGAACCTGTCATGGGACGAGCATTTTAAGTACATTTCTAGAATATGCTCACAGAGACCCTATGCTATTCGTCGCCTAAAATCGTACTTACACAAGAGTAAATTGGTTGAAGTTTTCAACGCAATAATCGTCTCTGTACTGACATATGCTGCTCCTCTTTTTTGCCACAGAACTCAAGCCGTGTCATCGATAATTTGAAGAATCACTAGACGTGCTCATCACATCATCTGTGGCTACATGTGTAAGTGTGACATCATGCCAGACATTGATAAACTGTTTGACAAGCAAGCCTTCTCTCTACTTCTCAAAAGCGAAAATCCATTTCATCCTTTGAGTGACCTTGTACCTCCACGTCTACAATATACAAAGCACTTTATGCTCGGCGCTGCTCGCATAGCTAGACGTCAGAACTCATTTTTTATTCGCATATGTCGAGATCACAATAAAGGTATCGATATTTCTTTCAGTCTGTATTAAATGTTCAAGCTGTACTTTTACTGTTTCACGACGTCTAACTTATGTACTCATACATGCATGCTTTATGCATGCTCTCTCGACAAGATGAATCCATTCAGAACACCCATCCTTTGAGTATAGAGTAAGGAATAGACCTAGCTTTCGATGCCACACGAATGTCTTCCGGGCGATGGAAACTGGATGCTGCATAGCGTCGGCGCGATCGGTGCCATCCATTTCAAAATTGTAATCGACGATTTGTTTTGGTTTGTGGATGAATTCGCTTTGAAATGGCCCTCTCGTGTAACGCTTTACTCGTTCAGTCTCGGCATGATGTCTTGTTGATAAGACATACACATCGCGTTTGTCCGTGAACTTGGCGATGATGATGTTTTCGTTTCGCGAAAATTCACCGCTCGGTGGATCCATTTTGAAATCTTTCAAAGGTTTGGGAACCCCACGACAGGGTCTCACTGTTCCGAGTGTGTAATTTCCTTTTTCAAAAAGAAATCGTGCCAATCTCACCGAATTGAACCAGTTGTCTATGGCTACACTGCCATTGTCTCCAAGAAGCTCCTTGCGGCTTAGCATCTCAACAACGATTTTTTCTGACATAGATAATTCATCAGCTCCCTCGACGTTGGACGCCCAATTGACGTTTCCTCTGCTTCCTTCGTAGACTTCCACGTCAACAGTAAATCCATTCTGATCGTTCAAGCTAAAGACTTTGATTTCGAATCTGGCTCGCTTGGATTTCATGTATTGTTTGTTTAAAACTCTACCCTTGTGAAGAAGTAGAAATTCGTCGACAGATCTTTTGTCTCTTGGTTGATATACTCGGCGACATTTCTGGACTAGGAGCTCAATAACAGGGTTGATGCGAGCCATCTTATTGTTGTCCAAATTGTGATAGTCTGCAAATCCAATGAATCTCAGAATTTGAAGGAAATGGTCTCTGGAACGGGTGTCCGCACGAATGAAGAATGGAGTTTCGATCAACGGATCAGTAGCAAAATAGTTCTTCAGTTCCGGTTTTTCAACACTCCAGTCACCGGAATCATTCCAAACACCTTCTTCATCACGTCAGAGTTAACATTCTCTCACTGTTTTCTATGGCTGCGTTGATCATCCTTCGTCTTATTAGTGAAGAGTTCTTTAGAGGTGCGTGAATTTGTCCATTCGGCCAGACGATGAAAGAATTGTTCATCCAATATTTCCAGAGCGAAGTCCTCAGGACTTTCAGGCAATGGAATTTTCAAGCCACAGTTCTATTCGTCGAAAGGAGGCAACGTAGTATTATGAGTATCTTCGTTTATTGAAACCGAGATCCAGTTCGAATCGTCGCCATAGACAGGGTGTGTAATATGAGTCTGAGGAGGTCTGTCGGTTGAAATTCGTCGGCGAGTAGATGGTGGCTCATCAAGAGGAGCACCGCTATTGTCGATGTCACTTTCATTTTCATCAGATCCCTCTGCTTCATCATTCGACAACTGCTACTGGTCGCCGTCACTGAGCACCGATCTATCACCGTCGTCGCCGCTGTCTATATCGACGTTCCATGCATTTTGTCGGGCATTTCTTGAAGAAAATAACGAAGTTGTAGCAGCTACTTTAGCTACACGCATAGGTCGATCGCCGCTCATGATGAGAATGACGCCAGAAATGTATACTGCAGTGTGCAGGCTATAGCAAATTTAGGCGATGAATCACGTATCAAGGTCATTGAGAAGCGAAGTCTGCTGCTAACTAGTCGTATAATTCGACATCACAGTGACTCATCACATCTCGAGAAACCGGCGCAGCGATAAAATGCGTGTGTCAGGATACAATTAGGTCGGTCAATGATCGCTTGCCGCTGGCAGAACCACCGCAAGAAGCCATACGGCTGTGCAATGATGAGATGAATGTAGCGGTCATTGATCGCGTGCCGTCCTTAAAGGGTTAAAAGCTTGAAATTTCAGCCAAGAAAGCTCGAATAACATCGCGACTTTTTCATGAAGACTTTCATTCAGGGGTGTATGGAGGGGTAACGCGGTATAACGCAGTTATACTTCCTAAGATTCTGGCCGAATCAGCGTTATACTTCCTAAGGTCATGTAAAAGTCCTTCAATGATAAAGTAATCGCCGAAAGGGGATAAGAGCGGTTGAAAATTCTGAAAGGGAGATTATGTAGCTCTCGAACAGTCCGTTATGGACAATACTGGCACGAATATGCGTTTTTCCGCTGATACACTAAAAGTCAAAAGACTTGTCACCCCTGCGCGTTAACATTGTATGTGCGACAAGTCTTTTGGCTTTTAGTGTATATACATGTCAAATTTAGCGCTATACTTCCCAAAATTCAGCTGAATTTTTAGCTGTTAGTGTTATATACTTCCCACGAATTTACGACTACACCCCTGCTTTCATTATAATGCAATTCATGAAATTCCCTTGATAATCAACTTGATTTCCGCTTAGTTAGGATGCTTTTCAGCAAATATTCATTCATTTTGATATCCAACTTGTTTCATACTACTTATATAGGAGAGTCATCTCGGTAGTATAGAAATTAGCAAGTTTTGACTGTTTTCAAAAGTGCTCAAATAATTTTTTGGACCACGGGAACGTCATCTCCGCAAAAACTGAATCTTTTGATATAAAATTTTCACTGTGATACTTTTTTAAGTCGACACTCTACCTATCCATACTCTCTGACTAAATTGCTGCATTACCGAGTAGTATAGGGTATGGATCCGGCGAACCGCTTCGCTCAGCACCGTATCCCACACCTAGGTAGATGCGAAAATGAAAAAATACAAAAAATTGGGGTCCTCCTGAAATTTAGCAAATCAAAATGCAAAAATAGGGTCCTCCTTAAATTTATAAAAAATGCAAAAGG
Organism: Prostheceraeus crozeri; assembly: GCA_907163375.1. NCBI lineage: Eukaryota > Metazoa > Platyhelminthes > Polycladida > Euryleptidae > Prostheceraeus > Prostheceraeus crozeri. The sequence continues at coordinate 65,415 of CAJQUW010008252.1, read as the reverse complement.
GAAAAAATACAAAATAGGGACCTCCTGAAATTTACAGTTACAAAAATGCAAATGAAAATGAATATGGACAAAAATGCAATAAAAATATTCATTTAAAAAATGGAAGATGAAAATGAAAAAAGCAAAAGAACCATCAGCCCCTTTATATCCTTCATTATCATATGAAATGGATATAGCAAAACACAAAGATAGAGTCAGATATATGAAAGATAAGGAATCGCAACTATTATTAAGATTAGAACATTATGACAAATTAAGAAAGAGATGGGTTAAAGTTAAGAATGTAACACAATTCCGCTGAAAACCCAAAAGTGATGAAAGGCAAAAACCCGACAGCTACACCATCAACCCCTTTATATCGATATGTAAAATCAACCATTTTTGCTAAAAATTGTTTCTTATTCAACAAAATTGACACGAAATTACATACACAATATTTGCACATTTTCAACAGTAATTTACAAAATGTAAAGAAATGTCTCCTGGGTAGGAGACATTCTACTCTGTAATTAAATTTTGAAAAGTCTCCTACCCAGGAGACATTTACATTACTATATAATGATATAAGTAGTAGTGTGCATGAATTGAATTGACACACTTGCAGAATGTAAAGAAATGTCTCCTGGGTAGGAGACATTCTACTCTGCAATTAAATTTTGAAAAGTCTCCTACCCAGGAGACATGGTGAGAATGTTACATTTTAGAATATCAGAGCTCCATTGAGGTTTCCATTCTTGGGGTTTGCATTATTTCTTCAAATGTTTTTCCCCGTCGTCCATTTTTGATGTGCGATGAAATTATTCGAAAATTGATTTTAAAGAATGTTGCGGATTCATGAGAATCGGCGATGAACGAATACTGTCAATAAAAGTTATAAAGTCTTCTTAAAAACGCGACATAACTCCGGGAATATTGGAAATAGCCACTAAATGTATTTCCCGCACGTAGAATTTTGAATGCACGTCCCTTCAAGATAGCTAGTTTCAAACTACTGTTCTCATGATGATTTTCGTAGTTTTCAATTCTTTGTAGGAAAACACGCAGCGTCGGCAGAGTTACTTCTTTATTCAATTCCTCAAATTAAATGATGACGTCGATTCACAAGACGAGTTAAAGATCTTTCAAACGTTTCTATGATTCTCCATTCTTTGTATAAACAATCTTCCTCTTCTTTTGTCTTAATATTCCTCCTTCTGTACTCTTGGAAGACTTCCTCACATCGTCTCTTCTCTTCTTCGTTTGTAATGATTTTCAAAATGTCCATCCTCAAATTGTTAAATTCAGTAAGTCGAGACAAAATATTAAACTTTTGCAGATGAATCGTGGAAGACACAGTCTCGTAGAGCACTCGCAGAAAGAATGAAATTGTCAATACGTGGCAGCATCTGCTCCTAATGGCAACCACTGCTGCTTGTGGCAGACAATGGTGTAATTCATAATGTGCTAGAGGTAACAAACCTCTGAGTCATACAGATTGTCTCTCTAAGATTGACTCTCTTGGCAGGCGGCAAACAATTCTTTTGTGTCATTTCTGAAATAGAATTTATCTCATGTAAAATGAGTAATGGACTATCCCCCAGATTCCTTGGCCTGACTGAGTTCTTAAAATTCTATGGAAAGTAAACAGCTACGAATTTCGACCTAACGAAAATCGCTAATCAATTAGGAGTAAAAAAACTTTCACGTCCTAATTAGAGATGAATTACTATTGATAAAAGGTTTACCTGAGGTGAATTTTGTAACAAATCTTCACATATAAGATCAAAAAGGAGTACATTGGTCTGCGGGGAGAAAGAATACTAATGGAGAAAACTATTGGTTCGACTCATAAGGACTTCCCCCTACAAATGAAGTAAAAGAAATACTGGGAAATGGAATTTATAATACTTTTCAAATTCAAAAACCAGGAACTACTTATTGTTGACAATTATGTTTTTATGTTTTATTCAAATTACAGGAAGGAGTATCATTTCTTGATATTATGTTAGAATTGAATAAGGGAATTTAATTCCCGAAACGTCAGTTCGAATGATAATTAAAGTTCAGTCTTTTGTAATTCATTTTCATAAAATCTACCTTTTATTTCTTCATTATCTATAAATCTTTTATTTCATAAGTAATCGGATAAGTTTGATTTATTTTATAAACTTCTAATATTTCTTTAGTCCAATAACCAACAAAACCTTTCTCGAATTTATTTTTATACTTGAATATTCGCACTCTATCTCCAATCTTAAATTTTGGCTTACGTTTCTGCAAATTAGTATTATTCTCATTTTCATGATTATTTTCGAAAACTTTCTTGCGTATCAAATCGGGATCGTCAGAAGCATTCTTTGGAATTTCTTCAATACCTGAATGAATCTTATTGTTATAATCCTCAGCAGTTCCTGGTAATATCTTCAAACATTTCTGATTACCTTGTTCAGTAAATTTCTTAAATAATTTACTTTTTAACGTTATATTAAACCTTTCTATTACTACGGCTTTTCAAGCATTTTCAGTGGAATAAACTGAGCCTTGGCGATGACTTTCGTCTGTTTCAAATAGTGGTTTAACATTTATATTACAAAATTCAGATCCTTTATCAACGAATAGTTTCCTTGGTTTTCTATTACTTTTCGTAAAGATCTCTTCTAACGAATATTCAACTGTTAAACCACTTTTATTTTTTAATGGTTTCACCCAAGCATATTTAGTATATAAATCTATAATGGTCAATGCGTACTTAAAACCTCTTTCATTTGGCATATGAATAAGATCAGCACTCCAAATATCATCTTTATTAAATACTTTTACTTTCAATAGATATTTTGGTTCTCTATATTCCTTATGAATTTCAGAGGCATAAACTGAGCTTTGGTTTGTTTCATTATAACCCTGACCAAAAAGCATTTTAGCTTGTAATGCTTTTTTAACAAACATTCTTTCAATTTTTTCTCTAAAGGTAGGATTTTCAATATTATCTAATTCTTGTATCATTTTCTTATCAGCTACATGTCTAGAAGCTATATCATCATCTTCTCTGTATGCTAAATCATGTCTATAATCTGCTGCATCTACTCTATTTCTAGGTTCTTCACTTTGTTTCGGATCATCATTCTCATCTAGTCTCATGTCTAATCGAGTTCCTGGACCGGTATATGAATGACCAGGAAGATGTTTTTCTCCTATATATTTTGCCCAAATAAATCCCGGAAGATTTGATAACGTCTTTTGTATATCATTACCTTCATATCTACCTTCTTTATATCTACCATAAAGAAAATGCAATAGATCTAGATTTGAAGTTCTTAGCTTTTCGAAAGACATTTTATTAAGATTTAATATCAACGTACCATACTAGGATTTAGATATATTCCAGAACCATCTTTTGTTTCTTTTATTTCAATTAAATCATCAATATTTAGTAGTACATCTTTAAGAACTCTTTTTCCTTCATTAACTAAATTTAGTATACTAATAAAATTATCTACTACTCCTTGCCCCCTCGCTGCTTTCTCCAACTCCCTATTATGTCGTTTTTGTTCTTCTAATGCTGCCTTCTCTGATTTATTTATATTTACTGCCTGGACACTACCAGCTGTCCCACCTGCAACACTTCCTGCTGCTGCTATACCTCCTATTATTAGAGAAATTAATGGGAGAATTACACCATTCTTTTCTTCTTGTAATTTAATGTTCTCTATCATTGGTTTACTTATGTGATACTTCTTTTTGTCAACCGTAATAGTTTTAGGTGTATTTTGTCAATGATGTTACGTAGTTTTAATTCAACCATTTTATTATTTTTCACTTCAACCATTTTTTAATAAAAAAAATATTCTAATTAACCGTTAGAACCTTGTTCAGAGGCTTAGTCGATCACTTTTGCTCAGAGGCTTTAGCCTATCGAACCAAAGGTCCTCAGGTTACTAACCGATAGAACCTTGTTCAGAGACTTTAGTCGATCACTTTTGTTCAGGTTACGAAAAAAACCTATCCAAACCATCTTTCCATTAAGAATTTCGATAGAATATTCGGCGTCTTCTAGCAATAAACCATAAGCCATCAATGATGTTGTGGAATTACTCTTTTCGATATTAATTGTTACATCACAACCATTCTTAATAATATCTTTCGATTGTGCACTTAAATCAAAGCAGAAAACAGGATATAAATTCTTCCAATCTACAGGAGTAAATTGTGCTTCTATTCAAAATTCTCGACACAAATTTCTATAAGCATCATATCCTTCCATAAACTGATTATTGGTGTCATCAAATCTCAATGGATCAATAGGATAACGTGTTTGATTTAATGAAATTTGTAAACTTCTAATTGAATTAATATGGAAAAGACTATTGTTCTTATCAAAACTTGGAGTTTCATTCTTTTGAAAAACGAGTAATGAATATCTTGGAGTATTTGACGTCCTCGTGAAATGCCAATTGAATCTTTGCTCAGAAAAAGTTACAGAACTCGCAGTACGCTTCATAAAACTTACTGGAATTGGTTTGTTCGTGTTTAATCTTTTCGTAATAGTTTGTTTAACCTCTAAACTAGGAGTAATATGTTTTATCCACCATTCAAGTTTTTCAATTTTTATATATGCTTTCTTCCCAGCCTTTCCATAAAATATTGCTTCATTATTTAAAGTGCGATGAACTATGAGTTTGAATTTCAATTGACATGATATTTTAGTGTAATCTAAATAACCGAATATTGGAGATAATAGCCAATCAACAGTTTGCTTACTTTTCTTGTTAAAATCACGTCTTTCCTGACATGAGCTACTTTGTGTACTGTTGAACTGTTTCACTATGTTTTCTACATCCTTCGCAATTCCTGCTGCATCTGTTTCAGTGTGAGTTAAATCATCTTTAAGTATGCCGGTGTGGTTATCAGGAAACCATCCTTCGATTTCATGCATTTTATAATTTTCACCAATTGTAACAAATCGAAGCATCGAATCAATAATACCTGGAGAATCACTTATTGTTTCTATATTTTGTTATTGTTTCTATATTTTGAGTTGCAACATCTAAACGCATTTGTGTAAATAATCTTGGAAAGAAATTGTTTTCTAATGTAATGTTATCCGTAGCAGGTAATGGTGCTGTAAAATCATCATCAGAATATAAAGAATATTCACAGTGTAAAAATGAATCGGGTAAATATAAATAACTTTGCTGATTATCAACTTCAAAAATTAAATCACCTACAGTATTCACTCTTCCTGAAGATCCAGGATTCAGCGCAACTCATACGTGTATAGTCATTCTTTTTTTATTGTAACTAACAAACGGGGGACCGTCTGATCTACTCAGAATTGAAATTTGAATTGAATTCAATTGAAATCAGATTGAAATTTACTTTCAATCAGAGACGACATTATATTTTTTATTAGAAAAGAATCAGTTTGCTACTAGAACTTTGCTACTAGTACTACTAGAATTTTGCAATCCCAGCTCCGCTGTTTACACAATTTCCTCTCATTTCATCAATTGATTTTTTACTCTCAGTCCTCGCTAATATCGCAATTTTATTTTTTGATTCCTCTGAAAGCTTTTTGTCTTTTTGCATTTCTTTTGCATCATTTCTAAGTTTACGAATAGCTTCTAATTGTTTAAGTTCGTTTTTAGACTTAACAGCATTTGATATTGCACTAGCTGTACTACCTATAGCAGGTGCTCCTTTAGTAGCAGATGAAATCAAATCTTTATTATTTTTAATCAAGTTAACGATACTTCCTATACCAGAAAAGATGCCATCTCCTTCCTTTTGAATAGTTTCTACATTGTTATAATGGTAGACAGATTTCATACATGGTTCATGAGCAATTTTTTTATTTGTAGCAAAATGTTTAAGATTGTGTTTATAAATTATAGGCATTTTTTAGGATTAAATTTGACTTTTGGGAAAAATATTTACGTTTATGATTAAGATTTACGTGTGTGAATGGAAAACAACCGCGTGATAACTTTATTAATTTGCTGTTGCACTTTATCTATTGCGTCAAGCAGCGTGTGATGTATTTTAATTTCTTTTCTATTAACTTGCATTTTCTCCTGATTCATCTTCAACGTCGTTTTAAGAGCATTCAATTGAACTTTGACAACATGCAACTGTTCTTTATTTTCCTTATTTCCTTTATAATTTTTCTTTATTTCATTTTCTAAATTTGTTTTAAGGGTCTTCAATTCACTAACCTTTTGATTAAGTGCTTTCGCTTCATTTATCATTCTATTCATGAACTTCACTTGTTGTGTAATTCTGGTACTCAATTCATCAACACTTTTTTGGAATGTAGGTTGCAGCTGTTGCAACTGTTGTAATAATTTTTTATTCTTTTCGGAAAATTTTTCTAGCTCATTTTGCAATTCTTCTTTCAGTTGTTTATTTTGATGTTTATTTTTCATACTTGCAGACTTTAAATTTATTGATAATAGGATTACAATCTTTGATTGCTCTGTTATTTTTCTATGAAGTTTTGATATATCTGCTTCTATATTTCCATGTTTGGTGCTTAGATGTGTTTGTTTTGTCCTTGGGTCTGTTAGCTTTTCTTTTAGTCTTTCATCATTCTGCTTTAGAAGCTTTGTTTCTTTCATTAGTGGAGCCAGCATTGTCACAATTCTATCGAACTGTCTATCAACATATTCTTTATTTGTTAACTCAGTCTTTTGTTGTGGAAGAATAGAAAGATGTAACGGACCTGTTAAAACGTCTCCAGTTTTCATGATATAGTTGTCTAGTTCTATTTCTGATTCTTGTTTATTTGGAATGCAAGCACATCCTCCAACATTTGTTAACATCATTTTTTCTAGATTATTTTTCTCTGTTTAAAAATATGTTATGCGAAATCTGTAATTTATCTTTTCATAATAAAGCATTATTTAATATACATATGAAAGTAGTACATGCAACAGTACATCCAACACATGTGCAAGTACAACCTGCCCAACAACAACAACAAATGGTACCACAAATTATACAACCTGCTCAACAACAACAAATTGTACAAGCGCAACCTGCTCAGCAACAACAACAAATGACACCACAAATTGCACAACCTGCTCAACAACAAATGGTACCACAAGTAAAAAGAACGTGTAATGATTGTGGAAAAAGTATGACATCTAAAACTTTTGTACGTCATCAAAAGACATGTCAATTACGACCACAAGCAAAAATAAGAGATAGACGATCTTTGAATAGTAATAAATTTTTTACTATTCAGGGTTTTACTAATAATTCTAATTCATGTATCATTAGCACGCGTAAATGTACTAGTTGTCAAATTCTTAAAACCAAAATAGAATTTTATGAAAGTAAATACCAATGTAAAGAATGTTTGAAAACACAAGTGAGATTTAATAACTGTAGCAAAGTTTTATTGAAGAGAAACTTCTCCCGTCATGTAACAATTTGTTGTGTGTAATTAACTTTGTGTCTGTAGTAGTCCGGAGCTCGTGTGCATACACTCACTTGAGTATCTTGCCTTCTTTTAAACCTCGGACTACAAATTCCGTAGTAGTCCGGAGGTGCTATAGAGGCATAACATACTCAAAGGAGTGTCGAACACGAGTCACCACTAACGATCATACAAGAAACATTTTATTTCTATTTCGATCACTATCTGAATAATGTGTTAGGGATTCAAGCACCTAAACGATTAGAAAATAGGGCTGGACTAGATGCTATGCGAACAGGAATTAGTGATTTCCGAGATGTATTGAAAAGTGTGAAACCTTTAGTTTATGATACTAAGAATACATTAAGTGATATGAAACCAATATTTAATGAGTTAAATAAAATGTAATTTGCTTTGAATGTAAATTCTTTTTTGAAAAAATGTGATTAACGAGTACAGAATCGAACACGTACCAGTTTTAAAAGATTATCGTCATCCTATAAATCCTGTAAATTCGAAGAAAGAAGTTAAATTTAATTACCATCGTAAATATATGCAATTCGTTAAAGACTATAAAATAAAACACGGTATAAGAAGTTACACTAAAACAAAAACCTTTCCACTTTGTCTACGAAGTTTCAGAGTATTTTTAGCATACAATAATTTATGGTGGTTGGTTAAGAAAGAAAATTTAAGAGAGTATGATTTAGAAACATTACATCAACTGAATATTCCTGTATATGTAAAAACGGAACCGAGGTTCTATATTAAAAATAAAAAAACATAATTTTTTCTTTTAAAAAATGTGAATGGCAAAATGAATAAAGGATCAGAACATACGATTGACGAATTGATCAAGAAACAAATTGCTGAATTTGATGCAGAGATTGCTTCATTAAAAAAGCGTAAACGTATTAAAAAACAGAAACGCACTGAACGTAATATTAAGCGTAGTATTAAACGTAATATTAAAAAACAGAACTGTAGAACAAAAGAAACATTAGAAACGCCAATTACTGACATATTCTCTGATGATAGACTTGGTGATGATCTATTGAATCTGTTTAATCCGAACGAAATAACGTATGAAAATGAACTTTTTAGTGATGTAGTAAATGACATACGTGGCCTTTTTACGAAATGGGAAAGTTATAAATTAATTTGGTGTAATAATCAAAGAAGATGGAACCACAATACAAAATTTTTGCGCTACATTTTATAACAAAAATTCATTTGAAACATGGCTTCGTAATCTAGATGACAAATCAGATACTAATGAATGGGTTTTTACAGGTAGTCTCAAATACGAAGATTGTGGAATGAAGCTAGTACAAGGATCACATAGAGGTGCTGGTATTAATATGAAATATAGAATCAAAGAATACATCGGACAATATTGCTACAATCCTTCTGAAGATTTCTGCTTTATAAAATGTTACAACGCCTTACGTGGTTTCAATCAAGAACAAGCTAAAATTATGTTCGAGATGTTTAATGACTTTTGATTTATAGAGAAAGTTACATCTAGAACGGGAGTAATATCAAACTGCAAATTTTCTCAATTCAATAAATACTTTGGAGAATGTGTTCAATATTACAGCCCTACTAATCGTCATTTAAATCCTAATGGTATTACAAAGACTCATAATTACGTTTATTGCAATTATTCTCACGAAGGTTCATCAATAGGACACTATTGTTTAATCAATAAATTCCAAAAAGCAGAAGCTATCAGAGAAATTGAAAATTATTTCAAACCAATATATAAAACAGTTACTGACAAAAATCTAACAACACTTCCGTATAAAACCGTTACAAAGAAGCCAATTGACTATGGTTCAACATATATATGGGATCTCGAAGCTTATCCAGATCCCCGTTGTCCAACAGCTCATCTTATTCCCTATGCTTTAGCTGCCATCAATTTCAATAAGTTCATGCGTTGCTTACCGAACCGAAGATTGGAAGAAGTAGACGCACGATTGCTACGCGATATGATTAAAATAAAATGTAGTAAGGATGAACATGTAACTAAAGAACTTAAGAAACAGATAAGTGAATACCATAACTTAACTGAACAAGAACTTAACAAACTTCAACGTTGTGTGAAAATCTTTATTAGGAGACAAGATGAATGTCAGCTGCATCAATTTTTCTAAAAACGTTGGATCTTTTAATTATCCGAAAATAACTTTAATAGCGCACAATTCATCAAGATTCGATTCATATTTTCCGATAAAATCAAATTGTAAATTAACTAAACCATCGCTTAAAACATCAAGAGGAATACTCACTGCTTCTTCACAAAATCCTTATACAACTGAAAGTGTTAGTAAGTATATCCAATGTTCCTCTAGATCTAAGCAACAATGTTCCTCTAGATCTAACCAACAATCTTCCAAACGAAATCCTCATATACTACCACTACAAACTATTGTAATGAAATGTAGCTATCAACACGTGAAAACGAGTCTTTCCAAATGGTGCGAGAATTTTGAAATCCCCACTAATATGTGTAAATTTAATTATGAAATTGGAGAAATTACACATGACAATTATCAAGAAAAAGAACATGAGTGGAAACCGTCTTTAATTAACGATGTTTTTTCATTAGCATTTTGTATCTACAAGTATAATAATGTTATGCAAGAATTAATTGGTGAAGATATAACTACTAATTTAACATCCTCCGCTTTAACATTTAACGGTTGGATTAAGAGCGTACAAGAGGGCAATACACTTATACACTCGCATACTGATTTGTGGACTAGAAACTATGTTAGAAAATCTGTTGAAGGTGGAAGAGTGTAAGCAAATATAAGAGATTATCTCCATTTTGTAACATCTTGAAACCAATATTACAACGCTATTTACCTGGTAATAATTTAATAGATTTAATGAAACAGTATAATCAGTTAAAAGACAAGAATGATCTTTGTAAAGAAATTGAACATAAACTACTCGAACAACAAAATGAATTCTTAATGGCTTTTGATGCAACATCTTTATATCCATCAGCTATGTATGACGAACATTCAGAATACCCTAAAGCTGAATCAGCTAGAAAATTTAGACAAGAAGAAGAACAAGCAGTATTATATCAATTTAACACTCAATCATTTCGTCCTAAAACTGGAATATTCACAGTTGTGTTTCATTATCCTGATGATATGTTTTTCCAACCAGTTCCTGTGAAAGATACGGTAAAAAATGAAAACAATTGCAATCAAGAAATAATAAGGTTTAGGAATGGAATGTTTTGTGATGTATTAACTTCTGTAGACATACAGGAAATTGTTAGATGTGGTGGAAAAATATTATCTACTACAGATGGTATAATCTATGACGAAAATTATCACGCTTCACCATTTCGAAAATACATTGAAAAGCTCTTCAATTTAAGAAAACAATTTAAAATAGAAGGAAGCACTGTAGGCGATGAGTTAATTAAATTATTAATGAATTCACTATATGGAAAACCGAAAAAAAGACATAACCACTAAATATCATTTATGGAATGAGAATACTTTGAGAAAAAATTTCCCTCAAGAAGTAAAAGATTTTGAAAAAGTAAATGATGAACAATTCTTAGTGAAAGTAGAAATGGAAGATGATGAATTTCTTAAAGCTAATATTCAAAACGAATCTTCGGCCAAAGGCCTGAGCAGCTGCGCTACGACATCATTCATGCCATCACATTTAGGTTCTTTTATTCTTCCTCACTCTAGACGAATCATGAACAACTTTATTTTAGAAATTAATGGTTTTAAAGAAAAACACATACATTATACAGATACTGATTCAATATACATTTCCAATGAACTCTTCAATAAATTAGATGCTGCTGGATATGTTGGTGGGGAATTGTGTCAAGGGAAAAATGATTATGGGAATGGCGGAATTATATTTGCAATATTCATTGCTCCTAAAATAAAATATTGTATCACTGTAGATGAACATTGAAGAATAGCCGAAAAGAAAACATTTAAAGGCTATACAAAAACTAAAGTAAAAGTAGAAGATTTAATACCATGGCGAAACATTGACAACAATTGTTAATAAACCATGGAAAAGATCTTTAGAAACTGGTATTAGTATTCCTGATAAAAATAATAACACTGAAGAAAGAAGATTCACTGGTAAAATAAATATTCTTGAACGTCAAGCACCTAATGTAAATGGTTTTGTGCTACCTTATAACGGAGAAGATTTTCAAGACGAAATATTTCAACGAATAAAAAAAGAATGTAATATAATTGAATACTCTGATAGTAAAGACTGGGAAGAGGAATTATAATGCACTAGATTTTCGATTCAGAGTTTTGCTCTGTGAACAACTGTTCTATAACTCTATCATGCACCTTTTTATCGATATTGATTGTGATAAATCCATAGTCGTTTGACCAAGCATTACTGCAAGATTGTTTAAAGTCATATTTATCTCTTATACATAAGTCTCTTAACAAATCACTTAGGTTTCTTGGATTGATTTCGAAAAGCATAAAAATATTAGCATTCTTTCTAATAACGCTGCCATCTAGTGAATACATACTTTGTGTCAAAGAAAAGACACTACAGTTATTGTGTCGTCCTCTTGTAAAATAATTTCTCTGAACTGCCTGATTTCTGTTATTAACACAATCATCAAACACAACACAATGTTTTTTCGCTTTATTTAGTTTACTAGGATCTTGCATATTATCACTATCATCTATTAATTGTATCGATGTGTGTTTATTTATTTCGGGTTCTACTAATTGTTTATTTTTCGCTGCTTCTTCACACCAGGACCTTATTTCCTCTTCATACTCCGATTTTTCATATTCTTCAAACGGTGAAGCTATAGCTGATTTTGTAAGATTATTTTCAAAACCATATTTCAAAAATTGATAAATAGGTTGTTCTGCTGTTGTTGTATAAATGATAAGATTGTTATAATCCAAAAAGTTGGGTGTCGTGAGAATTTTAAATAATAGATACGTTTTTCCACAACCTGATCTTCCACAGATAACTGATAAAACTTTATTTGACAAGTTATGATGATGATTGAATTTCACTTTCTTGTTTAATGGATATTTTACATAACTGTTTTCACTCATTTTTAAGTCAATATTTTTAAGAAAATTAAACTTTACGCCGGAACGAAGTTCCACAAGAGATTTATTTACACCTCTCGTAATAATAGATCTGTCATAATCTCTTCACCTTTTTCGTGTAACTGGAAAATATATTAATGATTTTTGCATTAAATGTAACTGTAACCAATCGGAACTGTAAATGCTGGATAACTGAAGATATTATTTGTTAGCTTTCCATTAACATAACCACCTTCTATAATATCACACTGAACGTTGATTGAATTTATTTCAGTTATTTTATGTATATTTTCACTGATATGAAAACCTTGTGCATAGAGTTTCTTTTTAAATCCTAATAGTCTTGATAAAGATCTATCAATATCAAAATCAACTTGATGATTTTCATCTAAAGTAAGAGAAAATTTATTTACTGCTGGTTCAACTGCGAAATGTAATTGTTTCTTGTCTTTAAATTGAATACCTAAATGTCTTTTTATTTCATTAGAAATCGATTCAACTTCATAGGATCCAGGAAGAAAAGTCAGTATTTTCCAAGTTTTGCCTTTATCATTAGAATATTTAAATCGGTCATTTACATCTTTGATAATATTTTGTATAGTGTTAAATGTTGAAAAACTAGTTAATGCTACTTCATAATGTTTGTCTTGTTCAAAGTGAATAATAGGGTCTAAATTGCAAGTATGCGATGAAGTAGTTGCTATAAATTTTAATGTCGTACTAAATTCTGATGAGGTCACAATCTCGGTTAAATTTTCTAAATGTTTATTAATTTTTTCTAGTTCTGCCGAAGACATTTTTAACTAAATAATTTAGATAAGCTTTTGTAGTCTTTTTCACTTATAATTTTCTTTTCCAATAGCCGTTTCAATATTGCATGCATTTCGTTAAAGCTAGAGTTATGTCCTTCTTTTGTTGCAGCTCATAAAATCTCTAATCTGTTTATTAATTCTTGTGGATCATCGGGCAGGAAAACCGTTGTCTCTTTTAGTCTTCCCTAGTGATCATTTTCTATGGAAATCCCATAAAATTTCGCAGTAGAATTATCGCGCATTGTCTACTGCAAAAAGCAGTAATTTTCTACTGCCAAAAAGACCTACAGACATCAATCGTCTACTGCCAAAAAGGCCTACAGACATCAATTTATAAACGCATTCAGACAAGCAACAATTTTCACGATATTTTGCGATTAATTAGGAATAATATAAATGCCGATCGAACCTCAAGCAAGCGTAATTTTAAGTCCCGTGGATACATTAAATCATCCACCAGGATTCAAAACTACCGAATTTGAGGTATTGAACAGTACCTAAAAATAATAATAAAACTCACATTATATTTTCCATTTTCTCCAATCCTCCTTCAGAGATTCAACTTGTATTATTCGATTATTTGTTCGACTGTAGCGGTGTGTGGATCGAATATTTGATTACAATATAATTTCACTTCAAATGACTTTTCAGCAATATAATCAATCACTTGTTTAATGGTTTTCAGCGAAAGTGAAGAGATATTAGGTAGTTGAGTCAGAATGATGCGAATCAAAACGTGTAGATGAAGATGATGTTGAAGGTTAGGAACAGGAGGTAGTTCAATTTTCTTGGCATTGTGCTAAAAACAAGCTGGTCTCTCGTTTGTATTTGCCTTTTATTTGAGGTTATGTGCAAGATAAAAATCCAGCAAGGTAAAACCACAGCGCTTCGTGTCAGGTGGGACCGTGCGCTAAACATTCGCACTGCAAGGTCCCACCCCTTGATGTGTCTGTGACACGAAGCGCTGTGGTTTTACCTTATTGATTTTCTATCTTGTGCATAACCTCAAAGGCAAATACAAAGGAGTGACCCGCTTGGTTTTAGTACCATGTCAAGAAAAGAGAAGATCGGGAATTATTTCCAGAATGAAAAGATGCGTCGGCGTAATCCTGAAAATGGTTGTGAAAGTCGAATTGTACGACAGAATCCTCTGAATGTTCAAAGCACAAATGACTGACTTGAGGCGTAGTTAAAAGTTTTGTAAATCCACAAGTATAAGACAGTAGAACGACTTGTATTGACGCTGCTGGGATGACTGAAACACGCACGATGCACTGAGAGGAATGACTCTGCAATTGATGACGCCTGGTTGATATAGCATACACAGTCTCCGCTCGCATCCTCTTTGTCATGTGACTCATGGACCGAAGGTCGTTATGAGGGCATTCATTAGTCATTAACAGGCAGGCGATCGACGAGTTGTTTATTCCACAGTAGGGAGAGAGATGTGTGCAGAGAAAAATTGTGACGGATATCTGTATATACATACGTCCTTTAGTCATCACAGTCTTGCAAATAGGGGAACAACTGATCCGCATTGTGACCTTGAATATTCCAGCTAAGATACATTCAAAATCAGAAAATCAGCTTTCAAATGGAGAAAAGAGAATAAAAGAAGTTGAATGGAGAGATGGAGATAAGGAGAGAGAGAGTGGGTGTGTGTGTGTGTGTGAGAGAGAGAGAGAGAGAGAGATAAATAAAAAAGGAAGCTTGTTCCCCTGTGCTTCGCGCACTATGGCCCCGATCAAAAACAAACAGTTCGAGGAGACTCCGGAGTTTCCGGAGAGAGAAAGAGAGATAAGAAGAGACTAGAAGGACTTAGTTCTGTTCCTCGTGCATTGTGACACTCCATCAAAAGCGAATCATTTAGAGGAGACAAAGTAGCAAGAGAAGGGACGCATGTATAAAACCAAATGTTCTTTTTACAGGTGTAAAGCAAGTAATAAATGAATATAATACATGCACATTTACATATCACATTCATTTATTCATGTGATATTTAATATAATAAGTATTAAATGTGATGTAGACATAATATCAATATATCAAATATATAAACATAACAATATATTTGATGAGATAGAATTTTGTAATTGCGTATAAAATTGTATTACATGTACATATTCCTATGAATACATTAGATGGTAATAATACGAGATTTATATACAAATATCTTTCTTTTGTATATTACAGTAAAAGAATTGCTGTATTATACAAAAATGCTTGAGTTCAACGTTCTTGTAGAGGTTATGTCTGTCGTCGATAAATGTTTGGAGACACGTGTCTCCAGCAAACATTTACAGATATATTTGCCTGCTAAACATTATATGGATGCCATGACTGCCAGTAAGAATTCTCTAGAATTGCAGTAGGCATTATTAGCTCATACAAATGTCTCTAAAAACCATAAAAGGCTTACTGCCAAATCAAATATCTGTAGCAATTTTGAAAGGCAGTAGAAAATCGTAAAATCTCTAGAAAATGATCACTCGGGTTGTTCCTGTTTTTGGATAACCGCCCATTGGTGGATAGCCACTCATTAGTGGATAACCAGTCGGTGTTGAATAACCAGTTCTTGCTGGAGAAGCAGCCATTGGTGTTGAATAACCAGTCGGTGTTGAATAACCAGCTGTTGGCATTGGTATCTTTGTTCCTGTTTTACTGGTACTAGACGTTTTGGATAATAAGCCATTCAAATTTTTATAACGCTTAAGAGTTTTTGCCGTTCCAACCTTATCTAACATAGTTTTATATTTCAGTAGATCATCAGTATGATATTTATCTAAATCCGCTCCTCTTAATAAATCCATGAAATTTCTGTCTAAACTGAAAGCTGTTTTGTCTGGTGTGAAAATTAAACTTTCTTTAGGTTTTATAAATAATTCTTGTCCACCTAAGTAAAATCTAAGAGATGGCTTTCCGTCTATAAATGAAGTAGAATGTTGAAATAGCATAGATTTTGGTAATTTCTTTTCTATGTTTGCTTCTAACAAACCATAATCATCCATGACAGTTTTCTACACTGGATCAGATATGTCAATTCGTTTATCATGAACTGCAAGTTCTTTCTCAACAGTTTTGAGTGGTGCAATAGTTTTTTCAAAATCAGTTTTCACTTGTTCAGTTAGATGCATTTTTTCTAACATATCAGATTGAACGCCAGCTTGTAGCATTTGATATTGTCTATAATTTTTCTTCATAATATTTTACTGTTTTATTAATTGTTCTAGTTGTTTGATTTTGGACTCATTTGTATTCATTATTTTATAATATAATATTTGAATTTTGTGGTAGCATAGAGATACAGTAAAAACACTTTACTGAACAACATATTTTTGTTCTAATCATTTTTCTTGTTAAGCTTTTCCAGTGGGATTTTGTTCTAACGTTTTAAATAAAGTGCTTATTTCTTGTGAAAAAAGCTTCATTGTCTACTTTGTCTTGAGATTTAACAGGAATTTTATTTGCTTCTCTAGCTATTTGATCAAATTTTTCAATCTCATCTAACGTAATAACATTGTCATCACACACTCTCTGAAAGTAGTGATGTAGTTTATCATATACCTCTTTGACATGTGCATGTTTCTTAAGTACTTAAGGATTTTCGTTTCTTAGTCATTAAAGATTTAATTATCACTGTTGCAAGCAACGTTGTAAAAACACCTGTACCTGTTAAAGCTGTAGCAACAACAGGAATTGCAAGAACGCCAGATGAAATGACAATAGTCAGAGCGCCTAAAGAAACTGTTAAAAATGCTCCAATACCTTGTGTTACATTCTTAACTTTAACCCAACTCATTCTTAATTTGTCATAATGTTCTAATATTAATGATAGTTGCGATTCCTTATCTTTCATATATCTGACTCTATCTTTGTGTTTTGCTATATCCATTTCATATGATAATGAAGGATATAAAGGGGCTGATGGTTCTTTTGCTTTTTTCATTTTCATCTTCCATTTTTTAAATGAATATTTTTATTGCATTTTTGTCCATATTCATTTTCATTTGCATTTTTGTAACTGTAAATTTCAGGAGGTCCTATTTTTGCATTTTGATTTGCTAATTTTCAAGAGGACCCTAATTTTGTATTTTTTTTATAAATTTCAAGAGGACCCTATTTTTTGTATTTTGATTTCCTAAATTTCAGGAGGACCCTAATTTTTTGCATTTTTTCATTTTCGCATCTACAGGTGTGGGATCCGGTGCTGAGCGAAGCGGTGGGCCGGATCCATACCCTATACTACTTTACCACTCTCATTTTCAACAATATTTTTCAGATGAACTACAGAACGAATATTCTTGAAACTTTATATATAATATCAGTTAATTCTGCTTTGCATCATGTGCCATAATGGCACTGCCATTTCCAAGGCTTGTCGCATTTCACACCGTACAGCCGATAAAACAACAATTTCGCCCCATTGCTGTAATGCCTTTTTTGCCACTATATAAGGACCGTACTAAAATGGGTTCAAATTTATGCATCTGTTTCTCATCTAGCCATTTTAAACAATTAAATATCTTTGGATCTAGCCCATTTATACAATTAAATATCTTTGGCATGCACATTGGGGATTTAATAAATGCGGAGTTACCACTCTACCTAATGTACCTAACTATGGTTTCACCTACTTTCGTTGACGGGTTAGCACGATGGTGCAAACCGATGTTATCCGATGTTATCCGGTGTTATCCGATGTCTATGGTGCAAACATAGACATCGGAGCTATATTGATGTTCGATGTCCATGAGTACAACGGATACAACTATGACATAAAAAAAATTATGAACCTTTTGTGTGTAGTGGAAAAGAGAAATTGTGTACCTAGGAACCAATATACTTAGGCTATAAAGCAAAAATTCATCATCGCTGTACAACAGTCACCAAGGCAAATAGCTTGTTTAAAGTATCATATCACAATATGGAGAAATCAGTAAAATTGTTTTCTCTGTGACAGAATATTCAACTGGAAGATAAAAATTTGTATTCAATCCTGTAATCTCCACTCCACAGGGTAAAGATGAAAACTGTCATGAGAATAAAAGCGTGAGTAATTTGTTTGTCTGCATGGAATATTTTTTACAAAAATATATCTCGCTTTTAAAAAATCATCTGATTGACTTCTGATCCAGCAGACATTTCTTCTTTCTCCAGAAAATGTCAGGTTATGATGAGTCAGCACCATTCGCTAATCCTAGCTCAAATGCAAACACATTCGGAGGCACTACAGCTCCACCTCCTTCTGAGGAGCCACTGTATCAGGATTCAGCTAATTCACCGAAAGCGGTAAGTTGACTTCGTGGACACAGGATGAATTTATCTTTTTGAGGAATTGTGTGGCATATGACATTGACTTCATGACAGCGCATATGTTAAGTAAATAAAGTTTTGTTGTATGCATGCTACTAGAAGTCTCAGACAAAGAAGTAATGTGCTGATCGACTTCACCAGAGTGACTTTTCTAGGCCTTCTCATGTGTATTCATATTGGCCTCTAGGCTACTGTGTCGCACAACGTAGTGAGGTGTTGAGTCATGAACGATGCTAGTGCGATGGCTTTGGTAGACGGAGAACGAAGTCTCCCTTTACCTTCGTTTCTTGCATCTCATGATTCGCATTGACTTTGTTTTATCATGTTGTCCTGTCTAGAACTAAACTTACACACTTAGAATAGGGAACCAAGCACCAATATCAGACACGCACACTCAGCATTCTCCCTAAGAGCAACCTCCTGTGCACAATTCTTAATGCCACAAGTGAATTTCGTGAGCACTTCTCGAATACCCCTGCAAAAGCCAGTAGTTACCTGTCTTTTGCAGAAAGAGGGGGAGACTTTGGACTTCTGGGTCACCAAGTTGGGCAAGAAGACTGTTTCACACTCGAGGTCCTGCAACAGCAGAAGTGCAGTCAGTTTGGAGTTCACCGTCCGAGTAGCACACGCAGGCACATCGCAAGAACGAAGGCTACGGCAGGCAAGATCGACAACAATATGGCAAACACACGAAGGGTATTGCGGGCATTTGCCGTGCGTGGTTTGGCTCAGGAGTAGACCAGCTTGAAGACAGTGCGCTGTCGAATGAGTCACCTGTGTAAAGTACGGTACCTACCGGTACTGAAGACAAGGGAGATATGTTCATGTCGGGGAGTTAGCGGAGCGGGATGAGCTGCTGATTTCTGAGTAGCCTGCAATAGTCATACTATGTAATTGGTACCGGTAAGTTTGCAAAGAAGGGAATTGCTTGAGATGACAAGGGATTTACTAATGTTTGGTCTGAACTTTTGGTGACAGATCGGATGATGGACCCAAAGTGTTGAAGTTGATGGAATATAGAGTAGGCCTCCCATCATAGGACTTCATGCTCTATTTCAAGAAAGATCACTGTCGATAGTCATTCCTAGATATCTCAAAATGTTGATATGCTTCACAGTGGAGACGAGAATTTCAATGACTTTGATTTGCAGTTTCTTTGGCCAATTTTAAAACCCATCCACGTGATTGCAGGTTTTGCTGGTTTCAAGCAAATCTGCTAGATGTTGACCAATTGTGAATGTCCTTGATGCAGGTGGATAAATCGGCCGATGCGGAGAGGTAGGCATAATTAAATGCAGGAACGTTGATGTGGAGTTAGCAGTCATCGCCAAATTGTTGACATGCGGATGATAGTTAAATTGTTGGTAAACGACTTTCAATTGTTTCTAAAGTAGGCCGCTATGGCGAAGCGCGTTACGACATTCGGAGTTGAACGAATCGATAAGTTCGAAAGAGAATGTGTCAGGAGCATCATCCCCAGGTAATGAGATGACGATCAGAGCAGATCCAAGGACTGCACGATCAACAGTGCGCCAGGATGTGACATAGTCGGCCGAAGGTAGTGAGCTGTGAGACATAAAAGGTAAGGAGAAACGAATCATTAAATGATTCCGGGGGAATCAATTACAAGGTATTGGATGATATGTCGATCAAAAGTTTGAGCAATGACTATCAGTCGCACACATTTTATGTTGGACGACTAAATCGAAAGCGCCTATGAAATTTTTCAGACGCCTGGTGTCAAAGGTGGTAGGGATCTGAACCTGTATGTTAATATCACCACCAAGAATTAGTGGACAAGTGTAAGTCGCTAGGACTTGAAAAATCGGAGACATCTCATTGAAAAATGCGCTGCACGGTTGTGTTGAGCCTGGACGATAAATGTCAAATAGCACGACTAATTAAGAATGAATACTCAAAGGAATGGCATGTGGGTAAAGCGACTATAGATCACTTCAGAGAATCGCTATGGATGAGAGCGACTCTATCACGGTGGTTATTTAGATGATGAACAGAAGTTTCGATGAAATTTGGCGGAGAAGGCGCAGTATTATGTCATAAGCAGAAGCAAACAAAGTTTTGGTCAAAGCAAGAACGCCAAGAGAATATTCATTAATAATAGTAGCTTTCCCAGATTCAATTTTGTTTCCTTTGGATTGAGCATTTAGCCATCCAATAGCGACGTTGCTGTTCAAAGCAGATTAATGGCTACTGCAATCAATTTGGATTTAATGATCTTGTGGAATTATCCCACAACTGTCAAATATTGGTTTTATATTGAATCCTAATAAGTGTGAGGCAATCAATTTGTGTTTTACGTTCAATAACAGTTATCCAAATTGAGAATTTACAATTCCTGTGTTCTTCAATTATGTCTTGAGCTTTGAAAGAATTTTTGATCACTAAAATGGATGTCTTTGATCGATTGATATGCCGTATTCAATATTTGGATTCTCATTCAGCATTTTTCTTTTTGAAAAATTGTCCTGCAGTCCCTAAATTACCGTACTATATGCTCTCTGCTCCGTGCTATAAGCTTCCTTCAGAGGTGTCTTGTTACGACAATTCGTTGAAATTATATACTCATGCTACATGCATTGTAGAATTCGACGACTTACAAATTGGAAACATGTCACTTTGCCGGTTAAACTTGAGAAGGTTTAGAGGTTTCAGTGATATTGCTTCACCAGAATATCTGTTATCTGTATCTGCCTGCCACTCTTTAGTTAGTGAGATTCTGTCCAAATCAACTCTGACGTCACATGAACAGGGATGAGGTTCATTGGCTGGCAGGTGCGAGACCCAGTAGAGGACAATTGTAACGTATTACGGTCTGAGGCACAATAGCTAGTAGTTATGGGTTCCTGATGATCTATTAGCTGATCAAACAAGCAGGTGATGTGAGAAGATTGGGCAGGTAATAGAGGCGATTGTGCCAGATGACACTGCGGACAGATCGATACAGTTGACTTGAGGAAGAACTGTTGCGAACGCGAAGTAGGTCAGCGCGAGTATGCACATAAAGTGTGCACGATATGGCTGGGATGCTGGAACAGACGCAGATATAACTCACTGGCGATTAGGTAGAGTTCATCACCTCGTAGAAGATGACGAACGTCATCATGGAGTTACTAGCCAACCGTTCCTTCTTTAAAAACCGCATTACTGGCACCCCTACTGTACAATCTGTACACTGCAGACCTTCCCTCTGCGCTGAGTGCAAGATTCATCAATGCAGAAGACGTGGTCCTTCGAAGAGACAAAACAAGCACTACGTACAGACATTACAGTTGCTACTTCAGATATGCAGCGGTGGAGATTGACGGTGTCAGCGAGCAAAACCATGACCTCTGTCTTCTATCTTCGCAACTACGCAACAGAACGTGAACTGAGGGTTGCCCTACCCAGTGGTAAGCTGCTTCCTATTGAGCGCAACCCCAAATATCTTGGAGTGACTTGGACAGGAGCTTGACCTTTCATCGCCACTGCCTCAACTTGAAGCAGGTCAACTCGAGAGTCTCTGTTTCGTCGCCTCGATGGAACAAAGTGGTGTGCTCGTTTCTCAACGCCCCGCATCTCTGCGCTTGCCTTGGCGCACTCTGTCGCGGAATGCTGCATCTCCGTATGGTGACGCAGTTACCGCTCGTCCCAGGTCGACATTCCACTCAACGACGCCATGCGACTCATCTCCGGTTGCGTGCGGAACACACCCCTGGACGTGCTTCCACACCTCGCAGGCATTCAGGCTCCACAAGCCCGCCGTGACGAGGCCTGTCTGCGCCTAAACAGAAGGGAAGCTTACGTCAGCCATCCGCTGCACCAAGTCCTGCACACCGCTCCCGCCCCGATAAGGCTACGATCGAGACGACCGCTGACTGTTCGCCGAGGATCTCGTGGCGGTGGACCCGCCACCAGTTCCGGATTTTCAGCAGCCCTTCCTGCGAGTCTGGAGTCCACACGCTTCTGGCCATCAGCTCCCTCGCCATGCGTGGGTGCAGCCCAACCGCCTGCAATCAGGATTTGGTCGGTTTGCTGCCCTTATAAGCGCCTGGGGCTTGGCGGCATCCGACCTAGATTCCTGCGCCTGGGGGAAACAAACAAGACACAGTTTTATATGGCCTATCGTTGTCCATATCGAAATCTATATTTTAAGTTTTGTAATCATTTAATCAAATTGAAATTCAGAGTAAGTCTACAGTTCTAAGGAGCGTAAATTGACATGGTGATGTAGGATTTGTTATATTACCTCAGTGGAAAAGAAATTTTGGCTAACTCCGCTATTGTCTATTGAGTCTCAGTTTTGAAAGTGCGATATTTGTTTCGTCGATTTCCTTTTTCATGGGTACGCCATCTTCACACCGTTCGGATAGGCGCAAGTCGAGGACTGAGATTAATGTATTCGAACGAGGCATTTTTTTTTTCATTTCACTCAATTTTCCGTTCAATTAGCTATTTCGTTAATTCGCCGTTCCTTCTAATTTTGTGCTATACCGTTCAGTTCACCAGAAAAGATAAGATTACTTAATTTTTGTTCACATCGAAAAACCGAAACTTGATGGTATATATTGGAATTTATGTCTGTTGAAAATCTGATTGAAATTCAAATATCGGTAGTGAGGATCTGAAGAAGTCAATACTTCATAGTGTCAATAATGCAGGCCTACACAGTCATTCTGTCAATATTTTTACAACTGATTATCGAGTGCATCAATTTAGTTTGTCAACAGCTCAAGTGACTAAAACTCAAGACGTAGGTTTGGGCACGTGACCCAGATAATGGACATACCAGAAAAATGTGATTTGCACTCATCTTCAAAGAGTATATCAACAATAAATCAATGCTACTTGATCTGCTCGCTTTTCAAGCCTGTTTTCAGCTGTGTTCCTGACATCTCATACGAAGGCGTAGGACTATTTTAATTCAAAAATATGCTAATTCCGTTTAATCAAAGTTTCGAGTTAATCCAAAATTCTTGCTACACATATCTTCTGAAAGATTGCTAACAACTAATCACCAACTGAAGAGGCAGATTTCTCTGGGACTTGCAGATAATACATTCAAAAGTTCTCGCTAGATGCATTTCAGCTCTGAGTCACTAAATCTCAATCATATGATTGCAATTATGTAGTGTTGACATTATGCCAATGTAATTAGGTAGAATGCAATCATGTACCGATGCCCTACTATGGAAGATGTTGACTAACGGACAGAAAAATAGAAATATTTTTCGCAAAAGACGATGTTGCAAATCGGTGTGTATGTTGGTAATTTAATTGACGGAGGATAAGTGCGCGTCTTGTCAGATTTGAACCATCGACCTCTGACAATACAGGCCAACGCTGTACCAACTGAGCTATCAACGAGCGACAGAATGACATAAGAATCTGCGTAATCCAATCAGATGGCCGCATCCCCCAATGCGTATCAAGTGGACTTGTAAAAGAAACAAAATTTTGAAAATATTGTTTCTCCCAGTCCTGAGAAAGAATGTCTCTAACATTTTGTTTATTCAAGAACAGCAGCAGCAATGGGGTTTTGTTTATTCGAAATTTGCGCTTATTTTTCGTAGTCCGGACGTCAGTCATCTCATGAAACAAAAACAGTTCATTTCAAACTGTTGTTTTACCAAACCGCTGCTTATGTTCGAACAGCGAAATGGAGAAGTTAGGACACACTTCCGAACGGGATAACAAGACGTTTGAATGCGCTGGTTGAGAGGCAGGAGTTCCATGTCCTACCTGACATTGTGCATCCACTTCTTTCTCTGACCGCCTTTGATGCTATGACCCAGTATCATGGAATCAATCACCCTCCGGCTACTTACAGTTGGACATTCTAAAGGAGGTGACCAAGCTACCTCAAACTCAGCATCCATATTTTGCAGGCAACATAATAATAGCTTAATCTGCAATATAATTTTCATAATACTTATGTAGAGCTTTCACCCTCAATCAATCACCCTCCGGCTACTTACAGTTGGACATTCTAAAGGAGGTGACCAAGCTACCTCAAACTCAGCATCCATATTTTGCAGGCAACATAATAATAGCTTAATCTGCAATATAATTTTCATAATACTTATGTAGAGCTTTCATTATGAAAATCTTTTTTTCATAATTAACAACAGTGTGCATCTACTTGATAGTCCTATCAACAATGTAATTCCTGTCACATTGTAGCCATGTATCAACAACTGTGATTCCTATCGCTTGCAATAGCAGTTATGCAATGACTTGCTCTAACTCCTCGCTCATTGTCGGTTGCGCCCCCTCTCCCCGTTTGAGGGTGCATCAGTGCGCCTTCTCCACACCGTCTGTTCTTGCGCAATTCGATGGTTGAGATCCAAGAGTTCCATGTCCTTCCTGACATGTTTCATCCACTTCTTTCTCTGACCGCCTTTGATGCTAGGACCCGGTATCATGGGATCAGTCACCTCCTCGGCCACTTGCAGGTGGATGCTCTTCAGAGGTGACCTCACCTAACCTCCTTAAACGGTTTTGCTATAACTCGGCGTCCGAAACATTCAGGTCAAGCAACTTGTTCATTGTGTTCTCGTGTTGCAACGTAATCAAATTCATGATTGGATCTTCTCATGTTCAAATTTATTTATCAAAACTCAAGTGGTGTAACCACAGAGACATACTTAATTAGACCTCATAAATCGTGGTCAGATTTTAAGACCGTCGTTTGAGATATACATGTGAACGTACTTCAAATCACACGGCTGTCAGATCATCACTTGAGATCGGTAATTTTTCAAACTTTGATGGCTTGATGTGTTACTTCCATTCTTACATCGCATAATGCTTTATTTCTCAAAGAAAAGATATTTTGGTTGGCGCTATTTTTATTCCCACAGTTACAAATTAACCAAGTTCATGATTGTATTTTCTCGAAATTTTCGAAGCACTGTATCACAAATTTTCTGTTCTAGCTGCGTTTGCTTCTTTCGGTAAGTGAAATACATGTACTCACGAATATCGTATATCTATGGTCTGACAGTTCGCTAATTCAAACTTCGTTGAAATGCGAGTCCATTTAGCCATTATTTGCGGATTTTAGGAAAACATGCTAACATGCTGTTCTAACCATGCGAAAACTATTTGCTTAATGATTTGAAAGCTTTAACAAGTTGCTGTGACCTTTATTTGATGCTAATGTCTTCTTCGACAAGAAGCTGTTTTAACAAACTAGCTAACAATTTAATGATTGATGAGCAAATGCTGTTGATTTGTGTTACTGTGAAAGTGTATGTGGTACTCTGTGCAGGAATAAGAGGCTAATGACGAAGCTAATTTCATGGTCAGGTCGTCAGTCATCTTCACAACCAAAAACTGCGTTTGATCAGCAGGAGATTTTCGACATTTGAAGTCTATGTTGCTAAGAAACGGATGCAGGAATCTATCTGCTTGACTCTTCATACACTCATTCTCAATGGCGTGATTCGACATTTTCCGTCGAAAGAGCATTAAGCCTCGATTGCACAAATTTGTTAAACTAATAGACACACACCATCACTTACGTAGACACAAGCTGATGGCATTGAACCGTAGAGTTCTGAAAATCGCAGAATGATGAGAATAAATGGGACACTATAAAAGACCAAGTGTGATGGAAGACAGTGCGCATGTTTTGAGGTAGGTATTAATGTATGTATTGTGTATGTTTTGAAATTTATCCTATCAACAAATGAATTTTATCAGATATATACGCATGTAAAAGATTTTTTTGACTGTTCAACTAATTTAGGCAGACCCAGTAGCCAATAGGATGATCACCTTCAAGAATTCGAATCAGATGCTGATTAATCTAGTGAAAGTAATGCATAAAACCAAAGTAAGTGAACATATGCCGAGAAAATCACGCACACGATGATTTAGTGTTTTCTATTCCTTTCAACGTCATCTTCCAATATTCGTTGGGTTGGTCGTTTGTTGTTGGTTGCTCTTCACTTTTCCCGATATTTAGTTTCTTCCTCTTGTCGATTCAAAGCTCTGATGTCTGCCGCTACAATCTCCTTCCAGGTCTTCTTAGGGTGGTCTTTGGAGCCTTTCCCTTCAAGTATGGAGCTCATGACAAGTCGTAGCCAATACTGATCTTCTTTTCATCCATCTCACAACTGTCATCTCAGTTCTTCTAAGACACTCTTCATGTTCAGCGCCCACCTCTCATACTGTAGCAAGTTTGTAAGTTTGAAAATTTCTAAATAATTTTATTGCATCCCCCATAATGCAATATGAATGAACCCCCAAACCGGTGCCAATACTCACATACGTGTACATGTATATTTCACTTGAACACTGTTAAACAAACAAACAAGCAAACAAATTAACACAGTCTATCTAAACATCAGTAAGCCCACTTTGCATGAATTCCATTAGACTGAATAAGAGCTTTCACACGCCTTGGAAGATGCTGTTCATCATCACGATGCCAGATTTCGAGGAAATGTGATGTGATCTAATTTTTATTGCGAGGCTTCTCCTTGCCTACTCTCCTCTTGACCACGGCCCAGATGTTTTCAATAGAGTTAACATCCGGACTGTATGGGGCCAATCAATACATTGATGTCCAAACGTTGGAACTCTTCTTTTGATTTTCGGCTGACATCGGGCATTATCCTGTTCAAATATCTGTGTACTATCAGGACGCCAGTCATTTATGTGCTGGACAAGTCGTCCTTTGCGATGTACATGTGTCAGAATCCATCTGGCATAAGACCGCCTGACTTAGTCCCGTACCTTTCCCTGAGAAACAGGCCCAAATCATTATCTTGGTAGTTCGTTTCACTGTCAATTGGAAGTGGTCGCTGTTCACAGGATAGCCCTCCACGTCTCACGAATTGGGGACAGCTGCCTCTGAATTCTATCACAGTCTCGTCGCTGAAGATTACATTATTCTACTGATCCTCACGCTAGTGACTGGTCAAGCCCCATTGGTATCGTTGGGACACGTGCGAATTGCTAGGATATGACTTTTTTGGCTTAACAGCTGCACATCCTGCTTCACTGAAGCCTCATTGAATAGATCGTAAACATATTCAGTCGCCTTTACTTCCCATTTCTTTCTGGATTGCAGCTGGAGTCATTCTAGGATTGTCGCCACTGACCCTTCGAATCATTCGCAGATCACATTTGTTGATCTCCTTGTTTGATCCACCGCAGTTTCCGTACATAAATCAACAACACCGGTCTCCTGGTATTGTTTTATTATTCTTCCGACATTGGAGTCGTGAAGCCCAACAATTTCATCAATTTAGCGCTCTGTTTTTGTCGGTATTCTCGATCGAAGTAATTCTCAATTCGTTTCTTCTCTTTGTCACTGATCTTCGCCATTCTCAGTTCAGACACCCAAGTGATTGAAATTGAGAAGAAGTCAGTGCGTGCAAACTTTCTAGCAGACATTGTGGTTCATTTTTCATTTGTTCCCTGTGTATCATACGCCTATTCACGGTGTGGCATCATTGTTTTTAATGTGCATGTCCGCTCTAGTAAGTCTTCAGCGTCGGATTTCTGTGGGTAATGCATCACCTAAATGGTAGCTCTACCTTTCAGTGCCACGGTTAACGTCTTTCCACCGGCTTCGGAAGCCAGGCCTTATGTACTCGTACACTTACGACCATTGCCTCCCATGTGAACATCGATATCACATATGCATCGACAACATTTTCAGAAGTTGATAATGATTTTGTCCATCGGTGGTTAATAACAAAGGTTAGAAAGGGAAGCAAATCGACAGTAGTTTACAATCAATTTTCCTCAGAATTGGAACCGCCTACCTGTCCCTTCAAAAATGAGGCTGATCGATGTCGAAACAGTTTCGCCATATAAGAAATAAATTGATGAATTTTACACTTAGACAATTGGTACTCACTAGAAAGCTATCTTAGACTTCATCCAGAAAGCTCTTTTATACGCGTATATTCAATAATGGGTCTTGGCTTTGACCCACAACTTCGATTGATGCAGAGGTGATAGTTAGGCTAGTAATTGTGCAAATAAATTAGTGAGTTAATTTCACAATTACAACTTTCATCAGAAACCCGTTAATGTGAATGCACTTTTTGCGCTGTGTGTCGTCCGTAATGTGTGTCCGTGTAGAATTGGACAAAGTAATCTGTGAAAGTTTTACTTTTTACTTCCAAGTTCCAGGTCTTCAAATC
The DNA here is from genome assembly GCA_907163375.1 of Prostheceraeus crozeri. NCBI lineage: Eukaryota > Metazoa > Platyhelminthes > Polycladida > Euryleptidae > Prostheceraeus > Prostheceraeus crozeri. The sequence goes on along the minus strand of CAJQUW010008252.1, from coordinate 36,635 downwards.
TGATCATACTATGCATGCACGTATTTGTCAATTTACCTTTCTTATTTCAGCGGAAAATGCAATGGGCATTCGTTTCAGTCGTTTCGCTAATGGTCGTGGTAAGCAGAAATCTTATCTTCATTACTCATTGCTTATAGTTGATGAAGTGGAAATTGAATTATGTATTAAACTAAAACCCGTGTTCTTCATTTGTGTAGTGCGGACATGCACAACAGCGATGGAACCGGTTGACGTCTTCGTTCTTCATTTTTCTCTATTCTAGTCGTCAATTTTACTGTTATAATGTTTTCTGAATTATGAATGATAACCATACGATGAATATGTGAGATAATCAGCATGAACTTGGCCAGGACAGACAATCGTTAAAATTAATAAATTTTAATTGTTGCCGAGATCCATTTTAGCCAACATTGTATGTAAATTACATGACGCATTTCCATTAGGAACTGTTCGTGAACACGCGTTGTGTTGATGTGGACTGGAGCGGGACTCCAAAAAGATTATCTGTAGCAAAGCAGAGATTCAGATGGAGCGGAACAGGCATTATTTAACCGCTCCACATTGCTAGTGTAATGCACGTGCAATTTTTGAGTAAATTTAAACACACAGCTTTTGTGCGACTACGGGTTGACTGGACAGTTACCATAACCAAGTAGTCTTCTAAACAGAGCAAAAATTTCAGAACTTTCACTCGCGATTCGTCATGAAATTCTTTTCGCTGGAGATCAATATTGCGCATTGGTCTATGTTATCAGAAAAATCATGATTCGTTGTTGCATTAAGGATTGCAACCCGAGGGGAAATCACTACCCGAGTTACCTGACTTAGGGTGAATTACTATCCGGGTGGCGAAAAAAACAGTAGGCCCTATGCATGTATTATACATGTATTCATTTTCTCAGGATATTACATTAAATTATTGTGAACATACAATGTTGCATGTTTTTAGCCCATTCATGCCGACTATATAAAAAACGATGGATTTAAGGAAATTATTTTTGTTATAACTAATGTATCCCCCCACATACATTTTAGAGTTTATATCATTATGGTCATAGATATCTAACATGTACTGAATTTAGCACATCCGGCATTAGCATTACATCAGAAGTCTGAAACCCTATTATTGAAAACCTTATTTGTCGGATCGCTGAGGAATATGTATTACTGCATAGTATTTGTCTTCATGCAAATATATATATAGTTACTACAGCTGCCACGACCGGATTTTGCTATTCTTTTGTAGTCGAATGGATTGCTTGGAAGGCGATTCTTTCGGAATGTTCCAATACACGATATACCCAGATTTTCTTTCACCTAATGAAAACGCGCTGACCAGAGAAGAAGTTGTCCGTCATTATTGACATTTCTTGTTCTTGGTATCGATCTTTCAATATTTTTGCCAAGTAGAAAACAGCGTTGCCGCTTGTCCCAAAATCATATTCTTCTGTTGCCTGTTCGGCCTGTTCAGGATACGGATCCATCCACAGGCAGTAACCAAGGGGGACAACAAGGTCCAAACTTTGAATCCAAATCTTGTCGTTGTACCTGCTATGTGTTGTTTGCATCCTTGACGACATGATTATTTCATCATTGATTCATCAAAAGAGACACTCCAGCGCATTCATGAGAAATCCATTATTCAATTTTCATTTATGTCACTCAAATACCGGATGTGCTAAATTCATAAAATTTTAGTATAAAGTTATACAGTATATGCGTTAAGCGATATTTCATTACTGTGGCACCTTGAATGAAAATCCTGTATTAAGAATAAACATCATTCTTAGAAAAGGATACCATAAAATAAATTGAACTTGCCTTCGTATTGGAATTTGCTTAGAAGCCCTTATCTTGAAAATATTCAAAAATTTGAAATGTGCTCGTTGCGTTCAAAGAATATACATGTATTATATAAATGTTAAACGTTCAAAGAGAATGTAGCAACCTGATTAATGTTCGATATTTAGCACATCCGGAATAAATGGGCTAAAAAATATAGTGTTTATGACAAGATCGATATGGTTTCAACAGCATTTTTTGAATTACCGATAAATCCTAAAACTTCGGAAACTCCACTTGGAGATGAGACGCGACATTACCATCCTTGATTAATTGCGCATATTTTTTTATTAGATTTTGTTATCGAAATTTGAGCAAACCTACTTAAGGTCACCAAGCCATTCTTGCAGTTGAATGACTGACAAAAAGCGAATAAATAAAAGAGCTAAATAAATGGATAGAAAATATATGTTCAAATGTTGTGAAAAGTCAAAAAGACGGATGATGATTTTCTTACTACGCTTATTATTTCAAAAAGTTTTCTTTGTTTCTAATGATAACCTAGGAAGAGGCTATCTATTTAACTTGGCTTCCCGAAATCTGAATTTCGGTTACCGGAATGAGCCAATGCCTGTTCTCTTAATTGAATAAAAAAGAAATCGATTTATTACAAGAAAATCAAAATAGTTGCAACAGCGTCGTCACGATATTATCGTGTAATAAAATTGATAATTTTCTTAATGAGTGGCATATATTTACATGTCTGTTGATGACATGGCCAGTGACATGTCGCAGGGTTCTCAGTTGTCGTACTTAATGGTGTAAAAGATGAATTAGCCACTCATTTGTAAAAATATAATAATTGGGAATAGGTCCAGTGTTTATTGATAGAAAATATGTAACGATTTTATATTATGATGAAATTTTCTTCAGTTGGCAAGTCTTTATAGTCTTCCATTTCAACTCGGCTAATCCGCTTTTGGGTTATGCTTATTTAAGAATAGTTTGAGATTTGCGCTTTCAATGTCTCCGTGGCACAGTGCTTAAGTGTGCCTTGCGATCCTTTGGTTCAAAGGTCGAGTCCGAAAGTGTCATAGGAAGTCGGAAGGAAAGACATCAGGGCTAAAAGATCACAGCGCTCCAGAATGTCTAACTATGTCAGCACCTTCCAGTCTCCAGTATGGGGTTAGTGACGTTAAAACTTCAAAAAAATGTCTCTGAAAATGGTGTCTACTTCAATGTTGCATGAATCAATGTTGTACTGTTTGAGATGTCGGTAAACAGATGAGCGATTGATAGCAAGGTGCTCTTTGATTTATCCATGCAGCTTTCGTATTTAGCTTCCAATATAAATATCAAGTTTCTTTATACATGACACTTTATATGCACGTAACATCGTTTCGGAGGCATATTTCATTGTCTTGTATGGATCATCGGGACATGGTGCAATTTTTGTATTACACTTTTTCTAAGTTTTTTCTGAAGCTTTTTCTGTCATTAAATAGCACTTGATCTACTCGCAATTATTTTTGTAATTTAATGCTTAAATCAATGTCTACTCTCTGTATAAGTGAGCTTCATTGATACACGATGTAGTAAATCACTTGACCCTGAACTTTTCAACATGTAAAAGGACTAAATTTATGCTATCTGCGAATAATCTTTCAATTATAGCATCTAGATTCTATCGAATTAAATGTAAAATTTATTCTGATATGAACGTCATCACGAGGAGTCAACCACATGATAGTCCAGTTAGCGCAGCGCAGCGTAGTCCAGTTATGACTCGGGCTCAAAATCATATTTTTTGGAAATTTTTTAAGCAAAAAAAAACATCCAGATGTTTGTTTTTTAGATGTTACGTTTTTAAAAAAGTTCAACCTTCTGAATGATTTGTCAACGTCATGGACAGTTTTAATAAACATAGCAAAATAACCCTGAGCTGCAATTTTTTGATACACAGAAACAAAAGATGCCACATCAACGAGCTACATATGTTTTCATTAGCATCTCTTCGGTCGGTCCACACATACGAATGCTTCCATTTTGTTGTCACAATGATACTTCTTTCAGAAAGTTTTCTAAAAGTTTCAGGAATGCTAGCTTGCTATCCGCGTCACATCTGTCCCTAAACAAACAAAAAACCATAGTAATCTTGCTTCCATTATATTGCCTAACACTTCTGCCAGAGTTGTATCCGATGCTATTAGCTTTCGCTGACGTAAGATGTTCGTCTCGATTTCTAGATGTCAGCTGTCCTTGCCACCAAATAATTGGCAAACTGGGTCGTCATGCTTGGACTATTCGACTAGATGATTTCAACAATAGGACCGTTTTATTGCAGATTAAAGCACGTCTGCATCTCAACGATCGATAATTCATTGACAGGGAATAATGAGAGACCTGTTTCTACCTACTGGAATCTGACCAGGGGTCTATTGCATAAAAGTTCAGCAGCTAATAATAATAGCTACTAAGAGATTGTTGCATAAAGGATTTTATCAGCTGCTAAATTAAGCAGCTACTACGGATTCACTGATAAAATCTTAGGTGCTACTAAATTATCAGTTGCATAAAACTGTTCATTCAGTTTAGCATCTACTAAGATATCGAATTTCACTGATAAATTCTATAAGTCAAGACACACTCTTATTTTTGCATTGCACGGTGATTCTCGTGACAGCTACTACGAAATGAACATCGACAGGAAAGAACGATTTTTCAAAAGTCGAAAGCATTTTGATTGCAATGAGGGTGATCACAAGGAAAGGTTTAGACTGAGGAGTGTGATGATGGACTTAATTCTAGATAGAATTGGTCACAAACTGGCGCATAGAGCGCATCGAAATCACACCCTTTCCCCCACAGAACAAATTCTTATCTGTCTTCGATTCCTACCACTTAACGGATTCTACCACTCAACGGGTGACGCGCATGGAGTCCAAATGACCTCGATCTGTCGATGTATATCCTCCCATGCAATCATCCTCTTTGTTCTTCCTTCTTTAAAATCATTGAATTTACCGAAAATCATGTCCCTTCTCTCTTTTAATTCTTTCAAGAATATCAGCTTCTGTGCCTGAGTTAACATGTTGTCAAATGGCTAATCAGTTGATCACAATAATCAAGGTATCGGTTTGCAATAGCAGCGTGAAATTTTATGGTCAATAGGTGTGTGACGACAGTGTTAGTAAGCCAATCGACTGCAGTCTAAGTAGGTCAACCTAATTAAAGCACCTCATCAGACAGAGATTCCGCTTATCCGCTGATAAAAGTTTAGCAGCGGATGAACTAATAAATCATAGTCGTTTATGCAACCGAATTTTAGTAGACTATTATTTATCAGTTCACAACTCCTAAATATCAGCTACTAACTTCTGAACTTTTATGCAATAGACCCCAGGTTCGTTCTTCTACTAACACGGCAAGTGGTTTTAATTGTGATGCTCGCACGAATGAATTGCGCTCGCACGATGATGTTGATCACGAATTTTATTAGATAAAGACATTCCTTCACAAGGCTTCAAGGTCTTTTCAACAATAACAAAACATGCGAAGTTAAAAAGTATATACAAACATAAATCATTCATGCATAAAAAGTCTCCGAGTGCTATCTTGAAAGAGTGCAGAGAAAGATTAGCATACGAAGTTGGCAACCGGTTCCAGACGTGAGCTGCTGTTGATGAAAAGTGCTTCTTCTTAACACTGGAAAGGCGGAGTCTGGGAATCAGTAGGTTATTCGATGAGTCCGAGAGAAGATGGGAGCGATTCGGTAATTCACTAACGAGTTAGGAGCGCACAAAGATAGTCTGGCGCGAGATCGTGCAGGCATTTGCATACTAAAATTGCCAGTCGTTGGTCAATTCTGTCCTGTGCTGATGGCCATTTGAGTTGACGAATGAAGTCAGAGACATGGGAGAAGCGGGGAAGATTGCTGACTAATCTTGCCGATGCATTTACCACAGATTGAAGACGCTGAACTTGGGTTTTCGGAAGTCCCGCAAGGGCAGCAGCGCAGAAGTCAATAAGTGGGAACACCAGCGATGAAACGAAGAATTTTGCATGAGTTTAGGAGTTTGGACTAGGGCTTTATGTTTAAACGCAGAAAACAGTTTTTTTCGTTTGAGTTTAGTTCATTTGTTTTTATTGTTAATTTGTCTCTCGTATTTTCCATCGTTTCCTTGTAATTGAGCCACCTACTGGACTGGATGCGTATGCAGCTTCAAAACTACTTTGATGTGTGTGAAATAAGGCCCTTGTAATGTTGATAACATTTTGTTCATAAGTTGACTAAGTTTAAAGTTTATATCATTTACATTTTGCTGACAGTTACTCAACTTCCTGAAAGTAAGCTTTCGCATTCACCTACATGTATCTATCAAGCTATGAATAGACAGTAGGTTTACTGATTCATTGCTCTCGCTTTGAGCAAAACATCAGGTGCCTATTAACATGTTTATATCATACTCATCAATGAGGTTTCTGGGATCTCAATTACTTAAATGCTCAACACAATTGCTTAAAACACCGTTATAAAAAGCAAAGATTGCCAATGATAAAGTGATGTCATTTTGTTTTTGAAAAATGATATCAAAAATTTTTGTTCAGTTGTATTTTCTAATCATAGATTCTTCGCATTTTGTATTGAAATAAATTTAGTCTCTTTCGTTTGTTACACCCATGTCCTTCCCCACTGGTTGATTCATGTAGCGAAAGGCAACAGGTTATTGTCTGTCAGTCTGTCTATCACACAGATTGTCAATCAATGCTAGTTTAAAAACACTAGTTTGAATTTGTTTTTTCTCACTTGTCTTGGTTTCTATAATACCAGTGTAATATAAGCCTATGAATAAATTATTAGTAATATGTAAACGAGGCTTTGAAATTTGGAAATACGGGTGCGATCAAGGCTCGACATTTCGGATTGGATAATTAAGATTCTGGTCAATAAAGACCGCCGTATTCTGGGATTAGCTCTACATGTACCTGGTTACTTCAGACTTCCAGTAGGCCTATGATTGAACATTAAACTCATTAATAACTGTCTTGAAGTCTTGACTGTAATCTAAATATTTTTAGTATTTTTCGAACTTTAGATACTGTTGGCCTAACCAACTGAATATTGTAGGCATATTTGTAATTCGAGTGTATAAAGCTTAAATCAAAACTTATCGATGTCTAATGTATAGGCCATAGGCCCTACCTAAGTTTTGATATACAAGAAGCTTTGTATGACTAGACTGCTTTCTTCGGCCTTCCATTATTTGGAATATACCGACGCCGCATGCAATCCAATTTTAACTTCATTACTATGAGCAGTAAAAGTAGCATGGCAGCAGTGCAAATCGAAAAATTCGTATGACTAGATTATTTACGGTGTAGGCCTACGTATATTTCACTAAAAATGGTATATTTTCATTATAAAAAGATAAAATGATACAAATCAAATTAGCAAGGGCTAACCTTGGGCGAAACACAATTAGTAATGAATTTGATCACAAATCGCACTATTCAGTAAGTAAAACCAATGTGAAAAATAAGAATAAAATACAAATGTAAATGTTGATAATATTCAAATGGTAGGTAATGAAAAAAAGGCATGTGTAGATATAAGTAGAGTAAGAAAAAAATTGATGACTTACACGAGAAATCCTGCCAGTCTGCCACACTGTGTGTTGGGCAGTGCAGTAATATCATTTTATAAAATTCGTAAAATGACATCATTTTAAAAGTAAAATGATATCATTGCCGATCATGGATAAAAAGCATGCTTGAAAGAACGGTCTAAGAAACACGTGTGTGAAATTAGCACCGCCGTCTTGAAAGTGGAATGTGCCACTCAAATAAACGTAACAGATCGATGCATTTTGGTGTGTGCCAGCATGTGCCACCCATTATTTTGAAAGAATTCCGCCTAGTTTAGGAGAAATCCCTACTCGAAAGTTCGACATGGCGGTGATGTGAAGTTATCACCGCCACAAATATTTTTCCAAAATCCACTATCAAAACATGCGAAACACGCACAACAGAGAGATGACCATCAAGAACATTGTGCCAGCAAGTTTCTACTCCTAAGACGCGTGTGCTTGCGGAGAAATTAGCCCCCGAAAGCTCAATGCGGTGATGTGAAATTAGCACCGCCATCTTGAAAAATGCATGTGCCTGTCAAACCAACGTTCAGAATCGATCTAGATAGAGTGTGCCAGCATGTGCCACTCGTTTATTTCACGAAAATCCCATCAGATCCGGTGGAAAGCCAACCCGAAAGCTTAATGGCGGTGATGGGAACAGTGGGTGACACAATGTCCTTGATGTATTTTGATCTTGATCTCGGTTGTACTTGCTTCGCGTGTTTTATTTGCGTATTTTGAAGAAAATCAGTGGCGGTGCTAACTTCACATCACCGCCATTTTGTGGTTTCGGGGACTAATTTCTTCAGAAGACATCTTCAGGTGTCTGATTGATCAGACGAAATATGCCTTTCAAAAATTGCAGTTTTCAAATTTTTTGGGTGGTGCTGTCTGAAACTAACAATAAAGATCTACAATGTCCACCTTGAACGAATGTTTGTTAAACTTATTTAAAATGTCCCCGATAGATTATCCGTGGCATATTTTTTGGTTCGACACTGAAATTGTTTGCATACGAGTATACAGGTGAAGTCGCACGCAAGCCTTAGTCACATCCGTTTGAATGACAAAGTGTAAATTAATAAAAGACGATAATAACCATCCGGTTGGGCTTGGTCAGAAAAATCCTGACCGGTTCCAACCCTGACATGCAGATACTTGGGAGCAGCAGTGCTTGACACATCGGTGTACTGTTCTGATACATGGGCGGATAATTTGAATAACAGACAGTCCTATTGTGATAGCTAATTGATTCAAATAGATACAGTGGTGTCAAAGCAGCATTGCACATACTTCCACTGGGCCTGCGATCATTATTTGCCATTATTGTCTATCGTTTCCTTCTTTTGCTTCATGAACACATCGACGTTAATCATGAAATATCATATTTCTAGCTCATGATATCATTTTCGGTGACCATGAAGTGCACACATTTCTATTATTAGATTTTTCAGTATATGGTACCATTTATCAATCTCATGACATCGAATTGAATGATGATATGATTGAGATGTTTTACATTCAGTAGAGACAGTAATTTAGACGCTCAAAGTGGGTGGAAACAGTACGATGCAATAAATACCTACCGCATCTTGACGAGTAGAATCCACGGGTTGCACATGTATAATACTTGACAAGTTAAGTGTGTTTTCTGTTTGAGAAAACACATTTTTGTGTTAATGAATTTGTTACTAAGTGAATTATATGATAATGGATGAATTTATCAAAAGCGATTCTGTGAAGTAGATGACAGATTCGATGTTGCTTTATCTAATCGGAGTATTGCTATCAAAGGAAGCCTTGTCAACGTCGTTCTGTAGACAAATTCTACATTCCAAAGCCAGTTTGTGAATCGTTTGTTTGTCTTCATTGTGGGACTTGAGGAAATGGTAATGAGGCTATTTTGTACCTTGGGTGAGCCTATACAAAATGTGTTCTCATCGTCACAAACTTCATGTTAAACGTTGTTTTATAAAACATACTAGTCAATGAGTGAAAGAAGTGCGTTAATTGATTCCATCCCTGTTGGTTCGTGGGACACTTCTGTCTCATCAACGTCATTACAAAAATTCCGAGGCATTCATTTCCCTTAAAATTCCACTTTCTTGCCGAACTTATGTTTAACACTAGATTTTGCAGACTTTTGTAAAGAAATACTTTAGTATATTCATTTCATCTGATTATTTGCAATACAATACTGGAAATTAGAATTTTAACACGTGAAATATTTTGTTCTCAACTATGTGTTGAGCACTACTTCAAACTACAGTTTCTGTATGTAGTTTAAAGAAGAAATTTAACCTCTCATTTACATGTACGAGTTCCATTCATCGTTCTTACATGGTGAAAATCCTTATCTAAAACGCTGAATTTCATGTTTTTGTATGTTCCCTTTGTCGATGTAGATCATTAAAGTCATCGTCTGAGGTGGAAATTTTTGCGATTGTTTGTCATGACAACCAGTAAACCATTTCAAAAGTTCAGAATGAATAATGCACAAAACTCAAAAAAGTGCACGGACATCTACTCAAAAAGGTTTACTAAAATCAAGGAATCTGCGATGCAACGTCAAATTCCGAGAACCACGCAAATGTGTGGGCTCTGCTTATGATTGCAGGATTATATTTTCGACTTTATTGGTTACTTCCCTCACGAAAATTTTTCATGAGAACTCATGAAATTTAATGCGGATTCATGAGATTTTTATGAGAGCTCATGAGATTATTATGAGTCTCATGATATTCTCACAAGAAAATATTTAACTCATGATGTTCGCATAATGCTTTCATCGCGTTCATGAGAAAATCATGAGCATTTATGAGGTCTTCGTGAAAATTAGCTTATAAGTAGTAAGTTATGCATGCTAGCCGCGAAAGGAAATAACAATGAGAAAGCTTATTCAATCGATCAAGATCTTCAAGGCTAGTCTATAAAAGATAAAAATAAAATATATAGGATGTATCATGGCGATGTGCAACAGCATTTTCGAAATTTTGAAAAATTTTGACTTAACAATTACCATTACTATGCAAGATGTTGAAAATAGACATATATACAATCACAGTTAAACAAATGATCATGATAAACAGTGGCCTATTTTTGCGAATACTGAAATGGCATTGTGGACATGGCGTGGCAATGCTTTGAGGCAATGTGGCTAGGCCAAGAAAGCTTCAATAACTATATGCGAGAAAAATAAATTCAGAAGTATGAAAAAGCAACTGTTAATTAATTAATGAGAAGGCTCATGAAATTTGATGAGATATTTCATGCGAAAACGTTCCAAATCCGCATTAAATTTCATAAGATATATATGAGTAAAAATCTCAAAAAAATCATGAGGTTTTTTCGTGAGGGTACTACCAAAGTACATGTGTATGGAAATTATCACGGCCATAGCTCATACATTGAAAATCATCTGTAATCTATTTTGCATGAAAATGATTACGACTGACAAAGAAAATGATAAAGAATCCTTATCTTGTAAGAATTTTCTCTAATCTCTCAAACAGTCCGCTTGTCTTAAACAGGGACTACGATTTTCTGTAAATTCCGCTTATTCCGCAAATCAGTGAAAAACTTTGTTGGGTCTGGTAATTCGTCCAAAAATTCAATTAACGGGTTGAGGTAGGGACATCAAGATTTTCTAAAATTCTGAATGTTATAGAGATTTGTCGATATCTCGCAAGTTATTCCTTGCTACTTGCAGCTTATCAAACCTTTTAAGAGCTTTTGGCCGAATCAAAATTCCATTTTCTAACATGTGAAGTACAATTGGACCAGTCAGACATGCGCCCTTGTGGGAAATTTTTGAAAAAATGCGTTTAGATAAATAAAGATGGACTTCGAGTTGACTTGCTGATGGCAGCAATACTCGGGGTTGTCGGATAAACACACGTACGACGGTATGCGGGGGATTTTCAGCCACGAACATTTTATGAAGGAAAAAGAATTACGAGCGGTTACAATCAACATCAACAAAGAAAAAAACAAAAGAATGACAAACTCTCTTGAATGAAAGTCGCATCCTCTTTATCTGTAAAAACAACGTGGGAGGCGACTGAACAACGAGCATAATTTAATTTAGGATTGTAGAGCAGTAAATGTTTTTCTATTATTTCGGGTGAGTTGTTTTGCAGCGCCATATTTCTTAGATGCGAAAGCGGACTTTGAATAGGAAATTTTGCGAATTCAGAATTATCAGATCTTGATGATACAGTAAATGCAATAGATGTCCTTTACTGTGTGACCTTTTTTATTTTGCAGATAACGCTGATTATATCCATTGTTCGCGGTATACAGACCCCATCCAACTCTGCGTTGTATTTCATGATGGGCCTTAGCCTTTTGGGTTTTGTGGCACTAGAAATCTTTTTGGTAAGTTTGATGTGTCTTGTTTATCAGAATGTTGTTAGCATGTCGTCTTTTTAAAGAATTTGCCTTCCCTTACAAAATTTCATTTTTATGAAAATGTTTTTTCAAGCGATAATTCATGAGTTTGTTTTAGCCAACTTTTTGTTGTGCCATTATTTAATGTATGCCACTCAAAAATGATGAAAGTCACTGATGCAGGAACATCTGAACGTGGAGTTTTCGTGTATCTTCATATCGATCGGACAGACAGACTCTCTTTTATATATTTCATGAACAGCTTCTCACAGAATATTTGTGAAGATCTACGATCAAGCATGTCCCACGGTAGATATATTCAGTAAAAGTTAGGCCCTCTTTTGATGGCCCGAAAAGAGATCATTTATGAGGTTCACCGCAGATTTCAAATCGATGCATTTCTGATGCTAACCTGAACGATCAAATACTTGCCCTGTCATATTCTGTGCGTATTGAGATTACTATAGTCATTGTGTTTTCAGAGAAGCAAATGCAATTATGACATGATTCACCATCGTCTGTAGAAGCCAGATTTGATACTGAGATGATATAACAAGAATTGTTAGATGTGAATGACATTGTATGTTATGATTATGAGCATTGACGGAGAGCTAATGTCACTAAAAGCCATGTGAATGTAAATGTTACCTCAAACGTGCCTTGCTTTTATGATAATAGTCGTTGACGAAATTTGTGATTGTATCTCTGACTTCGTCACGCAATTTTTGTCAATACACTAACATCAAAATAACCTTCATTCAATATTTTCAATTTGTCTGCCACCATATATCACTGTTAACACAATTTTTTAAGTGTATGACAACATAGTCAACAAACGCAGCAGTGCCAACTACAAATTATATGGCATGACTGATATCTTGCGCTACAGTGAACACTCTTTGGCTGCGCCGAACAAACTGCATAAATTTGAATTTTTGATGTAAAAGATCATTCAGCAAAGTTATTCATCTCATTTGTACTCAAAACAGATTAAGCTACAGAGCAGAGATAGCTATGATGCTCAGTTGTTGGAATGATTCGCCGTTCAGGTGGTTCATGAGTCACCAAATGTGAGTTGGGAAGATGACACTCATCGTTCAATGACGTGATGACCAAGGTGACATTTTATCCCACCATTTGTCAATGTATATCGGTTAAGCGCAGGAAGTCGTTTCTTGCATTTCACTTCGGAGCCAGCGAAGTACACGAGCGGCACGATCAATGCTGCTTGGAGTAAATTGCGACATTTTTCACCACTTCTCAAAGTTGCTCAAGAATGCATTTTCAATGCATACTTCAAATGTCGTAAAATGCAACAACTCTGTTTCAGAAATGGTTCATTGCATCTTGATTGACGTATAGAAGTTAGACACGTTCATACGATCATTTACTCAATAGTGACCGAATTATTTTTTTAAGTTGATTTTTTATCGAACGCAATTGCGGGTGTTCTAGGCATGGTACGAGGTTGTGAGTGGTACAATTAGAACCGCTTTGATCTCTTCTTCCGCTTGGTCATCTTTTTGGCGGCACTGGGGATAACGTTGTTTCGCAGAGAAATTCGGGTCGAAATGTTTTTAGCAGGGAGCATGCTAAAAGGGTTGATGAATCATGGTCTAGAATTTTTTGCTCGTCTAGCGCCTACAAATTGTCGCAAGTCTCCGTGGAAGTAGTTTTGGATGGCAATGGATATTTTGATTGATGAAGGTCTTTAAGAATACCTTTCATCTTCCTGAATGATCTGCCAGCGTAAGCGGATGTATTTGGTACGACTAAGAAAGCATCATTCAAAGAGTATAAATGCGGCTCTTTGCAATTAACCAGAGCTGGAACCGGGCCGCTTTTTTCGGCCGGGGTTTTTTTAGGCCCGCATTGACTCCAAAAAGTCAGGTCCGGGCCGTGCCCGGGTAAATTTTTAATCTGGGCGCGGAAGACAAACGTTTATCGTTTTACGCACTTTATCATCCTTAATGAAAATATCGGTTTCATTAGTCAAGTTTAATCGCCCTAAGAATCAATCTATGAAGCTGATTTTTAATGCATAATTGCGTATTGTAAGGCCTATGCACAATTTGTAAGTGAATTGATTGCTGTTGAGCAGTAAGGTGAATTCAATACACACAATGCATGTTCAATTTTTACTTGATTCAAATATTGCGGATCCCATGTCCATCATATGTAATTTGGAACTCATTTAATGCACCGATAGCTACCTATTCTTGCAAGATATTTTTGAGTTTATTAAAGCAGGGAAAGCGAAAACACTGATGGCATGTTTTTGAAAAAATGAAATCAAAAGTTAAAATAAATATTCAGTCGGCTCTTTTGATCAAAATTCCAGAGAAATGTATTTTGCTAACCGTCTATCGATTGTTGTTTGACATCATCTCCGCATGACGTTTGAGCGACATCTTTCTATTATGAAAGCATATTTACAGCGTATGCGAAAAGCAACAGTGTGGCGCTTGACCAGATTTAATCCTTGATTTCCTTATTTGTTCAAGATATGCCTTGACTCAAATAAGGGCATGAAACTACTTACATCAGATTCGCCCGCCTTAATTATCTGTCAATGGAAGAGGATTATTCTCTCATGCAAACAAACTGGTCGAGAAAGCATGTTATCTGTCCAATAATGTTCTTTTAGATGTCCGCTTACGATCCCTGATGCTGTGCTGGCTTATGCCGCCGCATCGTACATGATTTCCTTAGATGAATAAATGACAAAGGATTCACTTCATTTGACGGCCGCTGGCTCAATTATTTATGACTTATTTTGTCTCATGCTGGAATTTATTCCATCTCATTGCTTGAGAATTGTGTTGATAAGCCATCACATAAATTGATTCAGAAAACTTAAATGATCAAACAAGGAAAATAAAGACATAATAAATATTTGCCTGGGTGCTAGATATTTTAGACCCGGCCCGCTTCCAGTTCTGCAATTGACAGAGAGGCAAAACTCAAAAATTAGGTTTAAAACATGACTACTTGCCTCAGTGGAAACCGTGGCAATGTTTAGCTTTATTGCCTACTTACACATTTCGTAGCCTCTAATTGCTAAGCAATTGAACCTTCGCAGACTGTTTTTCGATCATTAAGTAATTTAGTTATTAGATACCTGAAATATTATGCATTCTGACAATGAAGGAACATTATTATTTAGTTGAAAACGAGTGTTATTAGTTTCAAACGGCTATTCTAATAATTTATCAATATCTGAATCTACTGACAAACCTACAATTTGTGTTTGAAAACCATGAAATTTCGCTTATTTTCGCAGTACAACGTGAACTCTGCGATTTATAATAAGAGTTTTTTACAATTGATTTCAACGAGTGTAGAATTCTCACTATGCCATGATTTTTTATTAATGATGTATATTTCTATTTTTAGATTGTTTTCATTCGGCAAGAGGTACTACGAGTGGACAAAATTTGGTTTCTCTATGTTGTCGGTGCTTGTGTTGTTATTGAAGCACTTTTCATTGACATTCTCTTGTTCAAATAGTTGAGTCTCTTGGTTCTTTCGTCCATGAGATTTGAGCATTTCTTGGAACTTGAATAATGTGATGAAAGGATAATTGGCCGATCTTTATGTTTAGATCGCAAATCATTCCAAGAATCGACAAATGGTGCCAATGCCAGTCTTCCTTGAACATTTCATTTCTAATTTTTCTTTGTATATTACAGTTTATTATAATTTGTCACAAACGATTAACTTTCTGTTGATTGAATACTTGTCAAGCGTATTGTCGGTTGTTAAGACTTTTATACAGCATATTCAAAGCGATATTCGACCACTTTTTCATATCACTTGTTCATCTTCGATTTTTGTGACGAAGAAATGATGAAATATATTGATGATTGATTAATTCAAGCAATTGTCGCTTTAATTTTCTGGATGTCCTATCTAAATTTGCCTATAGCATTTAATAAGGAAGTTCAAGAAATACTGCATTTGATAAATTCGGAACGTCTTCATTAAACGAGAACTTCATTGATAAATGTGGCATAGCCTACTGCCACCATATAAGCCATCTTTGAAGGTCACTTTAAAAGCGATGCGAAGGCAATCTATGTGTAGGTTTCACGATTTCTGACACTAGCTAAGATCAGATGTGATGCATTCAGACCACAAAATGTTCGATTCGAACATTCGGAATCTCATTTCCGAATCGAACTGTCGAAAACAAAGATATTGAATAGACCTAGATAAAATTGACGTTATGTTTTACTTTATGCTAGACGGCATAGAGGAGTTAGCTGACATTGCTTTACAAGGCTTTTGATAATATTCGTAAGCGTGCGATGCAAAAATTATTTGTTCCATTTTCTAATGCATGGTTTCCATGACCCCTTGTCACACATCTGCTCATATAGGTTACATGAGCTGCATTTCATCTAATTGTTTCATCTGGTTGCTGCTGCTCACATTGATTTTGGCATTATAATAGATTTGAGATACACAAGTGTGATATGCGAAATTTTAAAATAGGGGTCATGGGAACCGTGTTTCCCCTAAAATTTTCCAGGTAGGCCTACGTCAAACCAGGCATTGATCAAGATTCAAACTCATCATTGCAAAATGATGAAAAGTAGATTTATGGAACATGCGTACATCAATAATTTTAACATCTCTCCAAGTGTCCACGTTGACTCGGACAATTGCCCCACCCCCCTCCTTCACCTGGACGGACAGTGGATAGCACTTTAGACTCAACTCACCCCCTCCTCCCTCTGCTATCCACGTGGAATATGGAAGATCCCTGAGGTAATTTCATTGAAAAGGCAAAATAAAAGTTTTAGGTTATTTATGAAAATTTGTCTACGATAGATATCTAAATTCGCATTCTTTCCTGACTTTACTGAACAATATTATGTGGTTTTTATGACAAAACGCGTAAAAGTAAGGTAAATCACACTTTGGTGTGACGAAGGTGGTTCGGGACCTTAATTCGCCTAGAGATATGAAAAATATGACATTTTCACGGAATTTGTTTTTCATTTATACAGCCTAGATGACCCATCAAGTGTTTAACAACTCTGCATGAAGAGGTCAGGTATGAACTAATAATACACTGAGGAATCATGTTAATTTTTTGGCAGAATTTCTAACTAACAATACCCAGACGTCGAGTGGTACGCGTGTATTCCGAAAAATTATCAGGTTTTGCTGTAGAAATTAGTTTACTTCACAATGACTTCATACATGTAATTTAGCGCACACTTTGGGTTACTGATGTCTTTCAAATAAGTAGGGTGATGAAATTGCTCAAAATTCTATTTACAGATGAAATCACTTTCTCAATATTGACTTCTTTAGTGATGCACTATGTCAATTATGAATATGCGTGTTCAGATCTGTCATTACGATAGTTTTGTCCATGAAATTTATCATCAGAAGTCAATCGCAGTTCATTTGTTAACAGAAACTTCAATTCAATTCTAAAATTTTCAATCAATTGTCAGAAAATAGAAAAAGTTTTGATTTGCGAAGAAATAGAAACGAAGTTCTTGGAATTATCGCCTTCTTCGGATGTGGAGGACCAGGCACCGCTGATCAGGAAGCTCTCCATATCCTCTTCTCTCACATTCCTCCATTCCACTTCCTCCCCGGCGGCATTTGTGAAGAAAGGCCTTCCTCCCTCGGCCGCCACTCCGAACACTTTTTCTCCATCTTCGGAGACGGCGGTCCCTTGACTAATCTGCAACACCTCCGGCCGGAGTTTCGTCTCCTCCAACAGAACTGTGCGGAGATCTCCGACCGTCGGCCTCTCCGGCAGTTGAAGGTCATGGAATCCAAATCCCACTGTTCCTGTCTCGTCCCACAGACAGAATCGAACTGCAAAGAAGAGAAAACGAATAAATTTGACACAAAGAAGTTGTTTTGGAAGGATAATCAGTTGAAGGTTCCGTTCTGTTAATCAAATCATTTTCAAAGTTTCGAAAACACTTTATCGGAGAATTGCCGCAACTGCTGATCGTCCTGCAAACGTATTTTCCAATCATTTATTCTCTTATTCATCTTTTCTATCTGCAATTTACTTATTAGAAAACAAATCTTTCAAAAACGGATTCTCCTCATTCAAATGATTGAAATCCAATGAAAATGACAATTAAAAGTCATCGAAACATAAAAAGATTGAATGTCTGTGTTGCTCTTATTAGAATTTGCCTCTTGTAAAATGTCTTTGGGAAGCGCATGGGCTGTAGCTTCCACATTTAAACTCAGCTGTTCCGTCAGGAAGTTGATGATCGAAGCAGCTGAACAAGTTAATTCACTATTCTCATTTACATAACTTTATCCACATGGAAACTACATTCTTTTTAAAAAATGAAGCCTTCAAAAATAGCAGATGAGAGTTAAGACAAAAGTTTTGATATAAAATTGAAGATAAATTTGAACAACTAAATCAAATGCAGGTGTCGGATATTGCAGTACTATTATCAGGCAACTGCAGCATCTAGCGAACGAGTTTTCGGCCGCAAACTTAGAGAATTCACACACACTATTTTTTATCTTATAGTAAAAATAATGTTTTATGCGGAACCAATTTGTTTCTATGCTCGCAGCGTTAGATTTCATTTTCAGCAATGCACTCGAGATTTGAGAGAAAATGATGCGTCTCTGTCGTCCATATCCTCCATAAACATTGAAAACAAAAAGGAGAAAAAGATCCTCTTTCGACTTGAATGAGGCGTTGATTGTAGGATCTTTTCTTTTATTGACTTTTATGCGGTTGGATTATGAATTAGATTTCTTGATGCCAAAAAATGTCTTCACGCAATTAGTCAAGTCGAGCATTGCCTGAAATATTCGCACCATCATCGAATATTTCACCCGACAGATTACCAATTGCGGACACGTCACGACACTTCATTCGAAAGAACTACAATGAAATCTCTCAATCCATTGTGTCTTCGGTGTAGGTAACCATCTTTGATACAAGACATTACGCTGTCAATGGAGAGCCTTTGGCCATATCCACATTCGCTTGGTAGGCGACGCATTTTCCAACGATTTCTAAAGGCCGGAGCATAAAAGATCCTGTTAAAAAGGGGTGCAACTTTCACTTTTCAAAGGCACTTAACACGCCGTTCTTCTGAGCAAGGTCATTCGTTCGTCGCTGATCAGGTGTTATTGATGATCGTACTGACTCCAACAAATCCTTTTGCATTTACGACGATCACTTATACTATCGTTCTACTGTCTCTGTCAGTTCACAAGTCAAACTGTCATCTTGATTGCTAATGCTTGTTGACGGCAAAGTGACATTGAATTTATATGTTCTACTATCGCTTCGTCAGACAAGATCGGGAAACCCAGACTACCAAGTCGTACATGTGGAGACAGAAGTTCTCTCTCACCTTCACATAATATTTGTCCATTTGTGGAAGCCGGAATAAGCTTATTATCAATTACATGATAATAGGTCTTCAAAAAGACTCCATATTTGCATTTGTGCAGATTTGGTAAAGATAGCGATTGCGCAAACATGTAACAGCTGAGCAGTGTATTGTTCAAGTTTGAATCTGAGCAACCCATTTCTTGACTATTGAACAGAACAATTTCCCATGTCACCAACATATCCAAACATATGTCGGGATGCATCCCCCCACCGGATAATTGCAAATAATAATATTTTTCAATTTTGATAGGAACATTATAAAGTTTTAAAATTTTTAAGACTAAATTTTTTTGTGCAAAATTTTTTAATGATCTTGATAAATTTTATAAAGTTTGATGACTTTATCAAGAGCTTTCAAGAGCATGAAAATCTAACCATGTTTTTCCGACCCGGGTTACAAACCAAATGCATGCATTGTCACTATTTCCCCTCAGTGCAGTTGTAATCATTCGCGTTTTATGCTCATGCGATCTATTCTGTGTCATCCAATAGTCAGATAAATCACCGACGCATTTGTTCTCTACTCAGCTGAAGTTTCAAGAAATCTGCGGGAGTTTGTTCATCTTCACATACTGAGCGAATCAGCTGACTTGAGTGTGTCATCCAGCTGTAAAGGTTTCATTTGAATACATCTCGCATGAATAGAGCTGAAGTTTGCTGCTGTAAGAAAGCAATCACCTGAAAAGGGTATTTGTGTTACTTTGCAAGTTGCATGTTGGCATATACAGTGACGTTTTTCTCCATATTTTCCAAGAATCCTCAGTATGCGTTCACAACATTTCCTCTATCCGCAGCAGAATCATCTTGCCAGAATAATCGCTTTCCAATGCAGTGGTATCGTGCACATAGTCGATGAATTTTCTTTCATTGACTTGCTGTTCCCATTTTGTGAATGTTTGATGGAGTGAAAGTAGTTATACTACCAGGTCACTTTTTTAAAATAGATTTTACTAATAGGACGTATTTATTTGGTGTTGGATTCTTCGACGGATATGGACCAATAGATGCACTTGTTCCTTAATTTCAAACTCACGTGATCTACGTCTGACTGCCTGATCAGAAGTTGTTAAACCCAAACTTGATGAGAGGTACGAGTGTGTGAAGGCGCCTTCAACATCTTCAGCTTGCTAATGTAACTTCATGCTTTCGGTGGAACAGGGATAAGCAATGATCTCATTGACGCTAAGTACTTGCATCCACAACATAATCCAAAAGCATTAACATGAGGATTTGCGCTTTTTGCCCTCTCGCAGCAGTTCTCAATTTGCTCAAATGACTGGGAACTTGGAAGTATTTTATGTATTGTAATCATGCATGTGCCATGCACGAAATTCTCTTGACTGACATGTAAAATTAAATCCGAATCATTTGACTGTAGCTTGCTGGCGGCAAGGTTTTATTATGTGTTTACATCGTGTGTTACTTACTCGTGCGTACACGTATACTTTTCAGTTGAATTGTTAACGTCTTATCAACAAATTGTCGGATTATTGTAAATTCAACATGAGCACGTATTACAAGTAGATAGTGTTGCATAATGCTTACGAATAGTAACAGGTGCGTCTAGTTTCGGTTGTGAATAGCCAATCTTCACTTGCAGGAGAAAAAAAACCTAAATTCCAGGAAATTTTGGGTCTTAAACTGCAGCGATTTTCAAATTTCCTCGGAACAAAATCTTGGGCAAATGGAGATCAGGTAAGTTACAAAAACAATTATCAATTTGATATTCTTAGAAAATTCTCGTCTTACATTAAGTCATTTAAATGGCTGAATGTCTTGATATACAACATGCATGAACTCCTGATATGCACTCCCATTTCTACAATACTTTCTTACGCACTGTAATCGCTGAATAGCTCGATGTCATGTCCGCACTGCCTCCCACAAAACATTTAGGTTGATGAAGTAATGTCACGTCAGCAGAACAATGCAAGGATCATCAGGACCACTCACCTGAGGAGTGATTTCACCGCATATGACATGATAAGGGAAATAAAACCATAATTTCTTAAGGCGCATATACACGGGTTAACTAAGTGAACTTCTACTAAATTTCGAGCTTCTTATTACACTCTCAAGCATTCCAATCTCATGCAACGAATTTGCACTTTTAGATATCTATGATTTTCAGGACTGATATCAGCGGCACTGATATCAGAGATGGCAAGATTTACCAAGAAAAATAAGACTCGTTTAAACAGGCTCATTAAGTGACCAGACCACAGAGATACATGTAAATTGCCTTGTCTGCGTGTTCGGGTCTAGAGATCGGCAAGAAAATCAATATTCCATTTGAAATCAATATTCGAATTTGAACATTGACACCACGTCAAACATATACAGTCAGTAAATTTAGATCGTGAAGAGTCCAGCGATGTGAATAATATTTCCAAGTTGACGAATTTATCACTAGAACTAGCTACTTCTGCAATGCGCGCGCTTGGCCAATCACACGAGACAAATAGAGACGAACATCTATGTCAATATCCATCGCTTGCTATACCATTGCACGCGAATGTACAAGAAAAGGTCTGGTTTGGTTCAGAGATATTATTATTATTATTGTTCTGAAGCACTACATATTGTCAAAAGTAGTAAGTAAAACTCCACTTCTGGATAGCACAAGATGGCCGCCATCGCTGACGTAGTGATGCAAATGGAAAATTTTCCGGAAAATTTTCCAATTTTTTCAAAATTTTCCAGTGGAAAATTTTGAAATTTTTTTTCTGGTGATTGACGTTTTTGCCATTGTTTTGGAGACTTGTTGCAGTCGTTTGAAAAGACTATGTAATATTCAAAGACCGAAAACTTCTCTATCATCCCTGCATGTTAACTTTTGGAACCAACTGCACCCTCTATGTCTATTTCAGATCTTTCCAGCTGAATATCAGACATTAAATGGATTTCAGATTTCTCTAGTTGAATTTCAGATATCTATCAGAAACCCAACTTTGAAAGGATCTTAAATTCAACTGGAGAATCTCCAATTCATCTTGAAATGTCTGAAATTCATTTGGGTAGATCTGAAATCGATTTGGAACTAGATCTGAACCATGAGGTGGAAATGGAAGATGTGCATGCAGTTTGTCCTCAACGAAGATCGGACAATATGTCAGAACTTAGAAACTGTCATAGTTATTCTTCTACTCATCACAGATATCTTTAGTTTCCAAATATCTCACGAGTTTACAGTCTTCCAATATGGTCGCTCATGTATAATGCTGCGTGGACTGTGTGCTTATTCTTCACATATTCATCAACATATGGAGAATTTGTATCACTATGATCAAGGCTGCACAATAAAGCTTGACTTTCAAGCTAACAAGCAAACTCCAAAATTATTTTTGCTCCAGATCTTTCACATTGCATGAAATTATACCTCTATTCTAAAGCAAGATTCACGTTATAACAAACGGTGTCAGTGTGATATCAAAAATGATAACAAATTAGCACAAGCCACTGGTGGCAAAGGAATGTTCAAAAATCCGCGGACGGAACTCGCAGTGCTGCGATCGCTTTAATCGAAATAATGATGAAATCAAGAGTTTTAGACCCATTCTATTGGTATGTATACCTGCGTCGGCTGCGGAAGCGTCCCAATTATAGGGCGTATCACAAAAATCAAAATTTTCCAAAATTTTCCAATTTTTTCCATAATTTTCCATGAAAAATTTTGATTCAAAATTTTCCGGAAAATTTTCATCACTACGCTGACGTCCCCCCCCCTGGAACGGCAGAGTGTCGTGGTCGGCCGCCGTGGTGCTTTGAGTCTGACGTCCTCCCCCCCCCCTCTGGAACGGCAGAGTGTCGTGGTGTGCCGGCCACGTGCGTCCGTCAGGTTCGCTGACGTCCCCCCCCCTCTGGCCGACCGTCGTATAGCGCGCGGTGATGTGGTGTCTAGGTTGGCGTGGTGTGCCGGCCAGGTTGGCGTGGTGTGCCGGCCAGGTTGGGAGGGTGGTCTGTCGTAGCTCACCTGAAAAAATCCTAAGTGTCAGAGTGGCTTTGTATGGGTAAAATTTTGAAAATTTTCCAAAGTGTGGAATTTTGACCTGGGACCTTCACCAAAACATTTTTCATCAAATTTCACTGACCCCTCCCCCCCCCCCCCGACAGCAATCTTCTAACTTTGGTTCTAGTGAACGGATTTTGTCTTACAGCTACTCGTTTGAAAGAGGAGAAAAACTGCTCGACGACATTTTTTGTTGCGAGTCAATCGGACCAGCCGTTCAAAAGTTAGAGCTGTTACAAGATTTTAGGTCGGAGCTCACCTGAAAAAATCCTAAGTGTCAGAGTGGCTTTGTATGGGTAAAATTTTGAAAATTTTCCAAAGTGTGGAATTTCGACCTGGGACCTTCACCAAAACATTTTTCATCAAATTTCACTGACCCCTCCCCCCCGACAGCAATCTTCTAACTTTGGTTCTAGTGAACGGATTTTGTCTTAAGGCTACTCGTTTGAAAGAGGAGAAAAAACTGCTCGACGACATTTTTTGTTGCGAGTCAATCGGACCAGCCGTTCAAAAGTTAGAGCTGTTACAAGATTTTAGGTCGAAGCTCACCTGAAAAAATCCTAAGTGTCAGAGTGGCTTTGTATGGGTAAAATTTTGAAAATTTTCCAAAGTGTGGAATTTCGACCTGGGACCTTCACCAAAACATTTTTCATCAAATTTCACTGACCTCCCCCCCTCTGGACAGCTAGCTTCGATCTTGGCTTCTAGTGGACGGATTTTGTCGTGCAATAGCTCGTTTGAAAGCTAAGAGTGAGACAAATTCACTGAAAGAAACGGCTTGTTCATATCTGTCTTCGTTCAAAAGTTAGAGCTGTTGCAAGATTTTAGGTCGGAGCTCACCTGAAAAAATCCTAAGTGTCAGAGTGGCTTTGTATGGGTAAAATTTTGAAAATTTTCCAAAGTGTGGAATTTCGACCTGGGACCGTCACCAAAACATTTTTCATCAAATTTCTCTGAACGAGGGGGGGAGGGGGGTCCGTGAAATTTGATGAAAAATGTTTTGGTAAAGGTCCCAGGTCGAAATTCGGAAGTTTTAAATTTTTCAAAATTTTCACCACACTGGAGCTCTCACACTTAGGAATTTTTTCACTTGTGGCATGTTACATGGACATGTGCTGACGGAATGGTTCAGGTGTCATATGATAGAGAATGATGAGACAAATCGTTTGCAACAAACCGCATGTCACTACGATGAATACTTTCGGAGATAGAGCCATTTTAAGTTTTCTTCCGAGCATATATAAACCCCCGACAACGTAAGTCTGATCACTTCATCGAAAGACGAGGTAAGCGACGGTCGTCGCTCTGAGCTCCCGATATCGGGTGTTTCAAAGGACTCTATCTTTTGAAGTAGGCAAGCTATCTTCTTACTTCAAAGTTTGTATGATAGAGTTTGATAGTGTCTTTACTACTGATAAAATTTTTTAAAAGTAGTATGAGTAGTAAAATGCGGAATTTCTAAAAAAAATTCTTAATTTTCAGTTTTTTCAAAGTTTTAACATGTAGACTAAGGTTTTCAAGTATGCTGAGTTCAAATCTGCTATCAGATTTGAAATTTGACTAAGTCTAAGGCAGCGTTGAGGGGTTAGATCCCAGCTACTGATCACTACCTTTGACTCGGCGTTCCTGTTACCACTTCGGGGCAGTGACAATGATGTCTTCAGCTGTAAAGAGCGGGTACCGGGGAAGATCTCTCACTTCCCTAGTGATCAGTACAAGGCCTTCGGGCTGTCGACGGGATCGAGTGCCACTCACTACACTGAAATCTATCATTCCTGACTAAGTGTAATGCTTTAGGAATATGACTGTACTACATGATTCCAAACTTATACAAATTTCATTATCTTACAGCTAACGATAAAATCAGGCATGGCTAATGATAAGAACAGAAAATATCATATCAAAATGTGTGTGTGCGGTCGAATAAATCGCAGTGCGGACGCCAAGGCGCATGTCAAGAAGGCGGGCACCGGCCACATGATTATCTTGAATAGGGTTGCGCGTGTGAAGTGTAGAGTGCTGAAGGGTGATGAGGATGAGGCGCGTTTCTACAGAGTGCATGCTGACTGTAGTGGTGGTTTAGTGAGTGACTTGAGATTTACGCAGTTGATTGTGGAAGAGAGGGAGCGAATGCTGGCGATCGAGCGAGAGGGTAAGGTTGAGAATGTTGTTGAGAATGATGAGTTGGCGAGAGCGGTTGCGTCGTTGAAGGCTGAGATTGAGCGAAAGAGAGTGCTTGAGAGTGATGATGAGGATGATGTGGATTTAGATAGGGAGCGTGTGAGGAAGCGTGTGAGGAAGTTGAGCTCTTCGTCGTCGGAGGTGTCAAACATTGTCATCACCGACCCCCCGAAGAGCTCATCTTCCCCAAAAGTGAAGAGTGGTGGGATTCGTGTGCAGTCGGCGAGGTGGTTGAAGGATGAAGAGAAGAGGCATGTTTCGCAGCAGATGGCGCATGATTTGTTGGTGAATAAGTATGAGAGTTTGAAGAAAGTGAAGGATGAAGTTGTGAAGGAGTTGGATGAGTTGAAAAAGAAGGAACTGAAGTCGAAGGAGGTAGTGGATGAAAATATTAGAATGAGGCGTAGTGTGACTGATTTGAAGAATAAGACGCGAGAGTTGGAAGAGAAGAATGATGAGTGTGAGAAGAGGGCGAGTGCTGCGGAGAGAAGAATGAGAGATGCAGAAGCGAAGTTTGAGGAGATGATGAAGGAGATGATTGTGTTGAGAGCGAGGAATGTTGAGTTGGAGAGGACTGTGGCTCGGCGGGGTGATGAGAGGCAGGCGTATGAGAAGTTGGAGCGCATGAGGGATGAGTGGGAACGTGTGAATGAGGATAGGTTGTTTGAATTTCACATCCCTATTCGGGATAATCATTTGGCCGGCGAAGTACTCGTCAATCAAAATCTGGACGAGTCCATCATATGTTATAACGGCCATCCGACGAATAAATGTCTCCATGCAAGCCTGAGAATGCGCGGTCACTTACATAAATTCTCGATTCGGAAGCGCGCGAGACTGCCAAAGGATGGCTAACTTGGTAAGTGAAAAGTAAATAAGATAGTATATCCTATTCTAATACATATCATTTTCATTGCAGATCTTTGCCCGCCTTCACCACCCCATCACGACACTCCCGAGAACGAACCATCGGCTCTCTTAAGGGCCACCTAGGGGCAAGACATGATAGAACCTCCACGCGGTTTGCCCTGGGCAGTCTTCGGACTGGCGAATACTATCATTAAGTTGAATCTGCTATCAGTCAACTTGAACGTTGCGTCGCGTTAGAGGGGTATATAAACCACTGCCTCTCATTTCATTTCATTTCAATCATGCAGACGCCGAACAGTCAAGTCAGCTCTCCTCGCGGACTGCAGTTAAGGCCGCGAAATTTATTTGAGGAGTTTGTCAGGCTAGAGGAGCAAGACAGAGTTTATAATAATCTTGCTCGGATTGGCAATCCGATGACAGCAACTGCTGTCAATCCAACGGAATGGCGCTACATTCCACTTTTTAGCCATGTACCAGTTAGTGTGGAAGTCGACAGTGCTACCAAAGAGAGAGTCAAAGACTCTCTCAGCAGAATTGGTAGGGTGTAAGATGACGTTACTCCCGAGAACGAACCATCGGCTCTCTTAAGGGCCACCATGGGGCAAGATTTGATAGAACCTCCTCGCGGTTTGCCCTGGGCAGTCTTCGGACTGGCGAATACTATCATTAAGTTGAATCTGCTATCAGTCAACTTGAACGTTATGCAGTCGATTGCTATCCCTGAAGCATTCTGATTCGCTGTTGAGCAATTCATTGTTGAAAACCCTATATAAGCCAGAAGATTGTAGCGCTTCTCATTCAATTTCAAGTCACGATGGAAGCGACATCTGCCAAAAGCATTCCCGTCTTCATCGATGAAGACAACGCCATTCCCGAGTTCGTCATCCTCGACGAGTGGGATGAAGAGGATGATAAGGGGAAGATCAAG
This sequence comes from Prostheceraeus crozeri, assembly GCA_907163375.1. Lineage (NCBI taxonomy): Eukaryota > Metazoa > Platyhelminthes > Polycladida > Euryleptidae > Prostheceraeus > Prostheceraeus crozeri. The sequence continues at coordinate 9,435 of CAJQUW010008252.1, read as the reverse complement.
AGGATCGTTTGGACGGATGAGGTGTGGACTCCGAATACCACTCGCATCCGAAAGGTGCCAGATGCACCAGCACGACTCGGCGGTATAGGGTCTATGACAACCTAACCGTCATACCCATTGACTATTCCAGCCAATAGTCAACTTAAATTCACACCCCGAGAACGAACCATCGGCTCTCTTAAGGGCCACCATGGGGCAAGACATGATAGAACCTCCACGCGGTTTGCCCTGGGCAGTCTTCGGACTGGCGAATACTATCATTAAGTTGAATCTGCTATCAGTCAACTTGAACGTTGCAAATGAAGTTCGGTGTAATACTTCCTTTCGACGGGCGTTCCTGTAAAGGGCGGCGGTGAAACCCGTAGCTATGTATACCGCAAGGGATATTCGGCAATGGTCAATCTTGTTTAACCTCTCTGCGTCATGTTTGCAAGTGATTGCCTCTGTCTCAACGTAGTATGCATTCGCGCCAGGGCGACATTTAGCCAACTGTCGAAGGTTGCCTAAAACTTTCCATTGCATACGTTATGAGAACCATGAGTTCTACCTGTCTCTATCAATGAGACGAATTGATGAATGGAATGAAATGGGAGGACACTCACGCGCCACACGCAACATAACACACTTCTCTCTTCCGTAGTCTAACAAGCTCTTTACACATGGATCGCAGTCGATTGCTATCCCAGAATCATGTAAGCTATCTTAATTTTATTTGACACTATTTCATCTACCATCATCGTCCATATGAAATGTTTTAAGATTTACAAGTTAGACTAAGCGTGCTATTATTTCCAAATGAAAAAGTATACATGGTTAAATCATCCACTGAAGCCCCATTCAAGTAAGTCAGTATGAAAGCAAAGATAATACGAAATAAAAATTTATTATGGCATGTATTTCAAAAGGTCTTCATCGTCAATATCGTCCCAGAGTCTGGCTTCACATAGATAACAAAAACAGTTCAGTTGCTTTAATCGTTCTTCCACTGCGAGCCTCACTTTGTCAATATACTCCCACTCCTCCATAGTTCGTGGCTGGGAGTTAGGGGTGTACCACTCCCATAATTGGTGGAGGAATTTCGTGCTGGTGATCTCCATCACATCGTCAGTATCGTACTGGAGATACTTCCACCTCACGCCTGTTAAGTCGGGACACTCCTTCTCACATACACTCTCTTCGTTGTCCGCTGGTAATGACAACTTTCTGATATTGTCCAGTCGGTACACCTTCTCTACCTTCCCCTTCGATGGGGCGTTTGGTGCAACGAGCGCCTTTGGTGTTGAGGATGGAGAAGAGAATTTTGTGTTTGGTGTTGTCGGAGGGCTTGTCATGTTGACTGTGAATAATAACTTTGAAATGTTTTCTAATTCTTAAGTATCAACAAGCAACCAATCAGAATGAACAGCCAATGAATGATGAATACGAAAGTATATATGTAAAGTAACATTCGTGTCATTTCACTCTGTCTTTGTGATGTATAAGTGAAGTGTTCTCTGGCGTATAAGTGAACTGCTCTCTCGTGAAGTCTCTATCTTGTTGAAGTATCAACCTTAAACATAATTTCGTTCAAATGGTAAGTTGAAAATGTCTTCACTCATCTCCCTCAAACGTGTGGCTAATAGCATCTTCCTCAATTTCAGGCCTCAACTTCATCACCAACGCCCTCCCTTCTCGAGGAAAGTTTAGAGTTGTTGAGTCAAAGTAGGTTGTAACAATACACTGAAACTTGAACAGAGATGATAGAATGATTTCTCTTTCAGGTGATGTGAGTTCCAGCTCAGGACTCTCGCGACAAGGCAACGAGTGGGAATATGCCGACTGCGGACATATGTTTACAAGGAAGCACAGTCTCCTTCGACACATCAAACAACGTGTGTGTCAACGCAAAGCGGCGTCAATCTCCGGAGGTGAAGTTGATTCTGACGATGACATCTCCTTTCCTTGTGATTTGTGCCCTCTTTCTTTTGATAGTCACTTTCAGCGATCTTCGCACAGACTTCAACACACGCATGCAAATGATCACTACACCAACGGTACCTCTATCATCTCCCTCATTAATGTTTCACACAATAATTTAGTACGCGACTACTGCATGGAGTCCAATACTCAAATAGTAGATTTTCCTGAGTGGCTCCTTCAAAATTCTAGCATTATCGAAGCGCTCTTCAACAATTTAGACAATTTTAGAATGAAGGCGCTCATCTACCTTAAACTAAAATATATTAAGATAGTGTTCTATTCGCCATAGCGCTTTCCAGCGTTTACACTCATCATCAGTGGCATAAACAGTCTAAAAGATGTACAATATCGACACGATTATATACAAGGTAAAATAGAGCGAAGTTTAAAACAAAAAGAGTTCTTCCGATCGCAAGTTATTGTTCATCAATATCTTCTTCTTGTCGATGTACTGCTTTATGAATAGAGATTCAGCGACACGTGTGTTGGAAGTACGCATGAGAATTTTGAAGGAATCACGTGAGGGTGGATGAACGTGCATAGATATCTCTGATGCTGGTCTGCCTTTGATATGTTCCATTATTCTAGTTTGTGCATGTCTCCGCGTTTCACCGATGTAATACTGTTCGCAGCATTCACATTTGTATTCATATACGATGGATGAAGACACGGAAAAGGGGACTGGGTCTTTGTTTTTTATCATGTTTTGCGTTTTATAGCTGTAAAAGGGTAGAGGTATTCTACTTTTGCTTAGACTTTTGTTTAACTGATAAATTCCTTTGCGAATTTCTTTTTCGCTTTCTTTCACGAATGGAATTCTCCAAAATATTTCTTTTTTATCGGTGGTGGGTATTTCACGAGGACAGTTACTTTCCTTAATAGCTTTTTCTATGAAACTGGCTTTGTAGCCGTTACGAGTAAAAATTTCTTTTACTGTGGTGGAAGCACGAATCTTGTCTTCCTCGCTAGAGCTGAGACGCTGAGATCTGGTATATAAAGCCTTGATGGCATTTAATTTATAACTATTCGCAGTACATGACATACTAGGCGTATAAAGATAAGTGTTCGTCGGTTTCGCAAACCATTTAGTACACAGAGCGTTTTCCGAGACATAAATCGTCATGTCCAGGAAATTAATGCTGTTATTATGAGATCTCTCCATAGTAAACTTAATGCTGCTATGCTTAGAATTCAAGACGGCAAGAAATTCTTCAGCTTCAGTCTCGGAATTGAAAATCGCTAAAGTGTCGTCTACGTATCGAATATACAGTAGAGGCATTTTTAGATCTCTTTCAATTTTGTGCATGGCAAATTCAGCCATAAGAGGAGCAAGGCTAGAGCCCATGCTTAAACCATCGGTCTGAACGTAATGTTTGCCGTTGAATAAAAACGGGACATTGGTACAGGCTATCTCCAAGAGACTCGCTAAAGTAGATTTGCTCACTGACAAATTTGTAATATCTAAATACTCAGTTAAGTAACTGATAGTTTCTTTTACTGGTATGCTCGTAAATAAGCTAACTACGTCGAAACTTGCTAAATAAATGTCAGGATTGGTAATTTCAATATTAGTAACAATCTCCTTAGCTTTGAAACTGTCTTTGACTGAGGAAATTGAAGGCACATGTTCGGTCAAAATTTCAAGCAGAAAATCAGAGATGTTATCACAATGCGAGTTCATCATCGATGATAACATCTCTGATTTTCTGCTTGAAATTTTGACCGAACATGTGCCTTCAATTTCCTCAGTCAAAGACAGTTTCAAAGCTAAGGAGATTGTTACTAATATTGAAATTACCAACCCTGACATTTATTTAGCAAGTTTCGACGTAGTTAGCTTATTTACGAGCATACCAGTAAAAGAAACTATCAGTTACATAACTGAGTATTTAGATATTACAAATTTGCCAGTGAGCAAATCTACTTTAGCGAGTCTCTTGGAGATAGCCTGTACCAATGTCCCGTTTTTATTCAACGGCAAACATTACGTTCAGACCGATGGTTTAAGCATGGGCTCTAGCCTTGCTCCTCTTATGGCTGAATTTGCCATGCACAAAATTGAAAGAGATCTAAAAATGCCTCTACTGTATATTCGATACGTAGACGACACTTTAGCGATTTTCAATTCCGAGACTGAAGCTGAAGAATTTCTTGCCGTCTTGAATTCTAAGCATAGCAGCATTAAGTTTACTATGGAGAGATCTCATAATAACAGCATTAATTTCCTGGACATGACGATTTATGTCTCGGAAAACGCTCTGTGTACTAAATGGTTTGCGAAACCGACGAACACTTATCTTTATACGCCTAGTATGTCATGTACTGCGAATAGTTATAAATTAAATGCCATCAAGGCTTTATATACCAGATCTCAGCGTCTCAGCTCTAGCGAGGAAGACAAGATTCGTGCTTCCACCACAGTAAAAGAAATTTTTACTCGTAACGGCTACAAAGCCAGTTTCATAGAAAAAGCTAT